>VZSZ01003079.1:1230981-1456795 GCA_013398815.1 Ibidorhyncha struthersii | reverse complement strand
TGTAGTGGTAGGACGAGGGGGAATGGCTTCAAACTGGAAGATGGTAGATGTAGAATAGACATTAGGAAGAAACTTTTCACTCTGAGGGTGGTAAGGCACTGGAACAGGTTGCCCGGAGAAGTTGTGGAAGCTTCACCCCTGGTGGTTTTTAAGGCCAGGCTGGATGGGGATTTGAGCAGCCTGGTCTAGTGGGAGGTGTCCCTGCCTATGGCAGGGGGGTTGGAACTAGACAATCTTTGAGGTCCCTTCCAACCTAAACCATTCTAAGATTCTATGCTATTTACAAACATGCAAAGTTAAAGCCAGTTTCTGTATATCTACACTTTCCAGTATCAGCAACGACTGTACAGTAGACATGCCCTTTCAGTGAGAGACATATGAAATATGATTCTCTTCTGACCTTTCGAATTCTTTCAGTTTTTTTTTTCTAAAGGTGGCTATCAAAACTTTATTTTGCCTGGTGGTGAAGACCTGAACTCATTATGTGTATGTGATCTGTATTCTGTTTTGCTATTCCATGTTTGTCCATTGAAGAGCTTACCACAGTTCTTTCATCTGCTCAGTGTCTCCTTACTCTAGAGTAAAATAATTGCTGTGTGATTTACCGTTTCTTCTTACGTCTAGGATCTTGCATTTAATATTAAAAGCTACAGTTGTGTCCTGTAGGACTGATATTTGCCAAATCCAGAGACAGAGTTTTGAGCTAGATGGACCACTGACCCAACCCAATATGACATATCTTATATTAAAATATATCTACAAGTGATTTCTCCACATCGTTAATCTCAAAGTTCGGTATCTTCTGCAGATGGTACCAGGGATATTACCATGTTTTCTTCTAGTTTATTGGTGAAGCTGCCAAAGAAGAGTAAATTTCCATGGGGCCCACACTAGAAATATTTCACAGAATGATTATTTATGTACAGAAACTTTTCTGGTTCCATCAACGTAGTCAATTTAATTAAACACAATGGAGATTCATGACATTTGTATTGTGCTATTTTCATTCCAAATGTTGTGTGAGAGGAAGCCAAATGCTTTGTGAAACCTGAAGAGCAGTATATTGATAGACTCCCTGTCTTTGCCCCGTGAAGGATAAATCTTCAAACCAGGATACATCCAGCTAGCTACAGAAGTGAAAACAGTACAGTTGCTTCCATGTGGTGCTGTCCCTCACCTCTAACCTTCCTGAAAGTGGGATTTATTCTGTTTGAGGTCAGTACTTTGATAAGGCACACTGTTTCCAGGACCCAACTTAGGATCTCTGTAGCCTTATTGTTACCTCGGGGATTTCTCAGACAGTACAATTTTGTTTTGTATAGGTGCCTTGTTATCTTTATGAAACTGTAATCCTATTTCTCTGAAATTACCTATGCTCTGAAAATCATATAGTTCACTAGTAATTATCATATTGGGTTTTTTTCTTCCTGAGTTTTGCATATCTGCTGTATGTTTATCTGTGGATTGTACATGAGAAGTAAGTATCCTCAGAACCTATTCCTACTCATTATTAGTGACTAAACAACAATTTGGATGAACCTTTGGTCTGTCATGACGCAGCAGATCTTACGCAAACATATTCCTACTTAGTGTTGTCTTTTTTCTGTAATTCATGCCATTGGGTATTTGGCCCACCTGGAAGACTAAATATTTGCAAATGTGTTACACCTTGAAGATTTGTCCAGATTCTAGAAAGAAGTGTGATGAGTCACTCAATGAGAAATCCAATGTCTTGTTTGGATTTTGACTCTAACTGTGTGCAGTTGTAATAATTTTCTTCTGCAACTTAAAGGCTTATTTTTCAAAGCATCTTTGAACAAACAGTTGGGAGCAATGACTTGCCAAACCGTAATTAAAAGGAAATAGACTCATTCTGAGAAGTGTAAACAATGTGCTAAAGATAATAAAAATAGGGTCCTTAAACTGATCAGTCTTGAACCCAGAACAGGACTTGAGTTTGCAAAGAATTTAATTGCTGGGGTGAGACCCAGCATCTCACAGGACTATGCATTTAGTGTCCTGCAGTAACATGTGCAGTTTCTATGAGTTTGCCAGCAAATTCATGAAATTTTTTGTCCTCAGCTGTGTCAGCTCCCTGTTGCTCGTTAATATACTTTGCCAAGAAATTCATGGCATTTTTAGGTCTTCAGCTGTGTATTAATCAACTCCCTGTTGCTTGTTAACATACCTTATTTTTCCTATCTGTGATCACAATTTTTTGCTTTACAAGTTAAATTTGAAAGTAAAATCTTGGCCTACCCAAAACAAATGTCAAAATATCCTTTTTCTTAAAAGCAAAGCAATAATTCAAGCTGTGGATTTCTTATACCACCATTCTCACAACTTTGCAGAAGCAGTTATCTTGAATCTGAGGACTGTGGGTCCATATTTTCATACTGAATCCTCATCTCATGCTACGCAGTTGTCTTCTGCGATCTTAATTCTTTGTTAACAGCGTCTAGTAGTTTCATTTATTTTCTTTCATCTAAGAAACCCCATCAGATACAAGAAGTGGAAGCAGGACAGGAATACAAAGATAGTCTTCAGGTATGCAGAGATAAGGTTAGGAAAACCGAGGCCCATCTGGGGCTGAATCTGGTGAGGAACATGAAGGGTAGCAAGAAAGACTACCACAGGTGTAGCAGCAGTGGAAAGAAGACTAGGGAAAATATAGGCTTGCTGTTGAATGGCATGGAGGGCCTGGTGATAAAGACATAGAAAAAGCCAAGGAACTCAATGCCACCTTCTTCTCAGTGTTTAATGTTAAGACCAGCTTTCAGGAATCACAGGTTCCTTAGATCAGTGAGAAAGTCTGGAGTAAGGAATACTTGTTCTCTGTGAAGGAGGGCCAGGTTAGGCAATGTGTAAACAAACTCAAACCCTGTAGGACCTGATGGGAGCATGTCCAAAGAAAAGCAACCAAGCTGGTAAAGGGTCTAGAGAACAAGTCTTATGAGGAGCAGCTGAGGAAACTGGGGTTATTTAGCCTGGAGAAAAGAAAGCTCAGGGGAGACCTTATTGCTCTTTACAACTACCTGAAACAAGGTTGTAGTGAGGTGGAGGTCGGTCTCTTTTCCGAGTAACAGGCAATAGGACAAGATGAAATGGCCTCAAGTTGCCCCAGGGGAGGTTTAGATTGGATATTAGGAAAAGTTTCTTCACTGAAAGGGTTATCAAGCATTGGAACAGGCTGTCCAGGGAAGTGATTGAGTCACCATCCCTGGAAGTGTTTAAAAGACATGTGGATGTGGTGCTTAGGGACATGGTTTAGTGGAGGTGTCTACAGTGCTAGCTTTACAGTTGGACTTGATGACCTTAAAGGTCTTTTTCAATCTAAATGCTTCTCTGATTCTATGAATACAACCCAAGTGCTGAGGGAGCTGCTGGATATCATTGCAAAGCCACTCTTGATTGTCTTTAAAAGGCTGTGCTGATTGGAAGAGGTTCCTGAAGATTGGAAGAAAGAAAATGTCACTTCTGTTCCCAAGAAGGAGCATCCAGGGAACTACAGGCCAGTCAGCCTCACCTCAGTCCCTGGGAAGCTAAAAGACCAAATCCTGCTGGAAGCCATTTCCAGATACATGAAGCAGATCAAAGTGTTTGGGATTAGTCAGGATGGATTTACGAAGGGGAAACCATGCTTGAACTTCCTGATAGCCTGAGATGATTAGCTCTGTGGATTAGAGGAAAGCAGTGACTGTTGTTGACCTTTTCTTTAGGAAGGCTTTCAGCATTGTCTCTGGTAACATGAATGAATGAAAAATTAATTGAGAGATATGGGCTAGTCCATCTGGAGGCCAGACACTAGTGGAGGACCCCTGGGATTGATAGGTGGGCCAATACTGTTTAACATCTTCATTAACGACCTGGACAATGGGGCAGGGTGCACCTTTAGGAAGTTGGCAAGTGATATAAAACTGGGAGATGTGACTGATAGACCAAATGGTTGTGCTGCCATTCAGAGGGACCTTGACAGGCTGGAGAAATGGGCTGACAGGTATCTCATGAAGTTCAGCAAAGGGAAACACAAAGTCCTGCACCTGGGTATACATAATCCCATGCACCAGTACAGGCTGGGGATGACTGGCTGGAAGGAAGCTTTGCAGAAAAAGATCTGGGGATCCCTGTAGACAGCAAGTTGGACATAAGCTAGCAATGTGCTGTTGTGGCAAAAGCAGCAAACAGCATCATGGGCTCCATTAGAATGAACATTACTAGAGGGATGAGGGAGGTGATCCTCCTTCTCTATTCAGTAGTGATGAGACACATCTGGAATCCTGTGTCCAATTCTGGGCTCCCCCATAGAGGACAGACAGCTCATTCTCACAAAGATGGTTAAAGGACTGGAGCATCTCTCATATGAGAAGAAGTTGATACAGCTGGGACTCTAGCACAGAGAAGAGAAAGCTCAGGGGGATCTTATCAATGTCTATAAATACCTGATGTCAGAGACTAGAGAAGACAGAGCCAGGTTTTTCTCGTTGGTGCCCAGTGACAAGAGGCAATGGGTACAAATGGAAATTCAGGCAATTCCATGTAAATATAGGAAAAAGCTTTTTTAATGGTAAGGGCAGTCAGACACTGAAACATGTTGCTCAGAGAGGTTGTGGAGTCTCCATTCCTGGCGACATTTAAACTCCAATAGACACATTCCTGAACAACCTGCGCTAGCTGACCCTGCTCTGAGGAGAGGATTGAACTAGATAATCTCCGGAGGTCTTTTCCAACCTCAACCATTCTGTGTTTCTTTAAAATTTAGGGGGAAAAAAAAAAGAGAAGCGGAAGATTTTCTAGGTTAGACTAACAGCTTGCTGTTTAACTTAAAATATGTACAGTCATTTTTCTCTGAATCACTTTTATAATTATTTTGATATATTTTGTCATGTATTATCATTTTGAAATATTGGCTCATTCAGAGACAAATTTTTTGTTTAAAAAATGTGTCTTTTTGTTATATTTCCAGGATGTGTAATAAAAACATGAGAGAAAATTTGCCTATGTAGTTTTTAAATATCTTTTATATTTCCTTGCACTATGAAAAAAATCTAATAGTTTTATAAAGAAATATCTATCAATAAGTTATTTTTTCAGAGTAAAACCATCAGACACCTATAAAGTGTTCCTCTTTTTATCCCATTTGTCTCCATGTTTAATTTTTTATTTTATTTTATACATTTGTTAAACATGAATGATGGGCTTTACAGGATTATTTTAATTCAAATGCACTACTGTAGAAATATTAAAGATTGAAACATTTTTCTAGGCACGCTTTTGGCATAAACTTTATAGGGCTTTATAATAGGACAGAAGTTTCTGCAGGTTATTTAGAAAACTCTACACTTTTGACTGGAAATGTCACTTTTGTGGTCAATTGCTGGATAGGCACAGGAGCAGTTTCACACTGGCTTTCTCTGTAGGCCAAACCTGTCTATGAGAGGTTCTTTTAGCTGTTCCCCATCTTCCTACCGGTATGTTTCCTCTCTTCTCTATTTCTCCACTGTTTTTGAGATCAGCTTAGAAACTGACAGCTGAGGTGGTTTAATGGGTATTTTGAAGTAATTTTTTTTTTTTAAACATCTAGATCACTTTACTGGTTAGCTTAGAGTCCAGTCCTACAAGCAGATGAAGGAATGATGTGGTGGAACACCTTAATTTCACTGTGTACCCTGGTAACTTAAGTCATGGATCATATTTTTATATTAATATTTTTGTTCTGTAAACTGTATGACTCTTTGTGCATGTGAGAGTGTGCATAGATCTCTTGGTAATCTCATCTGAAGAAGGAAAAATGTGTTCCAGTTATTAATTTTTATTGATCCATAGAAATCCATAATCTAAGCTCAAGTCTTGTTAGCTACGTTGCATTGAAGCGACCATGGAAAGTGCTAGGTGATAGTCAAGCCTCGTTAAAGTGAGGCAGTTTAGCACCCTGTGTAATGGCACCCTCTACTCAGCAAGTGGCTCTTTTTCTAGTTATTTTTATATTCTTGTTTCTGTCTGTCAGTTGGTAGTAAAACTACTTGAATTTCCTTCTGTAACACAGTTCTTTTCACTTTGGTAAGATCAGGGTTTTTTCTTAAATTCAGGAAGATACATGGATTAAATGTTCTCACTTGCTGACTCAGAAACATGAAATGAGAAGTGTACTCTCTCTTTGGTATCCACTCCAGATAAAATTTTGTTTTTCTACATCATCCCATTTTGATAGAAGATACCACTAGTTTTCCTTTTGACATTTCTGATTTAGAATTTGTGTGATTTTTTTCATCTTTATCAGGGTTTTTGTTTCATCTTTGTTCTAAAAAAGAACAGAAATATAAGTCAAGATATTAACCTTTTAGTTAATAATTATGTTCTTACAGAGTTATTACTGACTGTATAATCAATGCAGTGTCAAAAACTGACAAGAAATCTGATCTGAGTAACAAAGAGTTCCCCTTGTACTCCCCTTGTACAGCTTGCTGTCTCCTGAAGGAGAAAGGCCATTCAGAGCTTTCTTTCTCTTCTTTATAACTTATTAATCTATTTATAAATTCTGAACGTCATTGCTTGGAGGCCAGCTNCTTTGGGGGGGGGGGAATGCGTGTTTGTCAAAATTGGTGATAAACAGTATTTACTAATCACGGTGTTATAGAAATCACGGTTTCTCAAATTCTTTTGCTTCTAATACAACAGTTGCTTCTCTTGCTATGAAGCACTGTAGTACCATATGTGTCTGCATTATACAAGACTGTACCATGGAAAAAAACCTTGGAGAGGGAGCTAGCAGGAGGACTTGCTTTCTGCCTTACACTGTCTCGTATTTCGTTCTGTTACAGGAATGATTTGCTTTCTGCAGTCTTGGTGTGAAGATATTTCTGAAAGTATTGCCCTACTTTGAGTTTTATTATCTTGTTTCAGGCCTTCAGAAATGTATAAAATAAAAAGTATTACATCTCTGATACATACATATCCTAATCCTGTAGAACTACTTTCTCCTCTAGGTTGAACACAACCATGAGGTCCGCAATCTCTGTTTCCAGGAAAACACTGACAAAAGAAAGATGGGCAACAGCATCTACCATTATTACTGGTTATTGTTATTCACACCTGCAAGTCTTGTGAGGTTGTGAAGGTGACCTAGATAGGACTATAATAATTTTTGGAGCATATTAATGTGGAGTACTACTATCTGTATTCTTTTTCCGGGTCACTGTGTAAGCCATCCGAAATACCTTCAGAATGTATGGATTTGCGTACTAATTAGTCCAAATCAAATATTCATCACATCCATGTTGATGGCATTGGTTGAAGATCTGATTAACCTTCAACTGGCTCAGTGACTAAAGACAGGTTCTTGTCTAGCTGATGGGATAACTTCCCTGCTATATGTATTTCTTGTTCCTTCAATGTAAAATTATTCCAAAGAGAGGCCCAGTCTGAGCCTTCTTTGACCTTAGTTAGGCATAACATAAAAATCTACAGATGAGCAAAACTATCATTTTTAATAGAAGAAAGAATAAGCTATGTTATTTAACAAAAGGAAGGCTTCTTTTCCTTTGAGGGAAAAGATGAGGCTATGAAAATGCTGAAGGTTTTTCCATCTCTTATTCTTATAAACCTCTTACTATGGTTCACTGATTCATCTTTGAGGGTTATGATTGTGCTATAATAGAAAGAAAGCCACATGTAAGTAAAAGTGAGTTTGCGCAAGGTGTGTGGGGAGAGCTGCTTGTTTCCATTAAGCATACTGAGGCCCATTGCAGGGGCAATCTCTGCGCTACAGTCGGACCTTTCAGTAAACTCCATAGAATCATAGAATTGTCTAGGTTGGAAGACACCCTTGGGATCATCGAGTCCAACCTTCTACCCTACTCTACAAAGTTCTCCCCTACACCATATCCCCCAACACCACATCTAAACGTCTCTTAAACACATCCAGGGATGGTGACTCAACCACCTCCCTGGGCAGTCTATTCCAATGCCCAACCACCCTTTCTGTGAAAAATTCTTTCCTAATGTTCAGTCTAAACCTACCCTGTTTGAGCTTGAAGCCATTCCCTCTTGTTCTGTCATTAATTACCTGTGAGAAGAGACCGGCACCAACCTCTCTACAGTGTCCTTTCAAATAGTTGTAGAGAGTGATGAGGTCTCCCCTCAGCCTCCTCTTCCTCAAACTAAACAGTCCCAGCTCCTTCAACCGCTCTTCATATGATTTGTCTGCTAGGCCCTTCACCAGTTTCGTTGCCCTCCTCTGCACTCGCTCCAGCACCTCGATATCTCTCTTGTATTGAGGTGCCCAAAACTGGACACAATACTCGAGGTGTGGCCTCACCAGTGCTGAGTACAGGGGCACAATCACCTCCCTACTTCTGCTGGCCACGCTATTTCTAATACAAGCCAGGATGCCGTTGGCTTTCTTGGCCACCTGGGCACACTGCCGGCTCATATTCAGCCGCTTGTCAATTAGAACCCCCAGGTCTCTTTCTGCCAGGCAGCTTTCCAGCCACACCTCCCCAAGCCTGTAGCGCTGCATGGGGTTATTGTGGCCCAAGTGCAGAACCTGGCACTTGCCCTTGTTGAAACTCATACCATTGATGTTGGCCCAGTGATCCAATCTATCTAAGTCTCTCTGTAGAGCTTCCCTGTCCTCCTGGGAATCAACACTCCTGTTTAACTTGGTGTCATCTGCAAACTTGCTGATGATACACCCTATGTCCTTATCAAGATCGTCAATAAAGACGTTGAACAGAAATGGTCCCAACACTGAGCCCTGAGGCACACCACTTGTGACCGGCCGCCAGCTGACCATGGTTATCGGAGTGTTCTGTTCAAATATTCAAAATTGGAAAAATGCTCAGGGTAAAGACAAGTGTAAGGTCTCTTTTATGTTCCTTAGCAGACAAATATGAGTTCTATAAAGCTTAACAAAATCTAAGCAACAATGCACAATTTGTTCAATAAAATCATTACAAGTATTGTAGTAGTATAGCAGCAACATGCACTTATCAAGAAAATGTTCCTAAAACAATAAGCTGTTTTCAATAAACGAGTCTTTAATATCTCTCAGCATTAGAATATTTAATTTCAATTTTGGTGTTGTGATGGGGAAAGTAAATTAACTTGTGAAATTAATCATTTTATTTTTAATGAAAAAATACAAATACAGAAGCAATTCTCTATCTATAATATGACTTGAGGGGATGATGATTTATATTAAAAATAATATTCTGCTGGAACTTCTGCTACTAGTTGAGATAATTTAATTTGTGTCATTTGCATATGAAAATATGCATTGAACTAGCAGCAAAATAACCTTTACACAATTCTATAATAGCATTAGTACAAGTACAGTACATTACACTTTCAGTTATTAAGAATAAAAATACTCCATCTAATTTTGCAAAGAAAATACTTCATATAGTTCAAAAAAAAAAAAAAAGAAGTTAAAATACACTATAAGAACTTGTATCAGAACTTTGCAATTTGTCTTGCTTCGTTATCAGCCAGAGAACCGAATTAGCTAAATGTATTTTCAGGTATTTATTTTGTAGCTTTTTAATTAGCTTCCTTAGGCAGAGATGCATCCTGTATTTCGCATCCTTTCCAGTAAGGTCATCTTCACAATAGCTCATATAGTTTACTAGAGATGGACACGATAGAATGGCTTGAACCTGTGTTGTACTCCTATTACATGTTATTATACTGCTATTGAACAGACATTTTCTCTTGCAACAGTTCCCCACTGTCATATAAATATCTTGCTAATAAATCAACAGTCAGCATTCTTCATTAATACTTCGTTCATTATTATCATTGAGGACTCTCATTGATAGCTGATTAGTGCTATTAGCTGCAGAAAGGGTGGGGTCTGTCTCTTTTTCATCTTTATTTTGTCTTGACTAGTGGTACATTCATTGTGGTAAACGGATTCAGAGTGTAAGATTCCCCCCTGGAGTAGGCCAAGATGAGGAGATTATCAAAAATATGCTGCTGAAAATACTGAGGAATGTCCTTTCCTGCCTGATACTTATATGACTTGGGCATGTTGTATAGATTCCTAAATAACTACTGAAAGTTGTTCTAAAGCTTCTCCCAAATTCACCCTTACTTAAATGTGCTATATAACGTGTGGGGTTTTTAAATTTTTTTCATTCTGCCCTTTCATCTCTGGTGGGTTAAGCAAATGATCCCAGGTCACCCGAAGTGCACGTTGGTATTCTAGCCTAAGTGCTGTTTTTCTTCTTAATTTAAAAAATCTTCCTTAAAAGAGTATTTTTGCATTCTGATAGTCAGCTTCTTTAATCATTCCAAAATTATATTTCTTCTTTTCTCTAGTCTCTACCCTGATAACAGAACCCAGGCCTGCCATGTCGACTCAGATCATACACTGGCTGGATCTTATCCTTTCATCTTCAGAAAGCTGCCGTAGGTTTCTGACTCCGCTCAGCAGTCTGTCATGCAGTCCTTCCCCATCATGTTTATTAAAAAACACCCACTTTCCAAAAAGTTGGCACTCTTCTCCTGTGTTTACAGAAATTTTCCCTAAGCATTTGGCCTACGTTTTAATTGGCTTCTGGAAGGTTGTTTTTTTAATGTATCTTTCTGAGGTACCATAGCAGCATCTCTTCCTTAGTGACAGCAGTGAAATTTTGGTGAAGGCCAAGAAGCAGCAGTGTGAGACGAGGAATTACTTCCTGCTCCTCTGGCTCTTTGAGTATGACTGTCTCGGGAGATGTAGCTCAAAGCAGCAGAGGAAAACTTCCTCCTTATTTAACCCAACTGTCCTTTTCCTGTGAGGGCTGGTACATAGCACAAATCTGTGCTGAACCCATGGGGTGAGATTTGGCTGCCATCACTGACTTCCTGAAATTGCTGCTAGTTCCCGTGGGAAGCCAGAAGCTATCCCTTGATCGTTGTCCCCCCCTTGCAGTAACATTTTTTATTCTATTTAAAACAAACTAGAAGAATAGTTATCCTTTCCATGTAAGTTCTCTTTTTCTCCTCTGCACACTTTATAATCTTGAAATGGCTCCATTCCTCCTTTTGAAACTTCTCTAGGTTCACTTGCGAGATGTGATATATGTGACCTCCTCCTCTGATGGTGCCAAGCATGAGGTCTTCTCAGAGGGCTGCTAGTCTTTATTTCCTTGTAAGGCTGCCTGGCGCTATGCATAGAAATAGAGCTTTGGTCATAATTTTATTCACATTTCTTACTTTTAAAATACTTATACTTTCTTTTTAGATACTTATATCTTTTGGAAATTAAATCTCGATACATTTCAAAACTAGTTCCTTTAAGACAACCTTAGTGCTGAATAAGTCAAAACAAAGTGTTTCTTCTGTGTGTATTCTTCCTTATCTTTTTTTTTTTCCTTCTGGATGAAATCTGTTTTGAATAGTTTAAGTCATTCCAAAGTTGCATTTTTACATAAGCACACTTACAGTCTAACTGTAAATAAAAATTGTACAGTTCTAGTTGGAGCAACTCATAGTTGTTAATAAAGGCAGGAAGTGCTATCCGCTTTGTGTTCTCCCTATTCTGTAAATTCTTCTACATGTTAGAATGAAGAATAACGTTCAAGAAGGAAGCAACATAAACCTAAGTGTTTTTAAAAAAGAATAATCTTGAAAGACTGAACAGACATATGCAGATCAAATATAACTACAAGAAAAAGTACTTCTTATTTTTCCTTCCACTATCAAGATAAAACGCAAGAGGAGATATGCTAGCTCTATTCTGATGTTGATTTTATCTTACAGAAGGGTTTATTTTTATGGTGCAGGCAGTTTACCTTTGCAAAGAGAAATGGATCAAGAAGCCTTCTCCTTTCTCAGCTTTTGACAAACAAGAAATCAAATCAAAAGATCTATTAAAAGACTGATTAGCTTGATTTTCCTGTACTTTCTTAGAATAGACACACACATACACACCAAAAATGCATTGTCTCTTTCACAAATCGTAAAAAATGGATGTTAGTCTTTTTTAAAACAAATTAAAGTTCCACCTTATGTATTTACTTTATAGACAGTACTAGACTTTCAGTACATGAGTAATACAGTTCTGTGTGCGATCTATGCTATCTACCGTTGCAGCTACCAAAGGAAACCTTACTTTATAAAGTAAGTACTTTCTACAGCAACAAAATGTCTTTAGTGGGTCAGCGAACCCAGAGTAACTGTGATTCCCCCTCAAAAGTGACTTGTATCAATTTTACAGATTAATCATGAGTGATGTAGAAAAAATTCCCCTTGAAAAGGCCTAGAGGAGACAAAAACCTCTTACCAGCTTTATTCAGTACACATCTAGTAAAACCCAAACTAGGCTGAAGAGTTCAGGTTAGAAGTCTGAAGAGTCTGCCAAGAAGAATGGGTAGTTTTACAGCCAGTCGTAAAGTTGCTGTCTCTTGAGAAAGCTCTTCAGACCCAGCTGCCTGCCCCTTGTATTGGCATCTCCTCGTGATTTTAGACAGGCTCTAGACAGAAGAGTTTTCTTACACCTGAGGCAGGTGGCCTTTGGAGGGCCCCATGTTGTCCTCGAGCCTCCTCTCTAGAGACCTTGGAAATGAAATTATTCGTTTTCCTCTGAGTTGTCCCCACCTTGATGTTCATTGCCTTATAGGCCAGTAATGCAATTTCATAGATTTATATCTGAGCGTATAAAGCTCCGTGTGTGTGTGTGATTGCCAAATCCAGCACCTGAGAGTTCTCTTTTTTTATAACAAAGGCTTACCTGTTCTTTTTTCTTCATGCCTCAGGTATGACATTTCCTTCTCATCTAAGTCTTATGGATTTCTGTAAGATATGTGTTTTGTTTTAATACTTATTGTGACTCTCTTTTGTGCATTGATCTTTATATCTTTACATGTATGGTTTGGAACTATTGCGACTAGCAGATTTCCTGGGGACAAAAACTGAAATCCAGGTTTATGTACCAGAACCATAGTCTTGGCCTCCAGAGTGTAAGCACACACAAATCTTTTATCTGAACTGCAACAGGGCCCAGAGATCTCACTGCAAGGGTAACTCAAATTTTGTAAGATCCTGTGCAGTCAGATGAAGGGAAGCGGGCCCTTTTTGATACCTGTACAAAAAAAGCAACGTGTAGGTTCTTGAGAGAGAATGTTAGCAGACCAACGCCTTTTGTTACTCTTGTTTCCTTCAAGAATGGCATCAGGCAAAATGATTAAACAAAGTTGCCAATAGTTCTGGAATAATTACCATCTGTGGCACTTCTTTGGTGCCCAGATGCCGATAGCCAGAGCAGCGTGGTTGTGAGTACTGTGAATGCTGAATGTTCGCTGTGTTTTTAGTGACAGTGGAGCTGTTTGAGAAGAGATGACAAAACATAACTGGTGTATACTGAAAGACTCGAATCAGACAGATACTTTCAATGTCACATATCTGGCATTTACTGGAATACCTATTCTAATGGATGTCACTCACCATCCAGCGCATGTGTCGCTGCGCGACTCTTTATGCCAGTTCTGTTCCAAAAGCTGTTGCCTGCTGCTCTATTCCGGGCAATGGTAGGAGAAGAGAACATTTTGATACTACTGAAAAGGGATGTACAATTATTTTTTGCTATGGGATAGTATTTTTTTCTGTAGAAATTCCAGGTAGGTTAAATCCTTCAAACTCTTGATGGCAGGCCAAATCTGTTGCTAGTTTACTGTCCAAATACACATGACGTAGGGACTTTATGCCCCTTGAGGAATGGAGCATCAAGCTATCCTTTATTTTCCCAGGACCACTGGTGGGGATGAGCAGGCCAGGTGAAAGTATCACACCGGGTCAGGTCAACAAACAACTCACTCATAGACCAGAAACCATCCAGAAACCCCCAGAGTGGGGGTGTCCTTCCTCATAGACAAAGTACAATATTGCTTGCATTCTCTGTGCATGAAGTCTGCTACGCATGCTCCCCATCAGTGCAGGCAAGTAAAGATTAGAAGATAAAAGGTGTTTTCCAATCCAGTGGAGGTTACTGTATTTATTGTTTGAGGCTCTTAAGGAGACACCAAAGCAGTAAGTCCAGCCCTGCCTGCATCCTGGCTGGTGATGCTGCCTTTCTGCAGCCTCAGTCCTTCAAGTTAAATAAATGAATCTGGCCATCTGTATTTACACCCATTCTCTCACCAGTTCCCGGAAAGCTCTTATATTGCTTATATGTACACAGTACTTTAATTATATGGAAATGCACTAGTCACAACTTTAATGAACAACTTTTCTTGTATTCAAATGAATAAGATGCTGATGGCTGTTTCTTTGTACGCAGCAAATGGTACTTATATAAAAGCCATAGTAAATCAACATCATAAGCTGATTTAATTACTAATTTGTTGCAATGGCTATTCCCATACCTATCATAACACTGCGTATTTAATTATCTTTTACCCTAATGCAGGTATGTTTTTTGGGTTGTATGTCTAAGTAGGAAAACTGTTTTTGAATTTTTCTGTTTGTTTTTTGTTGTTGCTGTTGTCTGGGGGGGGGGCGGTGGCTCTTTTCTCTTTTCTTTTTCCTTTGCAGCTGGTAAAACTAGCAGCAACTAGCATGTGTCTAGTGATTAAGACTTTTTCTCTTTGTAATTGTCAGATTGATTGGGACAATTGAATGATAATGAAAAACAGCTTGTTCCCTCATTTCCAGAGGTGACACTTTCTGCATAATACTGCAAAATATAACAAAAGGGTTTTCTTGGACGCTGCTTAAAGTTAATTGACAGCATCTGTTGTTTGGAACAACGGAGAGAAATAGCATTCCCTTGGCTCTTGGGCACGTTACTCAGGATTAGGCACTGTCACGCCAGCTGATATCTGAATACACTGTATCTATCCACAGGGTTTTAGCTGGGCTTTCTCTTAAATTAGGGTTCCCCTTTACACACAACTGAGTTGAAAAAAATATTTACAGTTCATTAAATTAATGATACATGTCCTGAAAAATAATAAACAATGGGGTATGGAAATAATATAGTTATGAACTGTCTTTTTAGAAGCATCTTTGATTTAAAAAATCTAACAACAGACTTCCACTGCCATTTTATAACTGCTTGGGGTCTATATATCTATAACAGCAGTAATCACTGCGGGCACAGTGTTTGTTTGTTCTGACAGATAAAATTCTAAGTAGTTTTAAGAGCATGTGAAAGAAATTTTTATTCTGCATTTCTCACAAAAAAGGATATAGCTTAATTTTTCTCTTAGACTGGTTGTTTTTGTTCTGAGAGCCTGAATATCATTAAATATGTACATCCTTTTATCTTTTGGCGAACTTTTACTTTCATTGCTGCTCTTTAGTCAGATGTGCATTTTTCTTTATGAGATTTAATATTTCTCTTTTAAAATATTGATCAGTGTCCAAAGTCACTTAAGAGCAGTGGGAAAATCAATAGCAAACGCCGATTGGCTGACTTGGAGGCTGCTGCTGCAACTGATCACCAAGAAAGCAGTGATTTGATTTGATTTTGCATTTTCAAGTCATTCCTTTTCTCTGCACTGTCTGTCAGTAAACTTCAAAATTGCTGATTTGAAAATAAATGAACACATGTTACTGTTTGAATCTGTTTCTTTTACTTTTTTTTTGGTACTTAACACAAAACGGCATACACAAATACTAGCACTATTATTGCTTAGATGGCTGCAGGTGTGTGGCGAACTCCAAGCTGAACTCAAGGTCAGATACTTTACGATGTAAACTCTTGAAGTCAAGATTTGTGTTTACATGGAGGGTTCATCAATCAGCATATGCTAATGAGCCAGTTTTGTCATGTAATTCTGGCAAGTAATTTGACATTTTGTCGTATTACTCTTATATTGAGCTCAGTATCATCGACAGTCAGATATTGAACTGATTGTAATCAGAACCAAGAAAATATTTCATATTCAATGCTGTGATGTACAATATGCTGTAATGTAAGATATTTTCTATAGCGTAAAATATAACAAATTGCCTTTTTTCTTATTCTGATCTCTTTAGATATTTGTACAATTACTGAATCGAAACAGCTAGCTTTTTGCTGGGGGTTATTCTTCTGTTGTATTCAAGTTTGATGATGCACTGTACTTCATTGTTTGTGGGTATAAATAATGCTTTGGACAGGAAAAGGACTAAAAATGCTAAAGGTTATAATAAACTACAGACTAGTCATATTGCGTTAAATTAGTTTATTTTAAATTATACCTATGCCTTTAAAATATGTCTGGTTTTATGCATTTATATGTGTACACACGTGGCTGTTACTGCATAGTGTAGATAATAATCATTATACTAATGCTTATCTCATATTTATAATTAGGAATAGCTGTACCAAAACAGAGGGCAGTGTTCTGTTTCAGAATTAAGCCAAGCTACACATGTAAGGGTCACGTTCTTTTTAATATCAACTGAATTTTAACGCTTGTTGTAATATAAATGATGCAATATGGACTTTTCTGTATTCACGCCTCAACAACAGATCCAAATGATGTTTTAAAGAGAACCTGTAAAGATTTTAAATATCCATAGTATGTTGATGATGCTACTACAATATCGGGAAACATAGATTTAGAATTATATAATTTGAAAGTCCTTAATGTAATTGAAAAATATCTTAATGACATAAATACTGATACGAAAGTTCAGGAAACATGTTTCTCCCGTAATACTTTCTCTTCCCTTTTGGCCTGGTTAGGGCTGATCTCAGCAGTGTCAGTAATTATTATTCTGATGACTTGCCCCTGAAAGGCATTCGCTTGTACCTGTGGGGACAGAGAATCCATTTGCCTGGCGCCGGGGAGTCGGAGGCACAGACTGGCGCCAGTGAAGAGAAGGGAAAGATGATTAATATGTCTTATAGATTCACTGCCTCTTCACTTGTCCTAGACCTGCCAGTAATTCCACTCCCCTGTGGTTCCACCTTGATCACAGATAATGGAGGCAGATTGAAAGTTTGAAGACACAAGCCTTTCTCTCCTCCTGAACTGACATTACTCACCCAGGCTAAATGAGCTGTACAACCACCGGCACCTGCCTATGGGAAGGCATCTCAGTGCACTTAGCAGTAATGCTGCAATAAAGCAGCAACTGTACTCTAATTAACCAGGTTTCTTTTCTTTCCTTTTTTCTTTCTTCCGTTTTTTTTTTTTTCTTTTTAACTGCACAGCAGGCTGCCATTAGCAAAGCTATGATATTGCAATGGAAACAGTAACATAAGTGTTCCTTCACCTCTGCAATTTCTTATAACATACCTTTTCCTTTTTATTTCTTTACATAAATAGTATAATACAAGGTTATTTTGTACCAGCTCAGTAGCTGTAGCATTCAAAGAAGTGAAATTATGAATGTCAATGAAAAAATAACTCTGTAAAAAAAATCTGTTAAAAATATTCTTACATAGGTGTATCTTTTTAAAGATAAACTCCTGTTATTTACTCATTTTTCAAGCTAAACTGGACTTTGTAGTACAAATGTCCAAGTATAATCTCAGAAGACCGTCTTTGCAAAACAACTTCTGACAGAAGTGTTTGTATGTGTATTGGTAAGAAAATTAGTTTTATATAGAGACAATACAACAACAGCAGAAAGCAGGATAGTTACTTTCTAGAGGGTTTTTTAGGTGATGTGGTAGCATACAGTAAAATACCTTATGCATGTGTATATGCCTTGTTTGCACCTTACTTTTAGATAAATGCCTTTTTCTGAAGCAGATTGTTAGAGATAAAATGGCCTTTTCTTCTTTCCAAAACCAGACTGAACAGAACATATAAAAAGGTTTTGCAGTGGGAAAAGACATCGTCTCATATAGTCTCCAGAGAGAGAAGTCATAACAAGAACCTCTGAACATAAGCTTTGTTTTGTGTCCATGAAGTATTTTGCTCTGTAGTTTTCTGTCTGAGGGACTGAGCATTTTACAAAAGATATCTGGTATTTTAAAAACTCTTTGATTTCTTTGGAGAAAGCCTGACAATCCTAATGAACACAGTAATTTTCATACACCTTTGGCTTGTTTTGAATTTGCAGGTTTGTAAAAGCAGATCTGTATTGTCTAGGTAACGCACAACTGTTTAAATCAAGTTAAGCAGTATGCTGTATGTAATTGCACTTCTAATATAGATACTTTAAGAATCTGTATATAGCGAAATATATTCCAGTTAAAATAACACATCCGTATCTTCTAAATGCTAAAGAAGACTAGGTCTAGCTAGAGAGCTAAATTCCAGAACTTGGCAGACAGCCCACTTTCATATAAGAAAAGTGATACCGTTTTTAACTATCTAGGGTATTATTATGAGTAAGGAAGAGAAGAGGAATAAAGAAACAGAGTAGTCCAATATATTTTCAAATGCAATACAACCAGGAGTATAAATTTTAAGAGTCAAGTTTCTTTAGCAGAATAACTAATAGATACTTTATAAAATAGCAAATGTTTACATGCTACAAGGTCAGAGAGTAATTTTGTCAGCAGCAGAGAATGCTAAATCTATTAAAAAAAAAAAAAAGAAATTCTCTATGTCATTGCTCATCTCATGTTGCACTGGGGAGATATCAGTTTGGGGGTGACTTTTGAACTTCCAGTTCCTGTTCCTGCTAGCTGTCTTCTCATAATGATTATCTAATGCAGCACCAGGGGCAACTATATTTACATGGAGAGAGAACTGGGGTTATTGTGAGAAAAAACATGGCCCATTCAAATGGAAATTCTGCGCTTAGAAGTTGTAAAAGTGACCAAGCTCGTTATGGGTGAAAGTTGATTTATTGGAACCAATAATGGGGGAAAGCTGTAATGATTTTTCAAGGGAAAAATCCAAATTTTAGTTTAAAGAAAACCCCCAAAACATAACATATTAAAATTTCATTATTAGTCTATGCCCCATTGAGAACTTCGTAGTTGTGATCCAGAAAGAATTTTCAGACAGGTGTAAGACAACTTTCACTGATCCCTGAGGATCAAGGACTCTATGTCCTGAAGATTCACACAAGTCTTCAGTAAATTACAGAACCTGTCAAAAAGGCTTTTATCTTTTTTTTAAAAAAAAAAAACCAACAATAAAAGAAAGCACCTGCTCCTTTTAAAATCAACATTTTTTTTTTTGGTTACAGAAATAGTTCCTTGGCAAACTCGCAATTTTAATTATAATAACTGAGATAATATATCTGGTTTAAGTTATCTTAAAAGACAGAGGTGTTATCATTTAAAAGAAGGAAATGAAAACGTGGAAAGATGAAGTTACTTTCAAAATGTCATAAAGCAACACAAGAGTAGAGCTCAAGACTGAAAACAGGTCTTCAAAAGTCCATTCTACCATTGCAGCCATGGGAGTGTCTTGCCTTTTCAGCAAGATCAGCTGTGTGAAAGGCATGCTCAGAAATGTAGTCACTGATTTCTGAGGGTCAACCTGCAAATACTTGTGGGTTATTAAGAAACAACCTGTGCTTCACTTGTCATGTTTGGTATAGAGGCCTGTGCGAAGATGTTTTCTTTTTGGTATTGGTGCCATCTGCATGGGGTGGGATGGAGGCTAATGAGCTATTTTAACTGAAAGATCATACCACGATTAGCTATTTCAGTTGCCAAAAAAGCAAGGAGACTTCTCAGTTTTGGAGGAATGGAAAAGTGTCATTTTTCTATTTAACCTGACCTACAGATTCTTGAAAAAGAGAATAAAACAGTATACGCATTTGAGTGTGAAAAAAATAGTTTATTATTGATTATATTTTCCTAATAATAAAATACTATTTTGGCATTCTTAAATGGTTCTTTATTGCTGAGCAAAAAGAACAACTGATGATCATGGTTGTAACTGGAAGCACTGATCTAGCAAAGGATCGCAAACCCTAGAAAGTATGTAGAAAAGGAGGCTTCATGACTGCATACTACTTAACAACCTCTTACCAGTGGTCAAAAAAACCCTGCAGGATGGAGAAATATACTTTTTAATATGTCTAATTTATTTCTTACAGAGTTGGGTGAACTGACTTCCATTTCCTCATTGGATCTGTATAAAGCCCACATGTAAAAAAGAGAAAAGCCAAATATGTTTTCAGAATCTACATAAATTTTCACAGTGTAGTTTGGCATTTTATTACTGATACATTTAAAAAAAGCATAGCATGTCATTTTTGGTGCTGGCAACTATAAACTCTTATTTCTGGGCATAATGTTTATTGCCATGAGCAGTCTCTCTGATTTACTACGGCATGTAGTTCTTTTAGATCAGTGCTGCTAATGATAGCAAGCATTACACCTGCTGGTAAATGTTTTCAGATTTGGCATTTTTAATAATGCTGGATAGTGGAAGACTAGATGCTATGTTTAGATGAATAATTTTGTACACAGTGCCACCTGGAGAATTGGGGAATAAGGTTTTGAATATTGGATTATTTTTGCTTGATTCTTGCCTCATATTTATTCAAGCTATGTGGGACTGTTAATGAACTTTCTTGAAGTCCACTGTGTTTTGGTACTGTTATCATTTGGTATGTTAACACTTTGCCAGTTCACTGGTCTGGAGAATAGATCTTTGCAAGAACTTGGGTGAGAATCCTGCCTGATTCCAGTTCTTGAAACCCAAGTATAGAAGTGAAGTTGTAGAAGTCCCTTCAGAGCTGCTGTCAAGCTTTGCAAATTTTCAAGTATCTGTGGTCTAAAAGATCCTGTGTTTTGATTTCTGAATTTCCTGGATGCTTAAAGATCCATGAGTAGATGTGTCCATACGTGCTTCAGTCATAGTAATGCTAGTAGCCAAGTCCTATGCAATGGGTACTGACAAGACCTGTGAATTGGGCATTCTTCAGCCTGTTGTGGTGCCCGATTTTATGGGCATGATCAGAGCACAGAGAACTTTCTAGGCTTTGCAGAAAACAAGTATCTATACGGTAGTTGGAGACAGAACCTTACCAAGGTCTCCCTGGGCAGGTGATATCCACCGAGCTGCTGAGTCCTTTCTTACCCAATGAATCTAATCAATCCATGTAAAATGGAACCATATATATACGAATAGAGGCTGTTCCTGTCTAAGCCAAACTAACAGCAGACTGGTTAGTCCCTCCCCTGAAGTGAGACTTCTTAGGCAGAGGTGAGAATCATAAAAGGTCTCCTTCAACCTGGATGAGTGTCCTAAATACTAACATAACTACTTACATAATGCGTAAAAAGTGGCACTGCCATTGTCTCCAGTGTCTGTGTGCTGGAAGAAAGGAATAGTCTCCAAGTCTCTGCTTGGAGTTGGAAATCTCCAATCCCATTCAACTGTTCAGGGCCTTGAATCCTACAAGGCAGGAGGCAACTCTTTGCAACACCAAGGTTTACTGTCCTCATGGTGGAAACATTGGAAAAGGCTGCCTAAAGAGGTTGTACAGTCTCCATCGCTAGAGTTTTTCAAGACTTGACTGGATAAAGCTCCGGACAACCTGTTCTGATCTCACAGCTGACCCTGATCCTGTGACCGTAGAGGAGCAAAGCAGGTGAAATGCCCCTGTCCTTGGCATTTTCTGCTGCCTCACATTCAGAGGTGCCTAACTCTTTGTATGTATTGGAAAGGCGGCAGATACACTTAATTTAGATTTGAGATTTTTTTGTAGATTTAGCTCTAAGCTACCAGTCAATGTTCTAAGGAAGAGTCTCCCATAAAAACCACTTTGATCTTACAGCTATACAAAGTATGATGGAAGAAAAATAAAGTGAAATGGTAAGCTTTTCTGCTTCTTTGCCACTCGAGTTTATGGAAGCCTTCAGGAAAATCTGTTCTTGCATTGAGCAAACATTGGCCTATATTTTAGAGAAGACTTGTTCACTTTATGGTTTACATCAAGGTCATAAGAAAGTTTTGAGCTATGCATATTTTCTGCATGAATCATTATGGTTTTGAACAGGTGTTGTTTTGGGAGTTTAACTTTATACTTATACAAATGCTTTGGTGAGATTCTCAGGTTAAAAACTTTAATTTTGGGAAGATATTGTAGTAAACATAAAGCCACAATAAACAAATACAAAGCAATATGAAAAATGAACGCTTTTAGTATTTTTCAATCCCATTTTTTCCAATTCAAAAGCTAGTTTTCAAAGGTTCTGCAGGATGTTAACTCTCAAACCTTAAACAAGATACAAGATAGAGAATCTTCATATTCTTAGCCGTTATCATCTTGATATTCAACTTTGTCCAAAGATCTTATTATTCTTCAAGAGCACTCTACAGTCGAGCAAAGTCGGTGAAGCTTTTGTAATATCGTTATTAACGTGCTATCGTTAGATGGTCCTATTTTTTACCTATAGTTGAAATTAAAGAGCTTGTATATGACCTGGTGTTTAAAAACTGTGAAACTTAGTCAGTGTAATACACTTTTGATGATAAAGTGCACCAAAACCCATTCTCATTCCCTCAGTGGAGCAAGTTCACGCAATTCCTGTCTCCAGGTTCCCAGTACAATAGGGTTCTATTGGCCAGGGATCAGAGAAAGAAAGAGAATGAAAGTAGGTTTCGAAATAACATATGGCAACTAAATTAGCCCTTTCTTTGTAAATTTGCACATCTACAAGAAATGTCATGAGCTGGTGTGAGGATTTTGAAACTGTCTATTCTTTTTAATGTTTGCTCTCCTGAGAGTTTTTCAAACTATAGTAAGAACCATCTCTTACACTCGTCAGGATTTTCTCCAGCCCTACTATCCCTATCTGGCTGTCTACCCACAGAGTAACTGGACTGATAAGTGTGCTGCTTGTGTAAAAGTGCTGGGTTGTTACCACAGAAGTGAGCTTCCTTCAACTTCCAGTGTTGCCAACTTCCATTATGCCAACATAATTTCCCTTGAAAGAACGTTCTGCTAGTATTTTTAGGATCCTTTCACAAAGTGGTTTGTTCTGTTCACCTCTGTGATGTAAGGCAAGAAGAGG
This sequence comes from Ibidorhyncha struthersii, assembly GCA_013398815.1. Classification (NCBI taxonomy): domain Eukaryota; kingdom Metazoa; phylum Chordata; class Aves; order Charadriiformes; family Charadriidae; genus Ibidorhyncha; species Ibidorhyncha struthersii. The sequence goes on along the minus strand of VZSZ01003079.1, from coordinate 1,433,943 downwards.
AACACAGGGAAGAGTAGGCAGAAATTAGCATTCCCTCTTTCTCATCATGCAGTTGGATTATGGGGGCAAGGTAGAATTTACCTGGATCTGTAATCATTGTGTGGTTTTAGGACTCATTTTTTTCTGTCCATGACTTTTTCTACACAGAAGGGGAACATATGGTCCTGACTCGCGCACTTGTTCGGAGAAGAATGGCAAAGCAGAAAATCTAAACTGCTTCAAGTCAAAGCCTTTCATAAATTAAGGCTTTTATATTCTATTTCTCCTCTGACTGGCATAGCATTTTCCTTTCTGTGTGTTGTTTTGGTGTGTTTAGTGGCTACATGTGAGAGCGGTGACATTTATATAAAGTGAAACCATTAAATTCTTTATAATGACTAGCATGTAACTATAAAACATATACAGTTTTCTCATTTTGCCCTCCTCTGGGAGACTACGACAACATTTTGGCAAGTAGGAGTAAACAGCTTTGTGTTGGCATGCAGTAAATTAAACTGAGTAATTAAAATCAATAGCAAAACACTAGCTAGGCAGAAAGGTCATATAACACAACAGAAAACTGTTGGGTAGCATATTGCAGGAAATCAAAATAAATTTCTGAACTTTTCATTATTCTTTACATGCCTGAAACTGGTCTTAAAAGGCTTGTGAGATACAGCAAGCTATTGATAGAGACAGGATCCTTCTCTGAGATGAAATAAAAATATTGAAATGCTAATGTATGAGTAGTTGCAGGGTGCAAGGCTGCCAGACACAACGGAATATAGGAAAGAGGACTTTAATGTTACTATCATTATAAAAACTTTTCTTTGTTTAGGTTGGCTTAGTATATTGGTTAGTAATGCCTGCAAGTACTGATGTCAGGTATGCCAGTCATCGGTCTCTGTCAGTACAAGTGGCAATTATAATTTTTATGTTAATGTTTCTCTGGTCAGCTGGCTGATGTTCTGCCTTCTAGGGGGGGAAAGAAAATACATGGATGATTTTGCGAGGTGTTTCAAGTACTCCTCTTGCAGCTCAGGAGGGGGAAGTGAGAGTCAAAATTCTTCAGATCCAAACCAGCAATAGTCCCAAAATGAACAATGACTGAGGAATGCTGCCTGGCAATTTAGGGGATACGCTATGTTTTAAGCTACACGTACGGTCTTTAAACCTAATTGTGAGGTTTGAATAAATAGATAACACTTCTGATTTTAGGATGCTGTTCTAAATCATTTCACTTCTCTTGTGGCCATTGCTTCCAAAAGGAAGTCTGTGGAAGGATTTTACTTTTTTCGCTGATGAAATGTGTTACAGTGGTGGAAGGTAGTGGGAGGAAATCATGAGACACGACTCTGGGAAAAGTGGAGATGTAAGATGAGTTGTTTAGAAGTGTTTGCTTGGGAGAGACTGAAAAGGAGTCAAAGGCACAGCTAACCTGTAACAAGTATGCTCAGTCATGAAGTGGATGTGGTTAAAGATAATATATTTTATAAAATGAACTGGTTGAATTGGGAAAAGCAGAAAGCTTTAAGGCCCATGAGCTCTTCTGGCTGGGCTTGTTTGTTTTTTTTGCAGCTCAATCTATTGTCTAATAGGCAATGTTACTCTGCCTTTCTTATCTCTCTTGAATTTGCTAGCTCCATTAGCTCTCTCGCAGACAACTCTCAGAGAGAAAAGATCTTGTGTCATCGTTTAGGAGGTATGAAATTTTGCATTTATAAGCCTTTCGTTAGATCTTCATTTTTGGATTTCTCCTACGCAGTTTTGAGGAGTTTACCCTGATTGCACAAATGCTGAGGCACTGCGTGGCTGTAACAGCTCTCAGCTGACCATTTTTTGTGGGGTAAATGGTGAGTTACAGTACATTCATCTGACAGATCAGAGCCTTTAGCCAGGCAGGCACTGGGCAGGTAGCTGTGAAGCAAAAGCACTGGATTATTGTTGGTCTGTGCTATTCCTGAGGTCATTTAATTTCCCCTCCAATGTTCGTAATTTCAATTTAAAACAATACTTTTTGGGTTTTTTTCTGCATCCATTTATATTGTCTGTTTTGAATTTAATCCTAGTAATTTTAAAATAATAACAATGATAGGCAGTTTTTATACTGGCTGTCTGCAAGATAGCTATGCCTTGTCATTTAAAGCCATGCTGTATTCTAATACATGAGTGCTAGAAACTGGTTGAGAGCAGCAACTGTGCAAACTGATCTGTCATTTAAAGTTGTGTTCAGATTTGGTTTGCTTGAGTTATGAGAATGGCTTGGCCTTTTACCCATTCCCTTGAGAATATGTGTCCACATCCTACAATCAGCACGGGACAAACACAAAACAGGCACTCTCATCTCCTGATGGGAGACTCCAATGATCTGGACAGCAGGAATATTGCAGGTTCACATTATCTGCATTAGCATTACTGTGTATGGAGCATGTATTATATCTGCTGTAAATGGTTTAACTAGCCGGGCCGTCGTGGTTAATGAACATCAAGTTTAATGTTTCTGAGACAGAGATTCAGAAAGGAATATGACCATGATCACATCCAGTTGAAAATGCTATAAGATATAATATTTATTACATTTTTTCCCAGTTCTCATTCAGGTAGATATATTTAAAGAGCTTTTTCGTCGTTGTTTATATTTCCATTTTTAGAGGTGTGGGACTTAAAATAACACATGTATGTTTTTTATATATATAAATAGTGTATGAAAATACATAGAAAAAATTTTTGTTCTTCTGTTTTCATATATTTTAATGTAGTATGTGGGCTTCCTTTTTTAAAGTTAGCTGTTAACTTTTAAGACCTTTCAGTATATATATTTTTTCCCACGCTTGAATTTTTATAGCCATTAATGGAATAGGAAATGGCACCTACCTTCCTGTCTGTTAATGCTTAACACTAATTTATGAATTCTATTTAAAACTGTGTTTCACATTCAGCAGGACTGTGCATCTGCTTAAAGCTAAGCTAATGTACAACTGTAGGCAAAATGAGATTGATGCAAAGTCTTCCAGAAACATTTCAGAGCATTCTTTAACAGTATGCTAAGTAATAGCTTAATGTAATTTCTTTCATTAAGTGCACGTGTATGTGTATCAAAATTTGCCTATTATTACAGCGAAAATACTGTACCTTATATCTTACTTCAGTATTACATGGCTAAATTTCCTAAAATGCTAGTCATAATAGCTAACACACACGTATATGTATATATAACACCTCAGTATGTTCTTGTCCCATTTAAAGACCAGAGGGACAATGTTTGATACATGGTATAGCCTGAAAAAGCAACAGATATGAAATTGTGACTCCTGCTTGAAAGCCTTTAAATATTTAAGGTTATTACAACCTACATTTTCACCATTTGTGTGTTTAACTTGATAGCTGTATAAATTATGTGTCAAGTACTCTTACAAACATTTCCTACAATGTATTGACAAATGTCCTGTCATTCTGCTGGAAATACACAGTACATGGAGCATTTTGAAGGCAATTTGCTTATAAAACTTTTTGTATCCCATATGTTGCTTTCTCTTATTTGCACCTGCCTTTTTATTTATCTAAGCATAAATATTACTGCTTTTTTTGACACTATTTGGAAGATTTTTAGATGCTTTGTTTCAATATTTCAGCCTTATTGCAGTATAGACTCATTTTTGACATGAGTGCTAGTCCTGCAAAGCCTTACTTGTCTAAAATGGAAGTGAGTGTTTGGGCCAAACCTTCAGAAATGTGAAAAAGATGAGTTCCTGGGACACATGTAAAATAATGCTCTTGAAACCTGTCATCAAATAAAAGTAAAATACCTTGACAGTCCTAGTGGCTTCTCTGTAGGTTGATATTTTGTATGCAGGGTTGTATAACGTGCTGAAGGTAATAGCAGTGTAAAAACCTGAAACAAACTGAGAGTTACTGCTGCCTACTGATATTTCTTCTTGAAAACAAAGACAAAGCAGATAGAATTGGTAGTATTTTGTTTTATATGGAGTTTTCACTGAAGCATTGTGTATATGACTTGATATTTGAATTACATTTTAGAGTTGTTAGTGCTTACCAGTGCAGGAAATATTAAGAAAGACAAAAGGCTGTCCCAACATATTGGGATGTTTTCTGTATTTTCTTATCTTAATTTTATCATTAGAGACTGTGACCTAATACTCTTTTTTTAGGGTTTTGTCTGCCCACTTTTTCCTCATCTGAAGTGTTACAGCATCACACTTATGCCACAGCGTTAGGAATATGTGATTATGGGCCTAGACTAGCAAGTAGTGAAGCATCTGCTTAGATAATCTCATTGATTAGGCTCTGGAAAAGCAAACATTTGAACAGTGATTTTAAGAGTAACCTCTCTGGAGCCTTACAGTGTGAGCCTAGAAATCACTGAAGGCATAGTTTTTGCAGGTACATATTTATCACTTGGAGCTCAAACTACCTGCTGTACATCTCTGTACTTCTTCCCAGAGTATGCTGAATATTTGGCTCAGAGAGTCTTTGATGGGCAAAGAACGGGGAGGGTCTCCTGTTGTTTAAACTGATTGTGTTTCCAAAGAACACAGCAAAAATACTTTTGTTGGCAAGACATAAAGTTTTGCATTGCACTAGTGATCACTGACTTGTATATCATGAGCCACATTGCACAGACAGTTCATACCATACCCTTGTGGTGTATCAGCCTCCTTGCTGACCTGTGAGCAGTGTGTACACTCTCTCACTATGTTTTATAGCAGTCTAAAGAGGAAGGAAAGCATCTAGAACTTTGTCATTACCTTTAGCGGCAAGAGAATGTGAAGAGTCTTTCAAGGCTAAATAAAGCTTTGTGTAATTTAACAAAATGTATCCTTCATTTCCCTTCCCCTCACCATCATGTCTGGTTATATTGCAAAGAGGTTAAAGGAGGTAATGCTCTTGTAGTCTAAACAAACTCAGTATGGTGAAATGGGACAGTACTTTAAAATATGCATGAGGGTTGCAGTTGCTCCATTTTGTGGCACTGACTGTTCAGGTAGAGAAAAAAACACCAAACCACAGACTTTTCCTAAAATGAATATCTTTTTTAAAAGGGCTATCAAGAAAAATGTTGCTGGAACTATTATTGTGAAAAATTGGAGTGGCCTGGCTGATATCACGCATACAGTTTGGAAAAACAAGATTAGTGCAACACGTACCATTTTTCATTTCTCCTGTCTTCAACAGCATCAACCATTGCAGCATCTCATTTTTTAACTTTGTGTTTAGGGTGAGAAATCCCATGTGTGTACAATTGCTTCTGGCTGCCCGGTCCCTCTGCTCCTAGCTTTTTCCCTCTGCTTGCATGTTTCTGTGTGTACTGTAAATAAGAAGTGACCAAGAGGGCAGGATACATAGTCTCTTCTTACATCAATACTACTCTGTGGGTCAGCAACTAGGAATGTTTGAAAAGAGAGGAGGAGGGAATTGTGTTTTATTTCCCCTGTAGACCGAGGCCAACACCTTTGCATTGGGTTCTTCTCCATCACCTGGGGAATAAAGCCTGCATAGATTATTTCTCAACTAGTATCAGCTGGCCAAAAGACCGCTGTGAATAAGATAGCAAAGAATTTAAGTAATAGGAAAATCTTAGATTTCCAACCCCCACCCCCCTCATTAAATTTTAATGCCCAGGTGGCCATCTATGTGTTTTCTTCGTGGAGCTGGGCTCAGAGGGGAGACAGATCGAGATCAGAATGTGTCAGGGTTGGGGGGCTGGGCTATGTGCAAAGCAAAAGTGAACGTGCGTTCACTTTTATCTTTCAAGACAGAGGTTTGCTGTATTTGTTGTTCCCCTTTTAGCTAAGAAAACTGAGACTTTTCCTTTCAGGCTTCTCTTTTTTTTCCCCCCTCTGTGTTTAGTATGATAGCTCTGAGTGCTGTCTCTGAGAGGGATAAATGAAGGACACAAAAAGCAGGTCTGCACAACACAATGCAAGTTTAGCCCTGGAAATGCAGTATTGCCATCGCTAACAATGCGCCACATGCTGGTGTGGGGAATAAATGGGAGACCTACAGACTCTCCCTGTAGCCAGAGAAATGCGAGCGTGCTTGGAGATAGTTACTCTGCACCACCCTTGAAAACAGGGGGATGTTATAAAGCAGTTTTTTAACAGAGGAAGGTGGAAGGAGGGAATATGGAGGAGAACAGAGAAAAACACTTGTGTATGTGCAAAATGTGTAGCCTGGGGAAAAAATAAAAAGTTTGCAATGCTGAATTTAAATTATTTGCCCTCACATTGTCGCATCTTGTACATATTTTAAAATTATGTGCTTTCATGCAAAGAAATCAGGTGGTTCTACATCATAAATCAGTCTTTATAGCAAACAAGGTTCTGGAGGTACCTATCTTAGACCTGTTCTTTTCTGGGAATAAAGATGAGGCACTATCAGAGATTGAGAAGATGGGGCAAATTGATTAATTAAAAAGCAGTAAATCATCATACCCATATGATTTATGTATAAAAGAATTCTGAAGAAGCTTAGATATGAATTAGCTGAGCTGCTAACAAAGATATGTGCTCTCATTAAAACCAAACTCTGTTCCAGAGGGTTGGGGTTTATCCTATATTTAGACCAGTAAGCATTACATCTGCACATTGCAAATGGTCGAAACAGGAATTTAAAAGGGAATAATAAAACACCTGGAAGATCACGATGTGAGAGACTTTAATGAGAACAGCTTCAGCAAAGAGAAGTCATGTCTTACTACATTGCTCAGAACTCTGAGTGTGCCCATAAAAAGAAACAGGAATCGCCATACTGGATCAGACCAAAAATCCCTCTACCCCAGCACCCTGCCTCCAACAGTACCCAGCTACAGCCACGTGGGAAAAAGCAGAGAATAAAAAGGATAAGATAACCCTTTTTCCCTGGACTTGATTGACAGCAACGAGGGCCAGGTTTGAATTTAAGGGGGTCACTGCAAACATGCTGACACCATCCCTTTCCCAGAAACCAGTCCTGAGCTTAGCTGGTGCTCAGAGAGAGAATTTTCCCCACTCACAAAAAGGAATTAGATGGTAAAATAAACGTTTTCATAAAAAGGAGAACAGAAAAGTCTGACAAGCTAAATGCTCGGAATAACCATAACCAGTTCCTGAGGTGTAATTGTAACAATAGTCTTTTTATCTAGCAAGGCCACCAGGTTGTTTTCACCTACTTTAATTCACAGTTTGAGATTAACAAGTATTGCTGGGTAGCGAAGCCATACTGAGGCTGTGCTAACCTGGTGTGACGCATTTTTGTTAGCCACTCTTCGCTCCTCCAGCCATATGTTTCCCTGCTAGCTACACGTACTACTTCTGCTAGCCATGACTCCTGGTGCTCTGCAGTCTGGGGCACTCTCACCCACTGTTCCCATAAGCTCCCACCTGTCTGCTGACAGGTTTTGTTGTTTCAGCCCTTGGAAGAGTAAACACAGTGCTGAGAACCAGGCACGGGCTTTCAGTTCATATGAGAGGCTAAAGCAGCTTCTGGTGCTCACACATCTTGCAACAGGCTTTAACTCAAATCTTTTTTCTCTCTCTCTCTTTTTTTTTTTTTTTAAGGTGTAACCTTTGTACTTTGGTGCTAAATAGTCTTCCTGGGTTGACTTTCTTGGGCAGAGTTAGCTGGCCTAGACTTCCCTACATTTTCTCCAAATTATGAAGTAACTACTTTTGTAACAGAAATGTCTTTCAAAAATACAATTGCAATATGTGCCAAAGGAAGGTGTTTCTGGCTTGCCCACCAGTCTTTTCTTACCTCCCTCTGATTCCATTGGATGTCAAGGTGCCCTTTCCCCTTGGGAATTCCTGGGAATGTTTCCTCACCTTTAGGTTTCAGCTAGCAGGCTTATGAGGTGAGCTGCCTGACATAATGTATTTTGACTTTTTAAAAGCTTGTGACGAACTCTGTCACAAGACACTGCTACACAGGCTAACTAGTCACATATGGTGACAGGGCAAGTATCATCATAGATCAAAAACCGACAAGGAAGCAAAAAGGCAGAGGGCTAAGTGGTCAGTTTTCATCACAGTAAAAGGCTAGCAGATGCGTTCTTAAAGTTACCTATCAGGTCATATGCTAAACATATTTATTAATGATCTGGGGAGAGAGGTGAAGGATTAGGTGGTAACACTTACAAATGATGTAATTACTTAAGTAATTTAAGCCCGTGGCACACTTTTAGAAACTTATGAGTGATCTAAACAAATTACTCAGATGGACAAAGATGGTTCAGTCCTGATAAATGAGAAGTTAATATGTGGTAGAAACCACACAAAAATCTTATCCTCTAACTGGAGGGAAAAAAACTGAACATTGCTGTTGGCAGTTCCATAACAGAAGCCATTTGAGATGCTGTTATGGTAGAAAAAGTGAACAAGGTGCTAGAAGGCGTAAGAAATGGGACATTAAAAATGAATTACTGAACTCAGTCTTCATTGCGTGAAGACAGAGGAAAGGATAAAGCATAATATTATGGGTAAGTTTGCCCAGCTAACAAGGTCTGATCCATAATGACAATTTTCTGTTTTCTTTTGTCTTTATCCTGCTCATACATCATCTACTATCAGAGATGCTCTGATCTTTATCAGGAATAATATATGTTGGGGAAGCTAAGGCTTCCAGAGGGTTTCAGATCTTACTAAGGACAGCTCAGTATCAGCAAAGCTACAATTGGTAAAACTCTATTTCATATCCATTCTCCTTCCTTTGGCACTTAAAATTCACATCAAAATGACATAAATTAACAATCTCAACTTTGTATTTAGACTGTGAAATCATCAACATTTTAAACATAGGTTTCAGAATTCAGATGTTACTGAAATAATTCCTCAAGTTGGGGCTCTTATGAGACTTATAAATTATTCTTGCATAGAGGAGAAGTCACCTGAGACTAACCTAAATGAAGTTAACATAGATTTTAAAAATTATTCTTGCAGAAGAACAGGGAGTGGTGGGAATAGATGAACAGATGGGAAAGGGAGAAGAGGAGAGTGAAGAAAAGGCTAATTAGGTAATCGAGGCTAAGAGGCTATTAGAGCTGACCCAGTGGTCTACTGGTAGTGCAGTTCAGGGACTTGAATTTGGGACTGAGGTTGGTCCCTCATTCCCAGGCCAACACTTGCTCCAAACATTGCAAGGACTCAGTTTTATAGCCTGTATGATACTGTAAGTATGCATTTTCCAGTCAACATAATTTGGAGGGATTGTATGTCAGATTATAGTGGAGACAGGAAAGAATAATGAAGAGCTGAATTTGGACGTGAAGACACTAAAATACTACATTAACGGGTAAATTATTTAGTGAAATTATTTGGAATTCCTTTGAACTTGTTCTCAGGGAAAAATCTGATTGAAATAAACAGATTTTGAAGAAATTCTGAACAGGAATGAACTATTTCTCACTGAGCAGCCTTTCCTAAAATCTGTCCAGTACGTGATGCTCTCAAGCATGGGTGGGTGTTTTTTTTTCACAGATAGTAGATAAGGGGAGGACCTAAAAGGTTATTTATTAGAAGTCATTCCATTACCTTGTTTCAGGCCAGTCTGAAGCTGGTATACTTGTGGTGTGCCAGTCTTGTTTCTTTCTTTAAGTTCTCTGAGCTATCTTCCTTTCTGATGCAGTCAGGGATATGCTTTCTTCTGCTTTTTATATGCTTATTTCCTCCCTCATTTCAGTATATTCAAACTGACTTCTGAAGTTGTCAGTAGACTTGTTCTTTTATGGCCAGAGAGTCTGGTATAGGTCAAAGCTAGAAGAAGCATTGCTATGTGGTTTTCAGATTTATATGCTGAGGCGGAGCTTTTCTTGTCCTCACCTTTTTCTAATACAACATTATTCATGCTGACTGACTTTGTTCAAATCTCTTCATTTCTTTCACAGTATTTGTGGCTACTCTTTCTCAATTGCCTCCAAAGAACCTTGTTTTTCCTTTCTGCATGTTCCAAACTTTGGAACTGCAGTGGTGCAGTGTTCTGAGACATTGTTTCTTTCCTCTTTCCTTACCTTGCCCAGTGCTTCTTATCACAAATGCTCATTTGTCAATTTCAGATTTATTTTATTTTATTTTATTTTATTGGCCCTGTGTTTGGTTTATTTCCCCCCAGTAGCTGCATTTCAGTACAGAAATGCTGGCTCCTGCATCCTTCTCTTGCATGTATGATGTCTTCCAAGCATCACAACGCATGTATGGTTAACTTCACTGTTTTCTTGTTCTAGTATTTTTGTGGAAAGTCAGCCTTTCTCCCTCTCTTTCTTGTTTCCTATAAGCACTGCATAGAGGTATTGCTATTGAAGCAATATATAGCTGGAACATCTGTGGTCAGTAGGCAAATCATATTTCGACAGCAGAAAAAATCAGCACCATTTATTATCCCTGCAGTTTAAAAGAGAGTTTCTGTAGAATAATTGCAGTATTGGAACTGCTGCTTCAGAGGAAAGTCACTGTGATATAAGCTTTAGCAACTGGACAGAATAAACAAAAGATGGAGGAAGGAGTATAGCTTTGATTACAGTGATAAGCAGGAGGGAAAAAGAAGGTAAATTGGCTGCTTGTCCACTGGACACTGGATTTTGCTACCAGCTGACAGCGCCTCTAAGGTGTATCAAAATTTTTTGTCAAAACAATTTAAAACAAAACACCCCCCCCCCCCCCCCAAATTTGGCACTCTGCCAAATCTGGACCTCAGTGAACATGTTTTATGTTTAGGAGAGACAGACGAGTGATGAGTTATGGACAACACTGAAGGGAACCTCCTCCACAAAATCATATTGAGGACTGGAGAACCTGAAACAACACTCCTCTTCATTTGGGGGATGCAGTGTTGCCCTGCCTCATCTGAAGCTGCTTAAAATGTCATTCAGTCACTTTAAAAATTATTTCTTGCCAGCTCATAATTTAGCAGCCCTCCCCTTCATAATGTTATGCTTATTCTGGTGAATTGAAAGATGATGGTTTCATTTCTGACAGCAGAGCCCAGGGACAGGTTTTCAGCAGTGCTTTATATCTCATAATCATGATCTGCTAGGAGGGACTCTTCCATACTGCTTCACTGTGCTTCCCACATGGTGCGCCCTTTCCTCAGCTTTTCTTGTCACTTTTAGGAGTAATGACTTCCACTGGTTCCCTCTGGTTTTAAGTACAATGGTTTCATTATGTTTTTGTTATTGGTGTTATCACAGGACCTTGAAGACTGGCCTGTGGGCTGGGACCACTTTTCTGTGAGGTATTTTGCAAACACAGGACAAAGGACATTTTCTACTGCTATTTTCTATGTATTGTTTCTCGTCACCACTGAATTTTCCTTGTCAGAACATTGCACTATGTTGAAGATATGGTTTTGTTAAAAACCTGTCTTAGCAAATTCCCCCTGAATATACCCAAGCATGGATGAAATGTGGGGAATTATTCTCATAACATTTGCTCATGCGAATCTGTTTCTAGGTTTTGGCTTTCAATTTCTAAAACAATAGTAAAGTACTTGCAGGATGTTTTTGCTATCTTAATATCAGCTGATGGGACTGATTTATCTGATATGCGGGTCTCATTAAAAAAAAGTATGCCAGATAAGACTAGCACTGACAAAGGTACACAGTACTGATGTTGTTTTACCATGCTTATTAAAGACATTTAAATTGCAGACATTCTCAAAAAAAAAAAAAAGTGCCTTCTCATTATTTAATTATTTAATTAAGTTTTAGAGAAAAAAAAATCGTAAAAAACAGTGTTTTTCCCTTGCAGTTGTAAAGAATGCAGAGATTTTACAAGCAATCTTTGAGCAGTTCACTTTTATTTGAATTCCGTAGCAATCTTTATAGAGGTAACTTAATTATTTCAATTAACACTAACCCTTGAAAGCTGCATGCTTAATGTGTAGATTTCCTGATTTTTATGAAAAACATTGAATTACACAATATTTTGATTTTTATACTTAAAAATATGTAACCAGGTACTGCTAGAGGTGGAAAATCTTGAGGTGTTAAAATTCATAAAAGTATTTGGAGAACATTCTAATACATATTAGCAAGAATAAAAGCAGGACTTATTTTGCAGTGTCTAAAGCTGAGTTAGCTGTGCCAAAAGCCATTCAGTTGTCTGTGAAAAATATTTAACACCATCTGACATATTCACCGTCACTCCATGCTCTGTGAATCAAATATAAAATTATGTGCAAGAAAAAACCCTACAAACTTATTTTGTCACAAGCAAGCTAGGAATTTTGAAGATGGTCAGCTCCACTTGTCAACAAGAATAAGCAAGAAGAAAAATAATGGCTTAGACTAACAGAGAAACAAGTCAGGAAGGCCTTCAATTTGAAAGGGCTGCCTCCCAGAAGAGGAGTTTGCAGTGCATGATTAACTTCCTTATATTTTCTCCAGAGTTTGTTGGATTTCTTGTGGTGAAAAAGTAGGGACATCCAGCTTTAAAAATAAAATTTGAACACTCGGAATGAGTAGTTAGATCTAGTATCTTGGGTAGCGCCAATAAATACTTGAAGGTTATTTTCCGAAGTTGAGTTGGAATCAGGTTTTGTGCTTCAAATGTCTTTAAGATTCAGGCATAATTTCCTCTGAGATTGTGTCTCAGGCCCACCCCTTTGAATTACGTATGCAAGCTTGGAAATTTGTAAAATTGTTAAGTTGTGTTCCTCCATCTGCAAATTGACAGCAATTGAAAATGATCACCACAGTGTGTTACCACAGCTAACACTACCTTGCGATCAGATTCACTAGAGCATTTCTCTACAAGTCAGATCACTTAATTTTTCTTTTGGCCACTGCTCTTTTACAGCACCTGCAGCTTTTTGTTTTTCCTCCAAAGATCATCATTTTACTTTGAAGTCTACTGACTTGTATATGTCTAACCTAATCCTGTAGAGGCAAGGAGCTGAATAATTACTTCATGAATGCCATATTAAAAGCGGTCCAAAGACTGTTTAGGCTGCTCATTAAAGTCATTGGGAATTTGGCTGGGCAAGAGCTCCCTGCTTTGGTCATGCAATAGCGGGGGGGAAAGCACTCCAAAGATTGTTATTTTCTAATTATTTCCGTTGTGGTACCACAAAAGGGTTTGATCAGCAACCTTATGTGCTTAAAACTTAAAGAACAGATGCCACACAGCAGCACCCCTGCCACCCCCCAGTCTTTGTCCCCCAAAATCTTAACTCCCAGTTTTCAAAGCGAAGTAAGGTAGCTGAGAAAAAAAAAAAAAAAAAAAAGCCGAACAGATAATAAAGTTTGCCTTTAAGATCAAAATTATTAGAGTTGAAATTAAAATTATGTTAAAATATATGTGTTCAAGTATAGTTAGGATAACATATTCAAAGCTCAGTTATGTGTAATACCCCTCACTGCCTGTTGTAGTAGCAAGGAGTAAAACCCTACGGTCTTGGAAGTTATCGGGTTTTTGAGACTGAATAAGGACTCCAAATTTTTTTTTTTTTTTTTTATAAACCGGCAAATTTGATGTTAGTGCATGCTACCAAAACAGAGTAAATGACCTGACTCCAGACTGCAATGTAGCAAACATATAGGAACAGACAAGCACATGTACATCCACAGTGGAGTAACAAATCTGCTGTGTTGGGAGTGTGCTACCTTGTCAGATAGGAGGAGAAGACATTCAAGCTCACTGGCTCAAGCTTTTGACTGGCACTGGACTATGAGAGTCAAAACAGAGAGAAAATCTTCATTTCTGTGCTTCCTTCTTCCCTTGACAGAAAGAATTCTTCATTTATCTTTAAGACTAAGCAGTCTGAATTTGTTTCAGAATGATGTAAAATATCAAGCTTCCTTTCTGTTAAATACATTTCTAAAAGCAAACTGGAAATTAGTTGTTTGCGTGTTATGCTCTCTGGCTGTGCTTAGAATTGGGGTGGTTCTCCTTTAAATAACCATTCAGAAGCCCTGAAACCCAGGCAGTTGCGTATCAATTAGCAGGGTGCATTTCTTAGTGTGAGCTGCCTGGAAGTGCAAAATGACAAATCTGAGCATTAAGCTTTCTGCCGTCATTTTGCTTTCCTACCTCTAACTACAAATCAGCTTCATTGTGACTTACAGTGTAAGAAGTTGGTGCATTTCTGCAGATCCACGATAAGATATTTTTCTCTAGTAAGAAATGCAGTTAGGTTCTGCATTCTGAATCTGTCCCTGCCAGGCCCTAGATGCATTAGTATTCCACTGGCAGCTGCCTGTAGGTAGGAATATTGTTTTTGTCCATAACCAGAGGGAACAATCAGACTAAGCCGTTCCCCGGCTATAAACCAGCCAAAGTAATTGGGTTTAATTTTAATTTTTGTAATAGCTTTAAATTAATAGGAGCAGCTGCTGCCACAGTGTGTGGGTGTCCTTTTCCAGAAGGCATAGAACAAAAAAGGGAAAGAGTAAACAATAGTGCGTCTAGGACACAAAGGTTAATTCAAGAACTGAGCAATGTCTTTTCGTTATCAAAAACTCAGTTGGTGATATCTAGCACTGTGTCTCTTTTCTTTCTTTTTCTTTCCCTTTTTTTCTTTTTTTTTTTCTTTAATTCCCTGATAAGATCTCAATCTGATTAGGCTCCTGCGTGTAAGATGTGTTGTTGGTATCTAAACACTAACTCTCTTTCTCTATATGACTCACAAATAGATTAGCAGTGACAAAGTGCTAGGAGAGATAAAAATAGATTAGCAATGACAGGAGTACTATTATAATTATTTTTGGAAGATATGGTTTGAGTTAAGAGTTTGGGCACTTTCTGCCCTGAGAGGGTGAATTTAAACCTAGTAACTGAGGATGGTTTCTGCTGTTGTGTCAGACACCAGATAGTGAAATGTCAATACCAGATGTCCTAGACATCAAGATTAGCCATAATAGCCAAATGCAGCTATAAAGTGATGTGTCAAAGTGGATAATAAAACAGATGCTTAGCTTCTATAATGAAGGGGAAAGGGAATGAAATATCAAAAGTGCCTTTAATACATTAACAAAGTTGTCTTCAACTTGCTTAAAAGTAGGAAGTTATTGAACCAAGGAGAACTATGTGTCATTTAAACATTAACTATCAGCAGATGAATTTCAATTAGCATTAGCCTTTCTAAAATCCTGAATTTCCTCCTATTGGTCTCATTTTACATGAAATTTTTATAGTGTAAAGTGAGGCTTGTCCTTTATTATTTCTCCCATGCTAATTTGGAAACAAATAAAGTTCAACAACTCAGCAACATACTGTTTAAACTTGCATTACGGTTTGCGGACTGGGAGCTAGAATACATTTACCCACTGCCATATCATCTGCTTGATTTGAGATCAAATGAGGGATGTCCTATAGCACTCCAGAGTGAGGGCGAATGATAGAAATATGTTAAGATGCTGGAGAAACCTATTAGGTTAGGGTACTGCATGCAGACGGCTGGTGGCATTTTTCCCCTACTGATACTTTTAAAAAAATTAAATAAGTTGTTTTTCTGTCCTTCATGTTTGTGGCTTAAAATCATTTTCAGATCTTAGTGATAAGCAAGTGCCTTATTTAACCAAAAATACTGAAGTAAATTCTTGAAGCCCTGAATGTTCAAGAACCAGGGCAATAAAAGGGGCAAATAAATTCTTATTTCAAGTCTAATTAACTGCATCACTGGCTTTTTTATTGTACTTTTTCAAGAACATCTCAATTCCTTTCTGTTTCTCTTTGTAGCTCCTGAATCGTGCTGATCAGACTCCTTAACTGCTGCTAATTGGCAAACACGTACTTCTGCATAATGAGAGGGTTTTGTCCTCTATTTCATATTAGCAATGAAAGGCCAAAACTGATGCTCTGCAGTACACCAGCTTCTCGGAACTATTACAAAGAGGCACATTACTACTGCTATGTCTGTAAATCTTATTATGTTCTCCCTCACCATGATCCTAGTTTAGCTGAGATCTGCTCCAATCGTTAGATGAGACCTGTTTATAATGTTGTGTAATTGAATCAGTTAGAGTCTGCAGGACCATAGTGTTTTGTTGCCAAACATGACTGGTAAGTTAGTTACATCAAATTACAAGTGCATGGCATGACTAGAGAATCTTCTGTTTAAATAAAGCTAGAAAATCTATCTACGAAATAAAGGATACAAACAGAAATATTGAATGTCTCTAGTCCATAGAACAAGTCTTTGACCCATCTCTGAAATGTTACTCATTTCTGTTGAGAAATAACAGAATAATTGAAGTTGGGTGAAAGATGTCAGGCAGGCATTTGTTATTCCTTAAACAGATATCAGCTTGATAACAATGGCATAAATGTCTCTATTATAATTATTTACAATCATGTATATTCATTTTATCTTGTCAGCAGTATATGCCAGAACTCTCAAGGAGGGCAGCAATCCAGTTTGGAACAGAACCAAATACCCTTTTCTCCTTTGCTTTCTAATTTAGGACCAGGTTATTTTCCATACTTGAAGTTTTTTGTTTGGGTTTGTTTGGTTTTTTTTCACCACAAAAATTTCTCTCTTCCTCCCTTCATCAGCTGGGTGTTGATATATCCCCTGACTGTTAAGGATAATAAAAATATCAAGATGTCCTGAATTTCGGTAACGGTTCCGTCAATGTTGCTTTATACTGACGTTCCTTCACTAATTATGCCTCACCTCTGTGCTGGTGAATGGGGCCTGTAGGAAAGGATGTAGCCACACTCCAGCCAGAGGTTTGGCTGAAGCCTGTGTAGTGTCATGAAATTGCACTGACTTGATAGCCAGGTAGAGGACAGCTTAACCGCCCATGCATCCTTTTCACTTCTTGGGAGTGGGTTTCTCTGGTTGTGCGATGCTCTCCCCTGCTATGGTGACTCTGCCAGCTTGGGCACCTGAAGAGACCTGTGGTCCCTGCGGCGACTGGTGCACGGGCAAATGCCTGTGCCACGCACGGGCCTCTGGTGTGGAGGTGGTCTGCATGAGTGCTTGGAAATGCAAGCTCTGGGATCTGCTCACCAGCTCCTGAGCTGCTGAAGCTGTTGTGTTTCGTTTGCTTTAGAGGAAATTTGAATCTCACATAGCCTTTTTGTTCAGATTTCTTATATCGATGTGTATATATATGTTGTCAATGTATATATACGTCAATGTTTATACATCTTGTTTTTGTTTTTTAGGCAAAGAATACCCTCTAAAAATGTGTATTACTATCGCTGCCCAGACCACAGGAAGAACTATGTCATGTCATTTGCTTTTTGCTTTGACCGGGAGGATGACACTTACCAATTTGCTTACTGCTACCCCTACACCTATACTCGCCTTCAGCACTATCTTGACAACCTACAAAGGAGGAACATGGACTACTTTTGCAGAGAATTGCTAGGACTCAGTGTGGTAAGTAATAGGCATGCTTGCCAACTAGCAGGCTTCATTATGAATGTCTGCCTTTAAATGCTTATAGAGTATAATTCGTCATCCCTGCTAAAGTGCACACACGTACATATTTGTTTAACTGCTATCAATGACACACGAGGTAGCATACCTGCATGGTGAAATATAGACAAATGAGAATTTAATTTCACATAAAATATTTCCTTTGTGATATGCAAGGCAATGCTAAATTCCCATGTAGGATCAATTCACCTCTAAAGGCACTAAAAGATGAAATCGAAACAGCTTTATTGAAGAAATGTTATTTTTGGAGCCTTCGGTCCATTGTTTTTCTGGAAGAGCTTTTCTGTTCAGAAGGAAATATGTGCCTTTGGAAACAGAATATAGCTTTTTTTGGTAAAATAATAGAAAGCATACACAAACTACCTATTTTATTTACTCTTTTATTTATATTTAGAATTTCTGCTTGGGTGATTTGAAATTAAAAGGGATTTAGTGGTCTCAGTATAGATCCTAGTGGCCACATGAAAATGCAATGTGATAGTTCTGTTGCAGGAAGGAGGGTTAATGGTAAGGCTGAACTTCTGCTCACTTTGCTATAACCTTTCTCTGAAATGTTGCCTGTCCTGAGGATTTGGAAAGTATGACTCAGCCACTCCCATATCAACTCAGAAATC
Organism: Ibidorhyncha struthersii; assembly: GCA_013398815.1. Lineage (NCBI taxonomy): Eukaryota > Metazoa > Chordata > Aves > Charadriiformes > Charadriidae > Ibidorhyncha > Ibidorhyncha struthersii. Next base: position 1,415,974 of record VZSZ01003079.1, on the reverse strand, counting down.
GGCAGATTAAAAAATAATAGCTGAATTCTTGTTTGTTTTTTTTTTTTTTTTTCCCTTTGTGTTCTCAGACTTTATAGCGCACTTGTCACACAGTCTTAATCTTTTCTCTGAGATTCAATTTGGTCTAAACTTGTAGTGTGTGTGTGCATCAGAAAAAGAGAGCTGCGATTCCTATGAAGGCTGCTGAACCCAGCTGGGACTTTAAAAAGAATCCCAGCATATATTGTGAAAATCAGAATGAAATCATATGTATAGCCCGCACCGGAACAAATAAAAGGCTTTCTGCATTAGAGCAGGCCGTTGAGATCCCTATGGTGACATAAAACTTGAAGGAAAAAATTAACTTATGGAGAAGAGGAAATACAGAATTAACAAAAGAAAGCGGTTTTTAACCCTTTTGTCAGTTTAGTACAGTTCTTGTTTTAAAGATGACTATTACCTGAGCTGGTATTAATTATTAATCATTCCAATTAGAGGGACAAAATATTATAAGGCAAAGGGGTATTAAAAAAATGGAAAAGTAAAATCTTCAGAGGGTAGGAGGAAGGAGCACTATCTTTTTAATGTGTGTAGGGTTTTAATTATTAATCTTAGAGGACAGAGCTGTCATTAAATCTATAATGAAACTGAATTTGTTTCCTTTCACTCTGAAAATAGTGTATAAACAGTCACATTTGCATATTCATCAAAACCCTGATCTGACTGATTAAAACACTGAGATAGAGGGATTTGTCTTTTATCTGCATTTTGACAGGCAGAGCTATACTCTTAAATCTTGTTAACATTGTGTTACCAGTAGTTGCTAAATATTATTTTTCATATTTCGGCAAACTAAACAAACAGATGCCATTCAAAATGTGGCAGGAAATGTGCTGTGTATAAGTCCTGATTTTATATCTGTATGTACACACACAGTATGTTTTGCAGAAATTGATATGGTAACATTTTGCAGCTCACCATGCTGATCTGTATAAAAAGCTTCTGAATCAGGCTCATGCTGTAATCTTTGTAAGTAACATTACAATCTCAGAGCATTTCTGGCTTTTCTCCACACACAACTGTCCTAGAACAGCTTGGTAATTTAATGTCTTTGCTGAGCTTGAATAGACAATTTCCATAAGTTCTCTGCAAGTTAAATATTTTAACATAGAGCTTTGTTGCTATCATACATCTTTAAATGGTGAAAAACAGGATCCTTCAGTCTTCACTGCACAGTGCTTCATCAAAGCAGAAGCTGGCTGTACTTTAGAGAATTGCGTGCCATATAGGATAGATTTAGAGCTATGAAAGCGAGCTCCGTCCCTGCTCTGGCTCCTTATGTAAGATAAGAGGAATCAGATTGGCATAAAGAGGCCCTTAAAAGCTCTATTCCTGGCAAAGGGACGATACCCCTGGTAGCACATGGTGAAAGGTAACTTAAAGATGCCGTCTGAGGACAAACTGTGAAGTTCTCGTGCTGGGCACAGGGCTGAAGCAGGGTAGCATTTTGGGGAAGGCTGCGGTATATCTGTCGAACTGCTGTGTTGCCCCAATACCCTCTGGTTCATTCCAGGGGGATTTTACGGCTTCCTGCAGAAGTTTGTGATTGTGTTTGAAACAATTTCAGTTCTCCTGGATTATGAAGTTTTGTACTGTGCCTCTTGGAGACAACAGGATCTCACCACAGATCTTTAGGGTTTTTTATATTTCTTTGTTGTGGAACAGTAAAATGCAAGTCACAAGAAACCATGCTTAGATGATTACTTCTGAAGGCTGTCTGAGTGAACATTTTGCTGCATGTAATGTTTTCAAGGCAATCTAATTTCTAATCTAATTTCATATTTTCTCTAAAGAAAGTACTATGCCTCCATTAACTCCTTAAATACTTTCACTAATTCTATGAAAATTGAAAGTGAAATATCAGTATGGGACATGTAATTGTCATTAGGATGCAGAATGGCAAAGTGGTTCAGAGCCAAATGGCAAAGATTCCCATTGCCGGTGTGAACGGATAACTTAGCTGTTCTATTTCTGACCTTTTAATGTTTATGTTCTTTACCGCAGGGAGCTATCCCAAAGTCTAGATGTGCCAAATGGTCTTGAAAATAGTCTCTCCTGCGAGCTAGCTATGATAGTCAGCCAGGTATCATTTAAACTGCCATTTTCATTCTGCCATTGTTGGCCTTAGGTAACATCAGACTTTCTGTGGTCTGTCCCAACAGATCATAAGTTCAAAATCCGTGAGCATTTCTTTAAATTGTGCCATTACTTTTTTGCATATTACTGATGCGTCTGTTATCTTGGCATATATTATACAATATTGTACAGCATAATATAGTGAAAAATACTTTTTATATTTCTCTGAAAACATAAGCACGAGCTCAATTTACATTTACAGTACCTATTTTATGATACTTATACAGTCTCACGTGCAGTAACAGTTATGTGTAGCATTATAACTAATATTTCAGAGTTGGCAAAATTTTTGAGTGTGTCATCATTTGAAAGTGGTAGTCTAAATTAGCTGTGCATACTTGAAGTGTGTGGACAATTGATGAGACCTATACCTCTACTAGTATTCCATTATCACACATAATAAATTAAACGAGTTTTGGTGAGCCTGGCTCAGCTCCTACAGCCCACTTTACAAATTGCCACTGGCTTGGTGATATTTTCATTAATCACTCAAAACAGAGCCAAGATTAATTGGAGACAGATACTTCCTTTCACCCCATTAGGCAATGGTGCTTCCAAATTACACTTAAGGAGAAGTGCACATACAAACCACAAGCCTCAAAGGGACTTCCACAGTACACAGAGCCTGGAATATGGAATTCTGTTAAATTAAATATTAAACATACATATTTTAAAACAAGAAGGCAATATGTCTAATGTAGAGCTCTGTAAGTGAGCCAATCTCTTAAGTCAGACATGAGATACTGAGTGAAACAGATTGGAACACAAGGTGCTTCATTCTGACTCCATGCCACTTCGGTGCATGCTTTTAATTTATGTAAGTTACTCCTGATTTATGCTGGTATTAGAGAGATCAGAATGAGGCCCTAAGACTATGAAACTGCACACCAGATGTCGCATTGGTGGTTCATTGATCAAATATCCCTTATTTACTGTCTAAATTACTGGGTAACCCTGTAAAAATAGTTGATCAGTTCTACTGATATCTACTGGTCCATTTTTAACTGCTCGGTTCTGACTGTTTTAAAGCACGAAGCAAAGAAAATAGACAATTTTTCTAAGGTTAAATTTCCCATTTCAGCGTTCAGTGTTAGGTTGCGTAATAACAGTTCTGTAAAAGAAAAGTATACTTTTCATCTTTAAAAAAAAAAAGAAGTTACAGGCTTCAGTGTGATGTGTCATACCTTTCAAATCATGTTGGTATCAGATTTTATACTTTTCAGTAGATCTGACTGCAACTAGGTTTAAGTGTCATCTAAATGCAATTTATGGCAATGTACTTGGTCTGAAAAAGGCCACAGAAATAATGCTTAAAAAAAGTAAACCCAACTTCTCATTTCTCTAGAATGTAAAATTGCACCTACGTGTATGTTCAAGGCACATATTCTGTATTCAGAGGTGTATATAATTACTCATATAGTACTGCTGTTCCCATAGCATTCATGATATGGATGTCATGCTAAAACTGCACGTGAGATTTTAAATGTTCCCATGGCTATTTTCTTAGCTGGGTTGGATATCAGCAGAAGTAGATTTGGACCTAAAAATAACACCACCAACAGTTCTTTCTGAAATAAAATACGATTTATAGTATATAATAGCACAGTATGCTACCAGGGAAATCACAGAAATAACATGAAAAATAACAGGGAACTATTCTGTACCACCAGTTTTAAGGAAAATTTCTTTGTTAGAATTTAAAGGAAATTCTGGGAGATAAACTGGCTTGTGGGAATCATAGACAAGGAAAGGCAGGCAAAACTATGCTACTGTTGAAAGTTGCCATCTGTCTTTAGGATATATACAACTGTTCATGGTAAAAACAAGAAATACTTTGGTTTAAGTTGGCAGCAATATATGGTTTTAGAAAAAACAAACTCAATAAAATCATAATTTACAGTTAATATTGTGCAAGGTTACAAAATGTATAAGCTGGTTATTTCTTGAATTCCAGAAAGAGCACTGTTTTATATATTAAAATCATTTCTAGAAGGATTTGCATAACTTGTGATTTATCTAACTATGAGTAAAAAATCTTATATTGGGAAGAAGGATTAAAATCTTAAGTCAATTTTGCAGCTCACATTTTATAACTACCCTTATCCCTTTAAAAACTCTTAGAAAAAAATGCTTGGAACTTCACAAAAAAGAAGCTTTGAGCGTAAACAATCCATTGAGTTAAGAAATCACCTTCAGAAAAACTGTTATGATCCACTCTATAAGAAAAAATCCTCCTGAAAGGAATGTCAGTACATGAATTCTATGTGGTTGTGTTAGTCTGTACAAACTGTTATCATGCATATATCCCAAGTCGCACCCTTTCATCCTATAGCGACACAGGGAAACCTTTGGAAAGTCAGTGACCTTTCTGAAGTTTTCACTGGACTTTCTGTAGCTGTGCAAGTTGGCCTTTTTCTTCACAGCTCTTCCATTTCCATGTCAGGTTCTTCATCTCACCTTCGCTCCACACTTGTCCTTCATCTGGCTTGCCCTTTGCCTCAAATCTAACCTTCCCTTTTCTTTCCATTTAGTTATACTTTCCTAAGCTAACTACAGGATGGAAGTTGTGGCATTTTTCTTCTGCTCTGAGGGTTACTTATTCTGCTTTGTTCTTTCCCATTTATTCTCCTTATGTCTTTGAGTTGTGAAGGGAAAATCCAAAATAGCTGTTAGGTCTTTTAAATACCAGGACTGCACAAGGTAGTCATGTTCTCTTCTGTCCTCTGTTCTCAATATCCCCATACTGGTGACCTGTCTTCCCTGTCCTTATGTCTCTTCTGCTTTCTGTTGGCTCTGTCCTCTAATACAGACACCCGCATCAACAAGGACAGGGAACTGCTGGAGAGGGTCCTACTAAGATGATTAGGGGATTGGAGCATCTTCCTTATGGGGACTGGAGCATCTTCCTTATGAGGAAAGGCTGAGGCACTTGGGTCTTTTTAGTCTAGAGAAAAGAAGACTGAGGGGGGATCTTATCAATACTTATAAATACTTAAAGGGAGAGTACCAGGTGGATGGGAACAGTCTTTTTCTGGTGGTGCCCGATGATAGAACAAGAGGTAATGGGCACAAGCTTGAACATAGGAAGTTCCATCTTAATATGAGGAGGAACTTCTTCACTTTGAGGGTGGCAGAGCACTGGAACAGGCTGCCCTGTTCCTGGAGTCTCTGACTCTGGAGACATTCAAAACCCGCCTGTACGCTGTCCTGTGCAACCTGCTCTAGGCGGACCAGCTCTGGCAGGGGGGTTGGACTAGATGATCTCCAGAGGTCCCTTCCAACCCTGACCATTCTGTGATTCTGTGTGATTCTGTGATTTCCAGAGAAGCTGGCATAACACTTGGTTTGTCCAGACTTCAACATGGAGAGGAAACTAGTGATGTAGTCAGTTGTCCTGAAATACCTGTACTAACACCCAAGCACAGGAAGGCATTTCGGGGTCTGAATCCTCGTTTCATGACAATGGCAAATTTCAAGTAAGAGGCAGATTTTACTTATTCCTGTCCTCAGCACTTTCTACTGGTTTGTTGGGTGTCACACAGCTTAGTGTGATAGATGAAATCCCTATAGGAAAAAAGCTGGGTTTGCCCACAGAGTCAATTCAATGTCCAGATCTGGGCAGCTGCCTTTAGTTACTGCACCCTACGCTTTTGGGGACAGGGAGTATCTATTTTACTTTCCCTGTTTAGCGTCTTGGTCACTAGAACTCCTTTTTTTGGTTGATATTTTGGGAATAACATAGTAAAACCAATTAATATAATTCCATCAAAAAAGCAAGTCTGAGGTCCTGTATACACACCAATGTAAAGCCTTTAATGGTTCTAAGATTTACCCAGTTGCCCTGAAGGACATGCAGATATTTTGAAGATACGTACAGCCCTTAGAAACCAGTGAAAACACTAGAATACATTCATCCTTCTTTCGCTTCCATTTACAGAAATTTGTTTTCCCTCTTTGTAGCATGGCATTAAGCAATAATTACCATGTTGATAGTGATGCTGAATGTACTCGCATGGAGGGGAAATCGTGCTACATGGAGCTATTAGCTACATTTGCCCCGTAGCACTTCACTGCATTGACTCTGCTGGGATTTTGACTGTGTTTGAGCTGGTTTCTGTTCAGATCTCCTGAGCGGTGACTGTGTAATGCATCTGTGGGGCTGGAGTTGTATTTTAATCTGTATTCTTTGATTGTAAACCCAGAAGATGGTTAGCCTTGCCCACGTTACCTGTAGGGCTGAGACCTTAGGACTGAAAGCTTCTCTAGCAATTTTAAAGTCTGCTCAGTCCAAAGGATTTGTATTTATGCCTTTTAATTTAACCAAAGAAAGAGCTAATTATTGATTTAGCTTTATACTAGCTATACAATGTAAATATAATGTGTAAAAATCTCTAAATACCTTAGGCAAAATCTTGTTCATATAATATGTGTAAACTGAACATTGTAGCTCTGATCCAGCAAAACACGTAAGCATAGATTTAAACTTAAGTATGTTAAATAGTCCTGTTGAAGTCACTGGCACAGTTCACGGCATCAGGTTAAACATGTGTAAAATTGTCTTTAAGCTCCAAGGTCAGAACAATCAACGCTTTGCAAGATCAAGGCCTGGTGCCCTAATGTTTTGCCGTTATCTTGTACTACCACTATAACATCACTACATGGAAGAAATAATAATAATAAAAATACTAGAGTTTAAGCCCGGATTCTCAGTGTTTCCAGCCAAAAAACTTCTGACAAAGTAAAGAGGAGTAATGTTGTTTTCAGTCCTATATGAAAGTAAATGGATCTGGCTATTGGTTAACTTATATTTCAGTTCTTTTTAATTGTTTGTTTTAATAGGCTCCCAGGGGCTTGCTTGTCTAACATGTCAGCTTTACTTACAGTACACCAACACTACTGAAGCTGAGGGCTAAATTAGAGATCTATTTGTAGGATATGGAAAGAATTTACTTGCCAGTCATTGGTAGACAATGGATTTGGCCAGTGACTTCATTCGCTCCTTGTAGTGTTAGAATAAAACAAATTCACAATGAGTTGTATGGTTTCAAATAACTTTCCGGTATTATTAAGTTCCTACTGGACAAGATTTTTAAGACTTATATGTTAAGACTGTGAGCTATTTACTCCCACTTGGAACAGAATGCAACAAATAAAACATTTAAAAATAAACAAACAAAAATCTTTATCATATTCAGTCAGGGTTTGAGGTTTCTGCATAACTTCCTCAGCCCTCCCTTCAGATTCATCTGTCCTCTTGTAATGGTATATACCTAATAAATAATACTGAAATAACTGAACAAATGAAAAGACGTTTCAAATTTGATTTAAGGAACTGTTTATTTGTCACCTCATTTTTGGATATTTCATCGTGTGTCTACATCTAGTTGGAGAAGCTAGGTCAGGTAATGTATTCTGCAACCCTTTTTGCAGTTCTCTATAAATATGCTGAATGTGTGTGTAAAGCGAATCTCACCATTGCTCAGCAGTTCTTTTTGTAGTGTACAAGTAAGGTGTGCACTTGAAGCCTTCTGCATGAGAGATCTGTGATAATCCTGAAGTTCTTTGTCCTTGCCATGCACATGTTCAGTAAGACTATCTCTGTTGTCCTTAAGCATTGAAAGCTGAAAGCTGGCTCTAAAAAGACTTCAGCTTGTATGTCAAAAGGGAATCTGGGAAATATCTTTATATAACATAGGAATGAGAAAATAAAGAAATAAGAAAAGATTTTTATGCCAATTGTAAGAAAATGTAGACCAAGGAAGTGTAGTTCAGGTGTCCCATGCTGGCTAACTGCATCCTTACTGTTAACCCCAAATATTTGAACATACATACTTGAAGAGATGAACTAAGGCTCATGACAACCTAATAGATTTATAGAAAGCATGGCTAGGATATATTATGTGTAGCCTGTGATCCATTCTTGATCGCAGCGTGGTTTTAGTGGCCCTTATTTTTTTGCACTGTTAGGAAAGTATTTTTGAATCAAGGAATAGTGCAATGAAGAGGGACATCAAACTTACATGTAAGGGAGGCTAGTCCTTATTTTAAGACACTATGTTACATTCAAACATATTTTCTTTTAGAAGATCATAATAGTACCGAAAAAAAGAAAGAGGGTATTTCTAGAAAATGCTAGCTCCTCTTGAAGTGCTGCTATTATCCACAAATACTGAAAGCAATATTTATCTTTGTTTTGAAGACAAAATAACATACAAATAACATGAGGAGACAGGAGCTTTTTCATGTAAAGCAGTAGTTACTTTATTGAAAACTGTTTTTTCACTTCTTAGGAAATATAACATACAGCTTAAAGCCTTTCAATGCTATTTTTTAAAGAGATCTTACATGGCAACCAGTCATATTGGTACATGAAAAAAACTGCATTCTCTGATAAAGATCCTCTTTTTCATGTTTTCAAACAGCAGCTGAGCACCATACTGTGGCAGCAGAGAACAATCTGAGAAAATGAACACGGATTGAAAAGGTCTCAGTTACATGACATTTTCAATGAAAAAAAAGTCAGCCCTAGGCCCACAGTGAAAAGTTTTTACTCAGAATTCCCTGGAATTGTGGACATACCTTTCTACAGAAAGAGTGTGTTTTTCTGAACTACCTTATCTCATGTTCTAATAAATGTGTAACATGGAGGATAACAAAGGAGAGATACAATCCATTTCAGAAAATTTCCTAAGTATGCTCAAAAAAAAAAAATCAGTTTCAGAAATTAGTTTTCTCCCATTTATTTTTAATTTCCCATTAATTGCATCCAATTTTGCACTTAGTCTTAATTTGTTAAATTTTAAGAGGACTGCTACTTTCTCAAATTTGAAAGACTTCAGGATTTTATAATACACATCTATTTTCCATTTATATTTTCTGCATTAAGTTGGATTATAATAATGCATTAATATCCATCATGATATTTTTAATCAGCTTCTTAGTTCATTAGTAACAGCTGCACGTTGTTAAGATGTTTTCGTTTTTTGATTTTTTTTTTAATCTAAGTGGCTTAGAATTAAAATATTAACTAGTCTTCTCCATATTTATGAAAGCTGCACTGTTCTGCAACATGGAATGAGGGAAAGGTTTGTGCCTATCACTAAAGAAAACCCCAGATTTTTTTAGAACTTTTACTCTGACAGCCTCTAAAATATTGCATAAAGGTCACTGAGTTAAGGTTCATAACATTCTTGACTGTAGTGTCATTTTATTAAGGAAGGGGACTATTGCAGAAACCTGGATCATTTAGAAGCAGTCTGTGGTAAAGGCTTTGGTCCCCACTTTCTGAGCTGAGCCATGCTAAACAAGAGTTAGCTCAGATGGAGTTACACTTAATCGAGCGGTCAAACCGCTGTCAGGACCATGGACAGTGCATGCGCCCTGTCCTTCCGAAGCACGCGCACAACATTTTCACACGCAGTTTTGATAAGCTGAAAATGCAAACTTGTTCTTTCAGAAGTCTTTTTACACAAAATTGAAGCCCAAATTTTGATAGCTACACATCAAAAAGCAGTTTAATGTTTTGGAAACCAGGCCCTATTCGAGGCTGCTGAGCTTTTCAAAGTATGGTCCACAGTGTTCAAGAAAATAATTAGAAATGGAGTCTGCTAATTTGCACAGTACATGTCATTCAAGACCTCAGGTCTGTTTTTCTTATTTGCCTCCTGAGAATGACAAATGGCCCATAAGGTGTTATGTCTGTTGGAAAATTTATAGGAATGTCAGAGATGACTGATCAAGGGCACTTTACAGATTAACAAATGAAGACTAAAACAGAGGTTGATGGTACTGTCTTGGAAAAATAGGAGATACTTTGGCTCAGACCTGGACATAGATACTATTCCAAACAGTGAATATTTCAAATTCTGAAAGGTAATGTGTAGAACAAGAACAATGTTACTACTCCCAACAGGGTGATCAAAAGCATTGCGTCTTCTTTGTTTACAGTGAGTGGAAATGCATAATCTTGATGTTACCTTGTAGTCTGTCTTCCTCTCTAAAGCTTAAGGAAATGGTCTAGATCTTTAGCATGCTCTAGGCAATCAAGTTATCAATATAAAATAGTTTGGTATCTTCTGGATGAGAACCATCTATTCTTATAGGAATTAATGGTATTGTAGGGTCCCAGGGAACTCAAAAAAGTTTGGGTTTTTTTCTAATTGTGGTGGCCTCTTTATGAAGAATCCAGACATTATATATCCTCACTCTCAAGAGAACAAACTGCTCAGAGTGCGAACTCAGGAAACAAGAATATGTGCTTCAAAGGTGTACTTTTCTGCTGTTGTAATCATCCTTACATGATACTGTGGCAGAACCAGATTTGCCTTCAGCTCCAGCTGATTTTGAAAACCTTCAGAGCTTTAGGAATAAAACTGCACATATCCTCTAGATTTCTTTTATAGAAATAGATAAGATTTTGTAACAGCAAATAACACTGCAGAGCTGAACAAAATTGTTCTCCCATAAATGAGACTTGGATGCACTCAGACCAAATAACATTGTAGACTCATACTACACAGACTCATAGAAAGACAAAGAAAAATATATTATATTCCTCATGGTCAAACAGAATTCCTATATGTCCATCTTGGCTGAAATTCCCATTAGCCATGGCAACCAATGAGAGAAATACACAGCAACAGATAACATCTAATTTAATGCTGACAAAGAGGTGGGATGCATTGATCTGTTTGGCAGAAAACTTCATTCTTTTTCATTCCTATAATTCATATTTTTCTCATTACTGGACACAGATGGCAAAATATAATTTTATTAACTATAGCCATTTGTTTTGCAGTTCATCAATTTAATTCCGAAGAGTACAGAGACTAGTTTATGCTGGCCATTAAAAAAAACAAGTTAGTAGCTAGAGCTATACTACAAATGGCTATAGATGTTGCATACAGTGCTTCAAGATCATTTGTTGCTATGACAATAATGAAGCAGAATAGCTGTGGTCTCTGAAATCTCAGATTTTTCATCTTCCCAGCGAAATACAGGTAAATACAAATTCTTCTTTTAAAGAGCTGGACTTCCTTCAGAACTACAATGAATTTATGTATGTATGTATGTTACAAAATCAGTAAGCCACTCTGCTTATTAGAAAGTTAAATGCCCCAAAAGGAAAATGAACGTATTGCAAAGTTCCGACTTCTCCTGTTATGTACTGCCAATGTCAGTATGAACCACCAGGTTAGTATCAAGGAAAGTAAACTGATGGTTCCTGTATACCTACCAACAACCTCCATAATCTCCAGTGTCAGCCAAACACACCTTTGGTAGAAGTGAATGAGGACTGCATATCAAAATAATTTCCTGATCTCATGATTCTTTCCTTTACCTAATAAGAAGTGCACCTGTGTTCATTTTCTTTTTTTTTTTTTTAAATCTGGGGAACAAACTGGATTCTGGAAATTATTTCCACCCTAGTTTCACGTATTTCCAAATAATGGCACAAATTTTCTGACGTGCTCCATCTGAAAACTGACTCTGAAAGGAAGTTCTCTCCTGCAACTGGTGACCACAGAGGAGCCGCTTCATAATACCTTTTCCTAAATAATCATCGAATAGAATCATAGAATCATAGAAATGTTAAGGTTGGAAGGGACCTTTAAGATCATCAAGTCCAACCATTAACCTAACCTGACAAAACCACTTCTAAACCATATCCCCAAGTACCATGTCGCCTCCAGGGATGGCGAATCCACCACCTCCCTGGGCAGCCTATTCCAATGCTGGATAACCCTTTCAGTGAAAATTTTTTTCCTAATATCCAACCTAAACCTCCCCTGGCTTAACTTGAACCCATTTCCTCTCGTCCTATCGCTTGCCACTAGGGAGAAGAGGTCAGTCCCTGTCTATCTACAACCTCCTTTCAGGTAGTTGTAGAGAGTGACAAGGTCTCCCCTCAGCCTCCTCTTCTCCAGGCTAAACAGCCCCAGTTCCCTCAGCCGTTCCTCATAAGACTTGTCCCCCAGACCCCTCACCAGCTTCGTTGCCCTTCCCTGGACACGCTCCAGCACCTCAATGTCTTTCTTGTAGTGAGGGGCCCAGAACTGAATCTAGGGGATTGACCCTTTTTCATGTCTATATGTTTTAAAAATGCAGATAAGCTGTCTGTTCTTTCATACTGTCACGAATTAATAGCTTTACCTGCAATAATGCTGAATCACAAAGATCAGGGACTGGTGGTGATTAACATCCATAAATTACTAGCTCACAAAAGATACCTTCTTTGATTAGTTTCCAAACTTGCTGAATGTAATTTTAAATCTGTACTCTGACAGCAGCACACACTATATAAGCTATTGGAAAGCATCAGAGAGATGTGTCTTTAACAGGGTAGGGACCCCATGTGCACAAACAGACAATTCAGAACATTGGGCTTCTCTGGGAACTGTTATTACACAGAAATTTACTAGAAATAACAAAAGTGTTTGGACTTTGAACATTTTCTTCAAAAATACTACATAATTATTATAAGACAATGATCACAGTCTACTGCATGGAAGTTATGTGTTATGATAATAAACCTCTGGAACTGATAACGTCATCAGATTTTCCTGACCACACTTAACTTACCAGTATACCACTGGTTGCAGATGTATTTCAACAATGATCATGGATAGAATTCCTTACAACAGCTTCATACTGTATGGGAATACCCAGCTACACCCCAGTTTGCAGCCAACATGAATATGAAATTTTACAGCTTTTGTTCCATGGACACTCTGACTTAAATATCTCTAGGGACACTTTCACCATGTCACAGTTGGGTAAGCTGATCGTATGTTGTTTACTTGAATCATCCAGTATGCCACAAGAGTAAAAAAAAAAATTGTGTTAATAGATAACATATCACCAAGTTTTCTTCTTTTCAGATGCCCAATGTATTTTTTTCTCTCATTCTAACACAGAAGAAAATTGTTTCATGCCAGTCATCACCTTTTGCATCTTAAAGCATTACATGTGGATGTATCTTGATTTCAGAAGGTCATACCCATTACAAGTTTATATATGCTATCTAATAATAAACTGGAATCTACTAGAATAGCATGAATAAGGAAAAATACGCTATGTGATACTTTTCACATTTCCCATCTTCCAATCAATACTATTTGAACTGTTTATTGTCGCTAATTTTGGAAAACGTCTCCTCTGAGAGTGCCACAGTCAAACTGAGTATTTCATAATATTGTATTCAATTTACTAAAATTTGTCAAAGGCCTTGTAAGTTTTTTTTACTATTATCAAAACTATATCCATTGTTTCTTTCATTTCTCGTGACACCTACGCTGAAGCATTGGTCGCAGTCTCATTACTCTCTCCCCATCAAAGTTGCCTTTCTTCCAAGTATAATGTCTGTTACAGAGGCAGCGGTGTAAAGAGATCTGGTATCTGACCTCACCTGTGCTGTGTTTCATTACAACAAAGGTTCTCCTAAATTGCATCCAAGAAGTTTTCTCAAAGTTGTTTCAGAATTTACCAAATTACTAAAATATTTGTGCCTTTCCCTAAGCTTCCTGCTAGTTTTGAGAATATCATTCACTTCTAAGATTCTAGAAAGGTTTTAGACTTCTGCTTTCACAGACTAAGTTGTTCAGATATAACCTTGATTTATTACCTCTTTTCATGATTTCAACACAGATGTCTACTCTTAACAATATCAAAAAACCGAAAGAAAGACACAAACTGCTTCAGTAATACCTTGTAGATACATTCTGACTATCTGTTGGGTAGATCAGTGGGGAATATTTTGCATGCATTATGTGGTTAGGTTTGGCTTCTGTTCTGGATTTCTTTGCATAGAACAGTTCTGACGTAATTGCTTCTTCAGCAGGGTAAGTATTCTTTTGTTTAATTTACTGTTTAGGAGTTTCTCATGGTGGTGTGCATGCAGAGGCAACCATGCACAAGGAATGTTAAGGTTATGTACAAAGAAATGCCATTTTCCTCTAAAATCACCGTGCACCTTCCTGCACCTCGGGTTCATATAATGTAATATAGCAGAGAAGACGGGAGCTCCAGAGGCATGGCCAGCAGTAAAAGCAGGGAAAAATCCAACATAAGTCTTTGAGAAAAACAGATGAGGTCATCCAGTTACTGTAAGATACATGTAGATGTTTTCAGTAGCTGTTTGTCTTTCAGTGTCACGGGTGAGCCCATGATGACATACAGCCTTTGTGTTTGCTTAACATTCAGAAGACACTTGTGACAAATAGGGTCATGTAATAATGATGCTTACTGGATTTCGGAATATGTATTGCTACCATTACTTCAGAGGTCAGTTTTAGCTTTTTGAACTTCAAATAAGAGTCCAATCATCTTCAGTCCTACTGTACTTTTTGGGAAAATATCTGTGATGAATGGAAGTTATGCAGAATTATTTGGGGGAGGGGGTTTCCCCTATATTTGTAATCTTGGAGCTAAGGTTATTCCTTTTCTTTATAGATAATGATTGACTGTGAAATGCAAGAGCCTTAGAGTAACTGTGCATATCAAAGAACTTGAATGTGACCATGTTTATGTTAAACGGGATTGAAATATACAATAGTTACCTTGATTCAGAAAAGTGATACTAACATGGGTTAAGGGTGGTTCATGACAATAGTTTCAAAGGCAATTTTTAATATTTTCATTTCTATAATCCTCTGCAAGTGAACCAGGAAATGCACTCAGGAATGTCTTTATTCTGCTTGAAGTCATCTGCAAGTTCCTACTACATTCAGTGAACTTTCACAAGAAATATGATGCTTGAGAACTTGTAGAATTTTATATATAATGTAACATTTCCAGAATGGATATCCAACTTCTAATAATTTGCAGTTTATTAATTTAAGACATTTGTTTTAATAAGTCCCCAAATGAGATTATTTCCCTCATCCTGATCTGTATTGAATACCTCTGACCATGTCCCTTGGAAGAAATAAAATAGTAAGGAGAAACTGTTGGAATCTGGGGATGCTAGAAAGGGGAAATGTCTTATAGTCACATAATCCAAATATCTAAAAAACCCTTGCTTAAACGTAGCTGCCATTGTTAAATTTCTGTGCTCCTTGCAAGTGCCTAGCTGTTCTGGAACGAGAAGTGCGTGCGTTTGGTTTCGTCCATCAGAGAGCTCAGAGACAGAATAATGTTCAATCATGATGTTAATCACAGCACAACAGTTTCTACTGAAATGACTCTATAGAGGATTTATTCTCCCATCTATGCAGGTGCATAAAGAATTCTGTTAATGGGTGGTGCATATACTCTTGTAAAAGAATTGATTCCTTTGTATTAAAATTACATGCCTGGGATTTTAACATAAAATCTGAAAAATCCCACTGTGCAAAACTGACTTAAACTCAATTTCCCTCTCCCCCTTTTACAATGTCAAGATGCCTGAGTGCTCAAGTGACTGAATAAGTACTAAATATTTAATGCATGGAGGTTACATTAACTGAGTCTTTGATCTGAAACTTCTTAAAAACATCTTAAAAGCCCTTCAAAAGCGGGTTAGTATTTCATTACAGTCACTTAAAATAGATTTATTTTATCAAAACATCCTGTCAGAAACCCCAAAGCTGTGATTAATAACCTACAGCATTTTGACTAAAGCATCTCCTAATAATAGTTTCTTAATGTATCAACAGATTGCCTGTTGTGGGTAAGAAATAGCTGGCCCTGTCGCCTCTGTCTGGCACTTGTATGTATGCACAGTTTCTCTGCTGAGAGTTTGAGCAGGTATATACGTTAGAATCCAAAGTGGGATTCTGCACGCTTGATGCTATTCAAACAGAATGTCCCTCATTTAGTTCTGAGATGAAATTATTTTTTTTTGTCTTCATGGAATAAATTTAGTAGGGCAGTTTTGTACAGATGTTTTTGTATACTAACATTTACAACTATTTGGGCAACATGACCAATGGGATAGATCAATAATTACTACCATCCTCAAAAAATCCTGGTTATTTTTAATCTGTAGAGCATAACTTGAGAGCATCTCTGGCTGTGTCAAGACTCTGTCCTTTAATTGGTTTTTTTTTTTTCATTTTTCAAGGGCAACAGTCTACAGTATGTGAGTATCTGCTAGATGTGTAGAAGACAGAAGCATACACAGAGACAGGTTTCTATATGATGAATTTCTACTGTATCTAGCAGACCTTTCATGAGAGAACTTGGCCCACCCAAATCTATCCTTCCACCTTGTTGATTTCCTTCTCATTGGCTTTGGGCATCTATAGATCCCACCCTGAAATTCCCACTGTGGTTTTCCTAACACAACATGTTCTTTCCTAACACAATGAACACACAACTTTGGATCTTCAGTGATTACTCACAAACCACCTGGTCACTCTGGTGGTGAATTTTGAGTTCATGCATTTTTAGCTTATACCTATAATTTCTACTTCTTAATTCATACCTGCTTAACAAGTCAAAAGGAAGCTGAAAAGATCCAATTAGGAACTGGCCTGTTTCTGTCTCCTCAAGAAATAGTACATTAAAGCAAAATGTTATGTGTATACTGGGATAATAAAGGAAGTTAAATGCTAGATTCCGAGCTCACTATATAGTATCATATGTAGTCATTTGCCATTACTTTCCCAAAGCAAAAGTTAAGGATTTCTTCTCGAGTCTCCCACAATGCTAGTTAAAGGCACATGTCTAAACCCTCAAGAAGCACTTTGAAAATATGTTCCTTGTTTCTTAAGGGAAATGCACCTTTGTCAGTGTATAGCTTGTGTAGAAGGTGTTTTGCATATAAAAACCACGTGTAGATTGAATCCTGTTATATAAAGCAAAGCTGGTTTTCTGTGGAGTTCTTTTGTAGTACCAACATTAAAAGGGTTGTTATAAATAAAAGTGGAATATAATTATAAATGCCCTTCCGAGGGAAAAAAAATCCTTGATTACCTTTGAATTCTTTTGCCCTTTAAAAAGGTTATATTTAACTGGTTTGGTTTCTTACTTGATGTTTCAGTTCCCAAGGGAAATCAACCTCCAGTACGAACTGCTTCAATTGGGTTACACGACTTTACTTTGTGTCTTGCATATGTTAACAGACAGGTTATATAATGCTGCAGGCTAACTATACGTTGCCCTGTTTTCAGCTGCCATAGGTACTCCCGTGTTTGTGTTTGGAGGGATGACCAGGGAAGTGGGAAATGGTTTTCGAAAGTTCTGCTGAAATTAAACCCTCCTGATAACAGCATGAAGTAGAGACTTCAGGAGCAGTGTGAAGCTATAAATCTTAAACTGTAAAAATATATTTAATATTTCGATGTGCTACTTATCATACATGTTTTTTTATGATCAAAAAGAAGTGGGTCAAATTCAGCCTTTATTCCCAATGGCAAGTAATCTGTGGAAGAGCTATTGACTAGAACAGGATTTCCTTGAGTTACCGATGTTGTAACTGAGAAAGTAATTGGAGCATGTGTGTGCTGCCTCGCTGAAATGCGGGAGGCTGAATTCTAGGGGGATATTTTCCATTTCTAGGTAGTTTGGTCTTGAACATCTTTAAATTCATTATTCTTATATTTCCATCAAGTAATGCTTTCCTGGTAGAAGAGAAGATGAAAGGACCTTTTAAAAAAATATCAATAACACAAAAGAAAGGAAAGAAAAAGGGGTTTCATCCAGGCTTTTTTTTTAGTTGCTGATCAATAGCCCCATGAGAGTGCCACATTTAGAGAAGAAAAGCAAGCAAGCAAGCAAGAATCCTAACTAAATAGCAGGGAGTAGATTTTAGCATGCTGGTGTTCAGGCAATTGATAAGAGAGGAGGAAACATTCATGCTCAGAATCAGCAAAAGCAGGAACATGCTTTACCACTTTGCCTGTTTCATTTCACAAGTCATATGCACACAGGCTCTGGAGATAAATGTAGACTAGTTTTGTTAGTTGCGTGGAATAAAATTTGGAATGAGATGGACAATGAGATATGGCAATAATTTTTGTATTTGAGATGCTACATTTGCAGCAGAGATAAATTATTGTATAGACTGACAACAGTCTGTATGTCCTTAGTGCAGTAAGGTGGCACACTGGAGGTATCCACCAGTCATTGTTCTGGCAGCTATTTCCTTGCAATAGGCGATGATGTATATGCTATTATCATTTTTACCTACATAAATTGAGAGAGCTCATTTAAAGCTTGTTCTCTTTCATTGTTGCACAGCCTATGCGAGTGAAAAAGGATCTAGGCTAAGACAACATGATTGTATTTCAGAGGCAGAGAAACTTCAGGGCCTTGTTTCTGTGTTGGACTGATTTTTATATTTTCTTTTTTATTTATTAAAAATGCATATGCCACGCACAATGATTTGTAGAGGTTTTTGGAGCACTACTGAGTAAGCCAAACTACCTGTATATTTCTTTAGAGTCACCAGTGCTCTTGGCGGGTGCCGTTATTTTTGCAGTCACTTACTGGTGGCATTCGTTACATAAAGCTTTTGTGCTTTTTTAGTGTTTGATTAAAAAAAAAACAACAAACCACAAACAATTGCTTTACATTTCAATATCTCATAAAAGAACGGTATTTTTAAAAAAAAATCCTTCCAGAAGACATTTTTCCACCTCCACCCCCCCAAGTTTATTCCTTTTACTCACTGTGAGCATGCCTTGTCTTGTCTCTAGGCTGAATAAACTGCTTTACCACATCCTCTGTGCAAAACCTATACAGTGACTGATTTACGTTACATTAACTCTTTCAAAGTATTTTTTTAAGTATTAGTATAAATTGTTTGCATGCCTCTTTCTGTAACTTAAATTTACTTAAAATTGTTTAAGAAGCAGAAATAAATCCACCTCTACCTTCTCTATTATGGTTTGCTCGGTGCCTGAAGTTCAGGGTTAGTAGTTAGACAGTGAAGGTAGACTTCTAAGAGAGTCAGGAATTTTTAATTATATTTGCACTTCTGGAGTTGTTGTGTGTATTTTTAGTAAAACACTAGCATGCTTTGTAGGAATTTTTTTTGTGTGCTTCTGTTAATATTTGTACGGGAAGTTTGAATTAGAATTATGAAATATCCACCCTGATGCATAATGGTGTAATCCCTTTCAGAGCCACCAAAGTTAGGGTTTTTTTTGCTCATGATACTTTGAGTATGACCATCTATCATGCAATAAATTGGCTTTCCTGTCTACTGTTCCCATCTTCTTAAGCCTTCATATTCCTACAGAGTTGATTCTGCTCTTCCTTACTTGTCTTACATATAATTTTTTTGTTGTGACTAACTTCAGGCATGACACGTTTCTTAATTCTTAGCTAAACGATTATTACATTTTGAAATGCGATAGCTCAAAACTGTCTCTTCAGGTAAGCTATTGATTACTTTTTTCCTTTAGGGAAATTATTTTAGGTTCTGAGCACTTTCTGTATTCAACGAACTGTTGTAACAACTATCTTTGTCCGAGAAACTTTTCAACCCTTAAAAGACTGACCTGTAATCTTTTATGCAGGAAAAGGACTTATTGAAATATGATAGGACTGTTACCACAAAATCTTAACTGAGCATTACCTTCAGTCTTGTATGTGTCACCTCTATACAGCTTATGTTCTAGATTGCATTTGATGGTGCAAGTTGTTCAGCTAACTAGGGAAGAATGGTAATCTGCCTTGAGAAAAATGCCCCCTCCCTCACTTTTTGCATAGTTCTTATTTTAATAAATATCAGAGTAGTAAAGATTCAGTGTGATCAAGGCTTTCTCAGCCTCTGTCTAGCTGTGTCTATTAGCCTCTTGTCTACCGATAGCGAGTCTAGAGGAAAGCCACAAAGATGATCAGAGGGCTGGAGCACTTCAGTGAAGACTGAGAGAGTTGGGGCTGTTCAGCCTGGAGAAGAGAGGGCTCCAGGGACACCTTACAGGGGCCTTCCAGTACCTAAAAGGGGCCAACAGGAAAGATGGGGAGGGACTCTTTATAAGGGAGTGTAGTGATAGGATGAGAGGTAATGGTTTTAAACGGGAAGAGGGTAGATTTAGATTAGATATTAGGGAGAAATTCTTTACTGTGAGGGTGGTGAGGCACTGGAACAGGTTTCCCAGAGAAGCTGTGAATGCCCCATCCTTGGAGGTGTTCAAGGCCAGGTTGGATGGGCCTTTGAGTAACCTGGTCTAGTGGGAGGTGTCCCTGCCTATGACAGGGGAGTTGGAACTAGATGATCTTTAAGGTCCTTTCCAACTCTAACCATTCTATGATTCTGTGATCTGTAAAGACACTTCCTTATCTAGGTTCCGTAAGTACCCTGAAGGACTGCAGCAGCATCCAGACTCCTTATTGCCTTTAACTGCTCCTCTAGCTCTTTCTCTTGTGCCAGCCAAAGTGTTTACAACTTACCGTTTCTACTGTTCAGCTTTACCCAAAATCAATGTTGCCCATTTATTCCCTACTTTGATTTGCTGTCTTAGCAGACCATGTATCCTGATATGCAAATTGCTTCTGTGGTTTTCTTCAAGTTTTTGGTATTTGGAAGCAGATTTCTGTAATTTATTTCAGAAGTAACTGGTATGGTTTGCTTCTGTTCTACTTTGCTTAAAATTGTTGGATGTCGTAACTGTCATTCAGGGCAGTAACTTGGGAACAGGAGCTCTTAACCATTTTTATTCTTTATCGTCTTCACTAATATTTCTCTAATATTCAACCTGTAACCAGTGTAATGACATGTATACTCTGTGGTTTTAATGCTCTTTGCATCAATGTTATCTTTGTGTGTGTGCAGAAAACTCTAAACCTCCTAACGCAAAATAATTTTATTTGTGGGCATAGGGGAGTTAAACTTTCTTTCTCTTACAGTTTTCATTAGAGTGAGGCTTACTGGTACCATGGCAGAATGCTCAAATAACCATTTTAATGTTGAATAAAGGTCAACACACCTGAATTTGAAACCATTAATCCTTTTGCTCTTAAAGCAGGCAGAACTTTTACAGACTAAATAACACATTAAATAGTAGACTTTTAAAGTCCTGAAGAGGAGAAACGTACCTTCAAATTACCAAGTTAGAGTTCTAGAATTTTACATGTTCTGTTGTTTTAAGCAAAATAAGTTTGGGGTTCTTTGGGGTGGTGTTATTTTTAATATTATTTTATTATTTCCCATTGTTACGGTGGGAAAAGGTATTTCGGAGTTCATAGAGCTATGGAAAAAGAGTCCCCAGTGTACAAAAAGACCATGTGCAGTAGAGACAATGCCAGTACTTTCAGGCTGCAATAACTATATGAGTCTATGGGTGCAGATGCCCTCCTGTTTAGAGGAAAAGAAGTTTGTGCTCACTTTAATTTCTGGACTTTGAACAGTTGCAGCAGCCCTCTAGGACATCACAGACTGTGAAATTAAACCTGTATTCCCTTGTGTTGAACTTTTAACCTATGTATGACTGAAGCCTGTCTTTTGGGAAGGCATCCAGTCTTGATTTCAAGGCATCAGGAAACAGGGTATCTACTGCTTCCTTTGGTAATTTGTTCCAGTGTCTGATTACTCTCACTGTTAAAAACATAAATCTAATTTTTGAGTTGAATTAATCTTGGATTGTATATTTATTTGTTTTTTTCTGGAAGCTAATTTTTTACTACAAGATTAGGAAATAATTTTTTTAATTGGGGGGCAGGGAGGGAAAGTTGATGGTAATGCAACAGATTGTAGTACTTGATTCTCACCTCAGGATATTTTATTCAGCCCTCAAGTATTTTTCTGTGGCTTCTTGCTGCATCTATTTCAATTTCTCAACATCTTTTTAAAAATATAAGTTCTCGATTTCCATTGCTTTATTCAGTTTTGCAAATATTATATTTGGAAAAATGAGGTATTTAATCCTGTTCACTGCTCCCTGAACAGCATGTGCAAGGATCTCGTTGCTGGGACGTTCCAGTGGGGTCATGGATTCACAGGAGTGGGAAGGTAATCTTGATCACCCTTCCTGCATGGCTGGATCAGCACTTATTCTGGACAGATTTCTGTGTTATTTCTGACAGCTTTTTCTATGAGTATTCCAGAACTTCCACGGGCAATCTGTCTTCTCTACACTTTACTGCTTCTTACTACTTGAGAGTTTTTTCCTAAAATCTAGCTGCAGTCTCCCTGGCTGCTCTTTAAGTCATTTATGTCTTGCCCTATATAACATCAACACAAAGAGCAGTTTGGGGGTTTTGTGGTTAGGGTTTTTTTTTTTCTATCTCTTTTACTTTTTAGCAACCTTTTACTTATATCTATATATCTTTTTCTTCTTTAACAACCTAATTCTTACTTATAGTGATATTTTCTAGACTATAAATTTCTTCTGGTTTATCACCAGTTGGTCCTTGTTTTTTGGAGGTGCAGTTCCTCAGACTGGATGAAATAATGCAGCTGCATCTTTACCAGTGCTGAGTTAGAAGGATTCTTCTGTGACTTGCAAGCTATACGTAATTTATGCATTGCAGTAGGACATTTGTCTTTTCTGGAGCAGCATGATATTGTTGATTGATTATCCAGCTTGTGATCCACAACAACTTCTCATTTTCTACAGAATGGCTACCAAGTCAGCGGTTCTCCATCCCAAGCAGTTAATTATTCTTGGCTAAATACAGTATTTTGCATAATCCCCACTGAACAAGCACTATGGCTTCCAAATCAGATCTTTAAATTAGCCAAGGTTATTTTGAATTCTGGTCTCTTGTCCAATGTATTTATAATGCCTCCAAGGATCTTAGTGTCACAGCAAGTATGTTTGTAATGTTCTTTTGTCGGTCATTAATCAAAATACTAAATGCTACCAGACCTAGGAAAGTCTCATACAGATTCTTGCTCTGAGATATCTTTTCATGTTGAGAGGAACATTGCCGACCACTCCCTGAGTATGACTTGCTGAATCAGTGTTGCACCCACTTTGTACTATTTTCATCTGAATCATGCTTCCATGGTTTGCTTAGAAGATTCTTATGTGGAAGAGGATCAAATACAGTCCTAAATACACATGACATCTGATGCTTTTCCTCTGTCCACAAGGCCTGTTACCCTATCAGGGAAGAAAATTAGATTGCTTTGATGTGATTGTTCTTGACAAATCCATGTTGGATGTTGTACACGTCCTCATTACCTTCCAGGCACTTACAAATAGTTTGGTTATTTGTTTCAATACTTTTCGATGGATTGAAGATAAACTGATTGGCCTACAATTGTCAGGCTTGCTTTTTTTTTTTGTTTGTTTGTTTATAAAATGCCATTTTAAAGGTAGATATTACACTTGCCCTTTTTTGGTCTTCCAGTTTCTCCATTATCCTTTTTAAGTTCTCAAAGGTAAACCCTAATGACTTTGTGATTCTTAGTTAGCTCTTCAAGTACTGTTGGACGAAGTTCATTAGTCTCAGCCCGCTGAAAAACATCTACCTTACCTAAGTACTCTGAATATTGTACCTTCCCTATTTGAGGCTCATCTGGCCCCTTCTCAGCGATATTAATTGTGATAGCTACGTGATTGCAATTGACCTTATAATAAAGACTGAGGTGAAAAAAAAAAGGATATTCATTAGTCTTTTTGGCACCATCCATCATGTTCCACTAGTTTTGTTAGTAGTGGACTAGCTTTTTCCTTGATACCTCTCTTACTGGTGTATCTATAAAGTGATTTTTATTACCCTTCCTGTCTCTTGATATTTGTGTCTCATCTTATACATACTCATTTGGATTTTTTACTTTTAGCCCTATTGGATGGGTAGTTCCTTTCTACTGCTCTATCAGTCCTTGTTCTGTAGGTCTAGTCTGTGATTTTATTTATAAATGTATAATTTCATATTTTCTTGCATCTAAATCACACAGTTTGAACTGGCCCAAATAACATAGTGACCTAGGTTCTGTGACTAACCTGCCCCTCATCATCATTTATCTCTCCAGGTGTCTGTCTTGGCCATAGATGACAGCTGTAGTATAACCACCTTTTCTTCTAGATCCACAATGAAAAGATTGGACAGTGCTAGGGTAATACCTGGTTTTGTGGTTTTCCATCAAAAACATCTGCATTACATGTTAATTCTTTAATTACTAGTTCTGGGGAATTTCCTTTGATTATCTCTTCATGCATTGAACATATGCTTTATTGAATTTATGGAATTACCATTTTTTAAATCCTAGTGACATTTTGAAGTAAGTCAAAAGCTTCATGAAATTATTTCTGTAGAAATCAGTTGCATATTTTTGTCTGTACTGAGATTTTAAATTTTATAGAAATAGAAATTAGCTTTCCAGAAGCAGAAGTGAGGAAAAGGTATAATGGAAAGGTTGGATTAGGATGAGTTAATGATTAATACAGTGATACACAAAAACTTTCATATCCATAGCAGAATATAGAACTTTATTTGTGACATGGGGAAAAAACAAAGAGAGAACAAGAAACAGACCCCTATATGTGCAGCTTCCTTTCAGAACTATATTTCCTTAATATCTGCTCTGCTGGTTTTCCTATTCCTTTAAGCTTCTCTGATAGAGACATGCAAAGCTCCACCAAATGAATGTCCTTTCATAAATTATCCTGTAGATATAAGCATCTACATCTTGCCACGGGAAAACCCCTAAGCCCATAGAGCTCAGCTTATTCCGAGCCTTTGAGTCTGGTCAGTGCTTTGGATGGTGGCTTCCATTGTTTCAGTGATCACACTTTACAATGCAATACTATTGCTTTTGACGTTTATATTGAATGAAGGGCAGCTTCACAGAGGTCTATGATTGCTCATAGATCAAAGCCAGATTTGCTAGCAATCACCAGCCCTGTCCAATATAATGATATGCATTGACAATTATGATACTAAACACAACGTGATTGTTTATAGATCAGTTCTTGATTTAACCAATTGAAGTAGCTGTAATATCACTGGCAATACAACAAATATAAAGAGGGAATAAAAGATTTGATTAATATTGTGAACTAATGAGATAGGCCATTTACTTACAAGGAAACCTGAAGGTTAATCATTCATACTCTAACAAAAAATCAGACTTCGTGAGATCATATTATTGTTAATTGAAGAAGGCAAATTCTAAGTATGAGAGTCATCCATTACTTATGTGTAGCCTTGTTTATTATATGACTAAATCTGACTTGCCAGTTAGGATTTCCTCATGTAGAAATGTATTTCGCTCCATATTTGGCGGGTGGCAGTGAATGTGGCTCTGTCACATTTCATTACTTTAGACTTTACTCTGTTTCATTTCAGTCTGCAGTAGGACTGCTTCTGAAATGGGATTATTGACCCCTGCCATTGATCATGCTGCCCTGGTGTGTGTGCGTGTGTGTGTGTGCAGTTAGTACTACTATCAAAATATGAACATCTGAAGGTAAAAATAATACATGATCTGCAGTGTAAATAACATCTATGGATCTTTCCTTTCTCTTTCTTTTTTATCCCACTTCTTTTCTGAGGCTAGCTTAGTCTGTCAGCAGGATGAAAGGAAAAATTGCTACACTTGTGCTAAATTTCCCCTGGGAAAGTAAATCATGGACAAGCCTCCAAGGACAACCCAGAAAGAAAGGGATAAGATATTGATGCGCACTGTACCTCTCACTCTTTCTTCCTTGTCCCACAATTGAGCATTCCTTCAATGAAAAGTTACGAGTTCCTTGTTAAATTGAATTTCTCTCCTCCTTGTCTCACAATTTATTGTGATGCTGAAAATTTTATATCTTGGTGAAAACTGGCAGTAGCCTCATTTGTCCCAACAAAAGGCTATCCAGGTTTGAATAGGTTTTGAAACAGAGCTATGAACACTCACAGTTAAAGACAGATAGTCATGTCAGTTCCCAGTTTATAGGAACTTTTTTAGTTACTGTATTTTTTCATCCATTTTAACCATTATGCTTTTGGGGGGGGAAGGGGTTAGAATGCAGATTGTTAGGGAAGAAGAAAATTTTGGATGGTGAGTGAGTATCATTTGTACCGGCATCACTGTAAGTATTGCCTGCCAATTTGTTTGAAGAAGTACTGACAAACCTTGCCTCCTAAATTTCATGCTGCAACATTTTGGTTGCCACCAGAACCTCAGGGGACAGTTTTAAAGAGAGCTTTTAAGGTTTCATTTTTAAGCCTGTTCATAGATGCTTTGGTTGTTGATTCCCAGGTTGATAAGCATTCTTCTTGTTTTTACTCCACTAAGTAAGGCCCCATATCTTTTTCTCTATGTGTGTTTTAATAGAGGATAGAAGATGGGAGATGTTAGATTTAAACTTTGTTGGATTTGATAGTGAACTCCTTAATGCAGCCAAAACCCATGACATGCTGGAATTGTTCCACTGGAAAAGATGGTGAGGGTAGGGAAGGATTGGTCTGATTTTATCTCCATATACCTTGATCTATCAGTATTTGACTCCATGATGTCCTGCAGCTCCCTTAACCCCCCTTGTAGCATGGCTTCTTGTGTCCCAAAAACTGCCAAAGTTGTTACTGCTTTCAGGTTTTCTAAAGGTTCCCAGGCTTTTCTTGTGGATTCATAGGTGAGCTGGTGAGAACTGACTCGTGTTTTAATTGCCCATTACATTCTTAATCTGTCTTTGGAAGATTTGCTCAGGGTAATGATGAATCTCAGCTTTCACTGACCTTTCATAGTATGGTGGGGTGTGGCTGCACGTTGGTCTGAGAAATAGCAAAGAAGAGTGCTGTGAAAGGACTGCTTTTCTGAATCTGCAGGTGGAAACAAAGTGATGAGGTTGCCTCATACTGATGAAGCTTGATACCGTGACTGACCAGGAAAAGCAATTAGTAGATTATTTGGCCATTAGAAACAATGTCTAGTCTCTCAAAATAGAGAAATTTTTTGAGACTGACATCTTAGACATTCAGCCTTAGATATGCCTTAGATATTCAGCCCTTGGTGTGGTTCCTGCTGTGATGTCATGCAAGCCACAGTAAAGGTTTGAATGAAAAAAGAGCTTCTAATGATTTGTTAAGATACACGGTGAATGGCACCTCTTGTATCAAATCTAAATGTTGGAGAGAAATTGCCTTGTTTTTTTCCCTGGTAGCTTTCTCTGCAGTCATGCAGGGTGCTTAATTCCGGTGAAAGGGAAAGCAGAAAGACTGACATGCTACATGACATTCCAGTTATGAAAGAAAAAAAAAATGTAGCAGATTGGCATGCCAATAAAAATACACAGAAGGTTTTTCTCCTTTCCAAGGATACACGTGCGGGAACATGGGAGAGGAAAAGGCTGGGGAGGGTGAAATACATATGATTACATATAGAGCTACACGTATATATGCACATGCATGTATGCATAGGCCTATGTGCGCAGACAAACATTAATTCAACGGGTAATGATGTACGTTCACAACATCCTTTTTTTCCTGTTAGCCAAAATGGTGGGATTTTCGCTCTTCATCATACCTTAAGCTGGGCCTGCCATTGATGTGACAAGTGGAGCAGAATTTCTCTGTGTGAGTTGCTGTGAAGGAGAGAAGCCCAAGATATATGAGCAGGAGTTGTTTCTTTTCTGGTGCACCACTAACCTTGGAATATGAGTGACACTTTGCTTCTGTTGAACCATGGTTGTTGGATAGAGAGACTGGAAATGGGAGGAGACAATTTTAAGTTATGAAAAGAGTAAATGTCTCTAAATGTTTAAGGCAGACATGCATATTAATCGAAAGATTTATAAAATGTGGTAAAAATTATCTTGACTTTGACAGTTACGTGACAGAATGTTTTACATTGTATTTTGGGATTGATGTGTTGGCTTGAGCTCATCACATGAAAAAGGAAGTAGTGGTTGGGATGAGTTGACCCTCCTGAGGACGGCTGCTCATCTGAGGTTGCAGAGATTTAAGAAAATTATGCCAGTCTCAGCTTAAGCTGTGGCCTCCTTTCACAGGGGAGAAGATTGAGGATTGGGTCCAATTTTTGCCACGGAGGTAGCTCAACCATTTGCAAGACCCTGAAAGCCAATTTGATATTTTTGTAAGAACGTGTTGTAGTCTGGCCCGTAAGAACTACTTGGTTTGCATGTACAAATTGGCAAGTTCAGATATTTCTGATAGCATTTTCTCAGTCATTTTTTCTTAAGCATCTGTTTTTCTGCGTTAGATTTTAAACAAAGCCTTTATTGCAGTCACAAAGAAGCCCTCTAACCAAGATGGAGCAGCTATGGTTGTTTTCTCTGTTGCTCATATAGCACTGTCCTCCTTTTGAAGCTCCTTACCAGCTTCCGATCCTTATTGCTATTAAATTTGATCTACCCTTCCCTCTCTCTGCATCAAGGCTTCACAGTCACAGCACTGGTTTCTCTTACTGCTTCTGCCTAGCTTATTTTATACTGTCAGCTGGGTCCAAAGTGATAACTTAGTTGGCCATTGCCTTACTCCTGGCCTCCTCAGTGCCTGCAGTGCCTCTGCGAGTAAGCAGACGAACAGAACCAGGAGGAGTCCCAGCAGCTCTGGCACCATTTGGGGTAAATAGTGAGAATGTAGGAAAGCCGCGCCGGGAAGAGAGAGAAGGCAGCTCTGTCTTTGGTACATAGCACGATTTATAGCTTTGCCATAAATCAGTCATTTGCACAGGCTCCCTTGTGACATGTAATAGATAGAACAGATGCACCAAGGGAAATGTCACCCGGTTGCTGTATATCCTTTCCCTTCTCTTCTGTCTTTTACAATCTCTTTTTCTCAGGACGTTATTTCATTGCCTGTAGTCCTGTGAATAATGTAATATTTACCTGTAGGCAATGGAGAAAAGAGGAGGAGGGGTGAATAGCGGAGTGCCACTGCCAGTATTTGGGGTGCAGAGGTATTTTTGAGACTAGCAAAAATGGAGTGGGTGGTGGGCAAAGCCCTGGAATAGTCAGGTTTAAGAGAGGCTGGAAAATGCTATCCACGTGTGCATTGCGAGAGGTGTTAGGCACAACTGTTAGAAAGCACGATTTTGAGAACAGAGCCCTAAATTATTAGAAATAACACTTCTGGCTGGAGCCTATGAACAATACCAGGACAATCTCTAAAATTGTTGAATACCCTGCCCAAATATTCTTTCTAAACATGCTTGGAAATGTTGGACTGCCAATAACAAATAGTCAGTAGCCCTAGTAATACGTGCCTTATGGTTGTTTCTTCCAGTTAAAGCGTACATTCATCTTTACATTAACAAGATGAAAGTTTTAGCTATTACAATATAAAACTATATATTACATATTTGATAGTTGGACTCTTACATCTGTACCTTGTATGTCTATAAAAGTATTTTACCATGAATAAAGAGAAAACAAGTATTTGGATTCTACTGCCATATGTTTGAGGGTTTTTTTAAGAATGTGACTCTGGGAGTACCTTTCAAATAACACTTTACTTTGCTAATAAACTAATATACCTCTGTGTGTTTTCTGTCTCCTGTGAGAAAGGAAGGAGATGACAGTGATCATGCATCTGCTCTGGCATTATGTGACTATAATACAAGTAAGTGGCTTTTGATGTCTATATTTGCCACAACCTTTCTTGCCCATCAGTTAAATCACCTTTTTTTTTTTTTCCTAAAAAGGACAGTTCTTCTATCTTCTATTTTCTGGTATTCTTCACAGTTGTTGGTGAGCCAGGGAGTCATTATTATGCAACAAAAAGTGTACATTTCCAGCACTGAGATTAAATGAGCATGAGAGAAATAATAACTGATGCATAAACATGAGTATAAGTTTATTATCTAAACCCATCTTTAAAGATTTTGGAATACTTTAATTCATACTTTTTCTACAACTGTTTTGTTGAAATGTTGGTAGTTTATTAAGCAACTCTTTGAAGATGGTGTATTTTATATTCATATGTAGGGCCACACTGTGCATATTTGTATGTACGTAGCCAAGCACCTGGGAGGAAAGAATCCCTTCCCTCCTCAGAACCTGCAGAAGTCTCCAGGTACAGGTGGAGCTGGGATCAGCTAAGCGTGCTGCCTCCTCAGTTTCTTACTTGGGTTTGGAAGAATTTTTCTTTACTCTCTCCCCTTTGCTACTTTTGGGAGAGCAATTCTTCCTGGCTTTATTCAGGCAGTGTGGTTAGTGTAGTTAGTCAAGGAATGACATTTAGTCTATAGTACTGTTCAACATTCCCCGCAGTGTGACGGTTTATATATGAAAAAGCTTGAAGGAGAAAGAAATATAACAGTTCTTGCTCAAAACTTGCTCAGCCCTTTTTCCAAGTGCCTGTCCCTCAGAATGCTTGATGGATTTCCAGGGAGGTGGAGGTTGAGAGGAAATGACGCTGTATGATGTGCAATTTTTCTTTATGGTAATAGGACTCATTTACTTCAAGGTACTTGTGTGCCTCGTCAAAGACCTCAGTAGCTGCTTTTCAGTGTTTGTATGCATACTTACAGAGTCATGTTCATCTGAATGCTACATCTCAGAGAAGAACACTTAAGTTAAATATCCTTTTTATGCCGTGGTTTTGTGTTTTTTTTTGTTGTTTGGTTTTGTTTTTTTTTAATAACTCTTTTGCACTGTTAAAGTGAATAAATTTTGATTTTGACTTGAACGGGATCACCAGCTATCAGCTTCCAGACTTGCCCATGGATGATGATGATGTGATTTATCTTTCTTTCTTTGCTTTTATATTTGTCTACAGAATTCAGAGTCAAACAAGAGATACTGTCCTATGACCAAGTTATAGGTAAACAGCAAATGTCAATTTTCCCAATATTATTCCATTGACACCCAATCTGAAACTCCTATGATATAATTTGCCAAATTGTCGGGCCTTCTCAGTTATACTGCAGATATTTAGCACCATCAGACCTGGAGACAGTTGTCTCTAATGAGCTCTTGAAAGGTAAAAAAGTAGTGACAAAGTCTGAGTACTTTGTGAGTGACAGTTTTCAATTTGCTTTCTAAGTTCCTATGTCTGCAAAAATGTACGTATGCACAAACACATCCTTAGATTTGGTGTATTGCACCGATGTGTTCCAGGGAAGTGGATAGAGACACATCATAATACAGACGTAATGTCATCCTGAGCTACTTTAGTGTAAAAGCCAATGTCTTGTACCATTGTGTGCGTAGAAAAGCCAAGGTCTCAAATGCAGTGGTCAAGCCATTCTGTACCTCTGCTAATTATCAGAATTAGTCCATTTCAGCAAATCAAAAAATGCATTTCATTCTCCAAAAACTATTTTCTTTGTCATCAGCAATGCCAAGTCTCCTTTTGCCTGACTGGGTTAAGAGCCAAGCTGCTCAGCTCTGTCAAAACTCAGGCAATTCTGTGTGGGTGCCAAAGCAGAACTTGCTAGTCTCTAGTCAGTTTTACAGCCACAAAATGCCGAATGAACAGGATACAAGTGGCAGCTGAGGTTCACAACTCAGGATCACAGCTCTGGGTTTCTGTACCGAAATTCCTCCTAATTTCAATTTTATGCCTTCAAGTCCTTTTTTAGACAAAGTCCCAAGAGATGTAGGTGACACTGCTGTCAGAATATAAGCTTGATTGAGGCAAGATTGTTTCTTTCCTCACTGAAAATGACATGTACATATATGACGGGATAGTCTGAACAGATAATTTCTGTGAGGGCATTCTTGGTGTCCTACAGGATCGTTCATCTTTTAAACAATGTTGGTGTTGAATATATATTCTCAAAGGATGTCTGCACTGTACAGCATGCATATGGTTTTGCTTTCTGAGCAAATTTTGAAGTAGATTGTGTCCTATATGCAATACGATTGCCGTAATATAGTTTACCTTCAGTATCAAACTGAGATCCTTGGAGTCAACCTCTGACCATCTCTGTGCTTCACTGTCCTGTGGCACATACTCTCTGTGTCAAATCCTTTGCTGGGCTGCAGTCTCTTAAGTTGCGCAATTTGGCAGCCTGGTAATACCTGGTAGGAGAGGAATATCTGGGTGACTTACCTGGCTTGTGGCTCCATTCCCTTCTGCTGTGTGTAGTTACGCACCAGATATTTCCAATGCTTACAGTGGCTTGGGAGTCTGCCTGGAGCTCAGCCAAACCCATGGTATGTCCCAGGACTGTGGTTATAAGAGTAATGAAGAACCCAGGAGAAGGTACTGTCTGTTTCCCTCAGTGACGGGTGACTCGTATATGCCACTACCAGCATCTTGAAAATAGTCCGTTTAAATCTTAGTTGCCAAATCAAGTGGGTGTCACTGTAATCAGCTTTGTGTTTACCCTAAACAGTGTGTGTCCTTATTAGTGCCTTTTCAGTCCCCTCAGACATGCTGATATTGATTGAATAAACACTAACGATAATCTCAATCAGCAATAAGACATGATACGCACACATACTGTAACCTCGGTGTTACTGTCAATAATGCTGGAAGAATTCATTTGCATTCATTCCCCTGGTATAAACATCACAGTGTGGTTTTCTGAATCTGTCTCTATACCTCCTTCAGTGCTGTGCATGTTCTGATCGGGTTCCTCTGTGTAAAAGTTGGGTACCTCTCCTTTGTATTTCTGTTGTCTGTTTCACAAAAGTATCTCAAAGCAGCTTATAAGCATTAATCAAAACAGTACCCATTTAGCCAACACGGCCATACCACTGTTCAGGACAGAACGTACAGTATTCTATACCCAAATGAAATTGCAGAAGTGAGTTGAGATAAGCAGAAAGGACCATACTGGGGGTTTGGCTGGGAAATGCTCCTATTACAGAAAAAGCCTGGGCATCTTTTAATTGCAAGAATGGCCAGGACTATGATCCTTGCATTTCAGATGAAAGATTATGTCTTGTATTTTCTAACAGCATTTCACAAACTTAGTTCTGACTCATAATAGTGATTGGAAAACAGGGACCTGCTGAGTCATAAGCGTCTTTAAAGAAACATTTATTTACTTGTATTTTCAGTCCTATGATGTTTATATTACGCTATCAGTAGGCAGTGTGTGAACAAATAAGATTCCAGGTTTGGTCAAAAGATGTTAGAAGCTAAGGGAAAAGCTCAAATAAAATGCCTCCATTATTGGTTTACTTAAAATGTCTTTTTTTTTTGCTGGAATGGCACACAAAATACCCACGCTTCAAATGCTGAACAGAGCAAGTGAGCTCTGTTCACTTCTTCCTTATGTGGGAAGTGCTCCCATCCATGTATGACCAACTATATAATAAAAGCAGAAAGACAGAGCAAACATGATCTGTTTTCTTTGACTTCGCTGTTTGCTATCTGCCTGCTTTTCATGGTTTCTTTATGCAAGCAAAAATATTTTGTGAAGCATAAAGCCCTGTGGCAAATGCTAATCTAACCAACAATCAGGAGAATAATTGTTTTGCAGGGAATATTCTCATTCTGTAATAGAGAACAAAAGCTTTGCAATTAAGACAACAGAACATTAATAACACACATTTATCATTCTATATGAGCTTATTATTTCCAGTCCTTTGCAAACAGTTCTAATTTATATACCATTCCTTACAAAGCTGTATGTTAATGTGATCTGCATTGCTGTGTTAGTATCTAGAAATATTCTTAGCATCTTGCACTATAAGCTTCTCTTGCCTGGATTCTTTGAAGGACAGAGCACAACCTTGAAATCCATGAAACATACTCTGAACTTAGTCTTTCTAGGCTGATATTCTCTACTACCCTCTTCCTTGAGTTTTAGAGCTGGATTATAGTTTCCTCTTAAATCAAATCCCTTCATTTTCAATTTAGTGTTATCAGGCTTCTTCCTCCTACCCATCTTGTTTTGCCCTTCATTCTCAGACTTGTTCCTTGCTCTCATCTGGCTGTTTATGTCTAGCCATTCTGGCAGTCCCTTGTTCCTACAGGAGGATCTGCACCTTTTCCTACACCATCCCATATGTCTGGGCTATTGTTTCCTATTTTTGGTCAATCCAGCTAAGTTTCCATACTTGGTTCTCATGCATAATCCCAATGTTACTTTCTCCTTTGGTCTCTGAGACAGATGAATTTACTGGGAACGAAGCCATGGCTTCATACTGATGTCTGTTGGCTAAAGAGCCACTGAAATGATTTCAGAGAGGAGAATGAATTGTGTATGTTAAAATGCCATTGTTGCTAGTTTGCAGATGCGAGTACTTAAGACAGAATCCTTACCCAAAAGGTGGCTTTGTTACATTTTAGCTACACTTCATATGTATCGCTCTAGCACAAAAGCTTGTGTAGTTACCACCATTCCCCAATATGTATTTGGTGCGTAGAAAGCTGAATGGGGGTGGAATGCTTCAAATATTACTGGATTTTATTCTTAATAATCCCTTTAGCAATATATAGTTTTTGTTTTGTAAATACTGAGGACTAGGGTGTCAAAAGAGTATTTAAATATATTGTAAATCATGCATATGAATGTGGCAACTTGTAACTAATTTTTGTCTTTCTACAGCGGTTGCAGTCTGATGCAATTCTCTGGCTGAGATTAAGGGAATGAGCATATGAATAAATTACTGATATTTAAACAGAGGTGTTAATTTGCAATGCATGAGCTGCTCCATAGTAACTGCTTATGTGCATGCTCTGACCTGGTGATAAATAGAAGATACTGTCAGTTAGTTTATACCAGTTAAAGTTAGTCCAAAGAGAACAACTCGTCTTCAGAATGATTCATCCTTTCCCCTTAGAGGGTATTTGCAGTGAACTACTCATGCAGTGGTGCTGTTAGAAACAATATAAAAGATAATCAAAGACAAAAAGTGGAGTTAGAAGTCTGAGAAAAATATTTGCTTATTGGATCTAGTATTACATTCTTCATAAATTGAATGAGATAACTTTCCCAACATGGTTATTGCTTTTTCAGAGTGAAAAGTGTGTAACATCTCTGAGATCAAGCCCTTCTATTTGATCTTTCTTCCACTTGTTTAACTCCAGTTTGTTGGCATCGTTTGAGATAAGATTCAATTGTTCAGAAGTGTTTCCTAGTGCTCTTTTAGATAGTCTTGAGTAGCTGAGGCATTTGCCTTGGGCTAGCAAATATGGCAGAGATCTGCTTTCCAGAATGGCAGTGAGAGGCTCTTGCAGTTACACTAAGTTTCTATGTTTGGGCAATTGAATTCATCCTGTCTGCCCAAAACACAGATTTATCCTCCATATTTCTCTCAGACTTATAAGTTTAGTGACATATAGAGACTGGTCTGAATCTTTGATACCTATTGTCTTTCAAACCAAAACAGAAAAAAAAAAATTGAAGTAATTAATCTGAAATATATGAACTTGTATCAGAAAACCATTCTATTGGATTTTTTTCACCAGTTTTACCCACTTCACTTAGGTACTTGGTTTATTCAGTTACCGCTGTTCTTAACCAGTATTTGTCAGCCCTCTACAGACTGGGGATACAAACAACAGCCTTATTAAAGTAAAAAGGACTTTTTAACAGTCACTAATAACCACCTTTTAAAGTTTTAGTGTTCTAACTTGGATTCCCAGACCAGTTTTATCTAATTTCAGTCTCTATGTAAACCCCTTTGTCTTTGCCAGGGTGCAGGGTAAATTTATAGGTGGGTCAGTAGACCTTCCTTCACAATTAGAATTATTTATCCAGGTGTCCTGTCCTGGTTTTTATCACTTATCACTAACTATGCACATATTAATTATTTCATACACTCTTATGGTAAAAGAATGTGGAGGTTAAATATGGTCCCACAACAGAAATTGCAAAGAATGAAGATATGCAAGGGAAAGTCAAAGACTTCAGAACATGGTATTAAATTTTTATCAATATAACCACTTGCAGCAAAAAAAAATTAACTCAAAGAATAAAGGGTTATGTCACCAGAGACACAAGCGCTACATCAATATAGGGAAGGAAGGAGGAGGACAGGAGCAGGGGATGTATAAGCTTTTGTTTCATTTTGGGTTTTTTTTGTACCTCGGAAGTCTGAGTTCAAATTTGGGTTTGACAGTGAGATAAATATAGCAAATATATTTTCCACTTTTCCTTTCCCAAACCAAAACAAATGTTTTGCTCCAGGGTATTTTTGGAATGTACAATAAATCAGTAGTAAAAAGAAAAAAAAATATTTAAACACTATCAAAGTGTTCTTAAACATCCATTGCCATAGCGTAATGGTATTCTAATGCTGCCACATAATGTGGAAGGAAAATAGGAGACTTAGGGAAAGTAGCTTCTGAGATAAATTTGATGTATTTATTTTGGAGGGAAGAGAGGCTCTTATGAGATTGTTTTATTTTAATGATTTGAATTTATGAGAGCAGATAATTTCTTATCATTATATGAATTTGCTGTGAGGCAGCTACGGTTTTTGTGCCCCTCGGAATTACACGGTGAAACTTGTGTGGCGACAGATCCTCTCTCCACTGAACAAATGGAGGGGTTTTTTTGCAAATGATCGATGGGATTTTGGGTTGTTTTGTTTGGTTGGTTTTTAATTAAAGCAGCTTCAAGGACACATTAGACAACTGTATGTCACTTCACTCAATCCAATGCCAGTCTAACCCAAAATGTGTGATAAAGTTGTGTGCGGACTGTGTGCTTATCCATTCATCTTATATCTGAGGGGCTGAAATTATTTTGATATTGCAGGCACATCCCTAATTTGCTCTGTTGTTATAACCATCCCATTTCTGGCTAAGGGAAACAGAATAGGCTTCGGTAGGAGCTCACATACTGTTGGGATCTGGAATCATTGCAAATTAAATGGCGTTATATAAGTTTGCCCTTCAGAAATTTGCTTTGGGAATTTCTAAATCCAAATAAAAACGTCCTTTGTTGCCAGTTAATGGAAAAGTTGCCACCAAATGATATAAAGTACATGCTGTTAGGTATTAGTGCAGAGTCTCCACAATGTTACTAGGGGGCTCAAAAAGCTGGATTAGCTATCTTTTGGGAATTAATTTGTTTATATCACTAAATACGTGGTCAACCATACAGCTGTGTGATTAGCTGCCATGGATTTCTGTTGGCACAGTATCACTTTTACTCTGTCATGTAATTATTGTATTTTAGACAGGTTAGCAAAGGAGAATTCTTAGCCTGTTGTTACTTATTCTCCACTATCTTTTCGGGGAGGGGCGGGGGGGGAAGAAACCTCTCACCACTTTATATAATCTCCCATTACAGAAAGTGTTCTCTATCTCAGAAAATACATAAAGACCAGATTTTGCCCTCTGGACGGCTGCAACTTAGTGGTCAATCTGTAAAGCTCCTGTTAAGTAACAGAGTGACTTCTCAGTATTTCTTTGTCCTTCATCTCTGTTCCATTTTAAGGATCCAAGTATCTGAGTAGAAGCAAAATGAACTACAAAATGAGCCGTCGCTGATACTTTTGTTCTCTGAAGTCTGGATTATTATAACTTTGTTTGGTTTTCTCACGTATTATGGGCAATTTGTCAAGTAGATAACATTAGTAGAATTGTAGTTTTAAAACACTTCTGATCACAATCTATTTGGCTGCAGTAGGAATGTGAAAAAAGTTGTAAATTGGTTATTATCCTGAGTGCAATTTCAATATAAAAAATGCCTCTTAAAGTGAGACAGAAAAATGAGAACTTAAATCAATGAGAAGGTGTGTGCTGACTGTACAAATATGAGGTCTCTTTGGTTTCTATGTTATTTTCTGTGGAGGGTAAGAAGGATCACAGCCCATTCCCTTGCAAAATAATTGGTTCCAAATTACTGAACCTGCTCTCTCCCAGTGTATGAACTGCCTGCAGTAGCCTGAGGCTTGTTTCCTGTGGCAGGAGGAGGGAAAGCAAGGACAAAAAATAAGCATTGGTGCCCGGCCAAACTACATGGTGTCAGGATGACCATGTCTGAGACTAAACCGTTATATATGTCTATTTTGACCTTGCCACCTGTTTTGCATAAAATGACGTCCTCTTGAGTGTGAATTGTAATCCTCTTTAAAAGGACAAGGTGACATCTGAAGAACAAAGATATGGACATTAATGTAGGACCTACACATTCAGCCTTTTGCTCATTACACGGAACACGGTGGAGTATCCCAAATATATGGTGTCCAGGGCTGCCTGAATTCTATAGCATATTGTGTGTACAGTATTCTGCACAGCCTGGCAAATGTTAGTGAATTCAGTAGCACTTCTGTGGCAGTAATGACATGTAACCATCTGTGATTTTGCACCTGCAGAAGCCCATGTCAGCTGTTGAAGTTCAGCAGCCCTGGCTTTGGATGAATTTATTGCCAAAAACTCACTCATTTACTAGCCATGGAATCCAGATAACCCTTTCAGTGAATTTAAAGGTCTTACATATTATATAGCAAAACAGCACTCCAGAGAGAAAATCTCTACCAGGCTGCCTTTCTTAATAAATACTGTTTGTACACTGTAGTGCTTTTATAGAGTAAATAAGAAGCTTATATAAAACTAATAGCACTGCTGGTACTGGGACACTGGTTAGTGCTCCCACTGGTACTGGGGCCTTTTCATGCAGGTGTTGTATGAATGCACGCAGGGAGACAAGCTTTCCTCTAAAATGTAGAAAGGCAAAAAGGTAAACAGAGGCACAGAATGGTGACCTGGCTTTACAGGCTGTACTGCAGCACCATGGGGAATCCAGGAGTAAAATCTCTCTTGATTTTCCCTCCAGTGCCTTAAACACTGCTTTACACCATCTGTCATGAAAATGAACAGGATTGGCTTGCTTTCTCTAGCTTCAGACTCTGCTACCAGGCACTCCCGTTAAATGATTTTATATAACCAACCTCAGAATAAATACAAACTTTGTTTGTTCTGCTAACAAGAGATGTAGTTCTATTAAATGGGAACAGATCTCAGCTGTTTCTTACCAGAATGTGTGCTGAGCTTGGTATTTCTCACATGACCGCTCTGATTCATCACAGATGTCATTGCATTGTTTTCTATATCCTTTTACAAAAGACTTTTGCGGAGATATGCAGGCTTTATAGTTGGCGCAAACACCATCATCCTTTTTACTTAAGTCATACTGCGTAGGCAAAACGTGCAATAAGGAGATGAACAAGATGGTGAGACCACGGCACATGCGACCTGGCACATCATATGGTCTCTATGCCATAAGTATTTGGTATCATAAAAGCTGCTTTCTGTAGACAGATACATATTTTTTAGTTTTCTACAATGAACATGACCCAATTAGTTACTTGTTAAGTTCTAGTTCATGGGACAAATGCTTTAGATTTTAAGATGGACAAAAAAGTAAAAATGTTTTAAACATTTCCAGTCTTCAAAACACATGGGAAGTGTAAGAAAAGAATGTCTAGAAAACTTTTTCCTAGGAGGAACAGAAATAAGAGGTTATTTCAAACCAAGATTTTCCCATAATTCAAGTTCTTCCAACATGTTAATGAAGTCACATCAGATAAAATCCAAATCTTATTTTTTTTCACCATGTGCTCTTCTTTCAATGGGACAATTAAAGAAGTTCAAAGACAATGATAATTTTTTGAGGAGTGAATGAATCTAAAAATATTAGTTGCAAAAATTGGCCTAATGTAATGGCAGCTTCCTACACGGTGACAAATGTAATAGCTTTGCCTAACTTACTAACATCAGATAAATGATCATTTTTCCTAATTCTTGCCATTATGTGATTTAAAGAAGAAACATACCTAGCCAAAACCACACAAAATGAATGAATTATTTTCTTTATCATAGAGGCTGGGAGGAAATCAATTTGTTTAGTAATAGTTTGGTAAAAAATTATAATGGTTTAAATGATGTTAGTCACAGCCTTTGAAGCTGTGCTATTTCAGCCGCAGAACAGGAAATGATCTATAGACATTGGAGGAAGAGACAATGTAGGAAGGAAGAGCTGAGAGAAAGCCACATCTCTGTGCTGGGAAAACACATGCAGAACTCATAGAAAGTTAGTTATGAAAAATTCACACTAACTTATTTAAAGTTGTATCTGCTCCTTTAGCCCTAATGAGATTTTTTGCAGTACAAAAATTAGACATAGAGCTATTAAAAATACGAAGGGTTTTGTGAACCTGTCAAAAGGGGAATAGCCCCTTAGTTTATTGAATAAGGAAGCTAAGTCCCTCTTCTTGTATGCTGTAGTATCAATGCACTTACATAAAGTATGCTCATAGAATCACAAGATTGGAGGCTTAATTAGTAGTTAACCATGTTGATGAAAAACCTCTTTTACTAGCACCTAAGAACTGGATCCTATTGACAATTTGCAGAATCATGGGTTATAACAAAAACTTTTTCTCTAGTTATTAGACAACTTCTTCTCTACTTCTCAAATTAAGATCCTAATGGTTGTAACAAGTATTTATAGCTTAAACAATAACAGTGCATAACCTCTGGGATCAACGTAATTAAGGAAAATCAATAATAATAGCAAAATCTCAATATGTGAGCATTTAACTGGTAGCTGGTAGGGCCGGTGTCTACCACACAACACATCTTCAAGTTCAAATAGAATTTTTTTTATGCTTATGATATGGGGGCTATTTTTTGGCAAGTGGCTATCAGGTAAAATGAAAACCATACTATGGTACTATAAATGTATATATTTGGTAAGAATAATATTATGACTTTTGATACTACCCTCCTGGTCTTGTGCTGCATTTAGCGTATTAAAACTGTGCAATAGCGTAAAATCAGTACTGAGTGAGGGAAGGTCTATGTAGCTTGCTTTCTGAACACAATGTTCTTATGATAATTTATCTTTTTAAGAAAGGCTGGAACAATATGGCTTTAAATACTTCAGCAGTCTTTGTGTTTTCTGTTAGTTTTTCATATGCAGTAGTGGACAGTGTTTTCTTGATCCCTTTTTACTGTTAATGAAGTTAGAGAACGTTTTTGTAGAGAGCATTCTGGACCTGCCTTGCTGTATCTCACTTTGTGTCCTGGTCTTTTTTGTTTGTTTCTTTCTTTCTATTCTCCATAGTCCACTCTACATATTACCTTTTGTAATCTGGTTTCGTGTTCTGTACCATTTCTTACTGTGTTTTAGGTGTTTGAAGTGCTTGTGATTTCACCAAGTTTGTCTCTTACTGAAATGAGCGAGCAAATTTCTTTCATGCTGGGATAAATTGTACTCGTGTCCTAGTTTTCCAAATATCTTGAATATCTTTCCTCTTTACACTTGCTTTCTATGCTATCTAACCTTGCAGTTCACTGAAGTTACTGGTCTTGAAAGTAGGCCTTGGTCTTTATTTTACTCTTCTCTGCCTTTCCCTTCTCAAAACTTGATAACGTATCCATGTCCCCTTTCACTATTCTCTTCTTTCATGTAGGTCATAATCAGACCCAGCTAGCCTTTCTATGCATAATTTCTCCTAGTCTTCCCGCTTAACAAAGCTATTTGGTGAGGTTTCCATTAGTTGACCAAGACTTTGTATTCCTCCTATTTATTTCCTGTAAGTCTTGAATTAGTGCACACATGTGTCTTAGACTGACTTGCTGTTTTCTGGTTTTGCCATCATGTGATACCCAGAAAGAAAACCATCCGAGTGCCTGACTTCTCTCTGGTAGCTCCTAGAGTTTCATGTGACTATATGATTACACAACTGACAGAGGCTAGGAAAACAGGTTAGATACGGGAGTTCTCATTTTTCATGATGAATACACACAATAATTGAAGTAACCTACCTGAAATGGACAAAAAAAGAAATTGCATGTTATTATTTTTTTAGAGGCGAGAAAAACTTAGTTTCTGACAGCAGCATAAGCATTGTCTTCCAGAGGTAGCTCTAAGTAGCAGTCTCGCCCCTTCTTCCTCTTGTATGTCCTACAATGTCTTTTGTGTAACAAGGTCAAGGTTCAAGTTGAATCAATTATCACCCACTTTTTGTCCATTACTTAAATACTTCTTAGTCACTTGCTCTGAAGAGGAAGTCAAAGAGGCAAATAGCTGATTTTTTTCCTAGATGCCATGTAACAATTGAAGGCTAAATCCTTTGCTCACGTTTTAAGCTTTTCTCAGTACTTTACCACAAGACAGCACTATGGTTATTCTCTGAGTCATAGTTATTTCAGATGAATAGTGCTCAAATAGGATATAAAAATAACACTCTGGGAGATAATGAGGTAATCGGAAAAAGTTAATGCAATGCAGTTGAAACAAGTGATCCACAAAATTTGGACAAAATTGTTTCTTGACATGAGTCGTGTAACTAATCAGAGTGCTAAATATCTAGGTTTTCTTTTAAACATCTTCAGTATTTACTAAAACAAAATTGTTATATTTTTAACTAACACATGTGCATCATTACTGTGATACAGATCTAGCAAAATAAATTCAGCTGACCAGTTGCAGGGCAGAATTGCAAAGTACCTTGTATTTATTGCCTACACAGGTTTTTAACGTATCTGCTAAGTAAGGTTTTCTCAAGTTTTCAACAAGGAGGTATGATGAGAAGCGGCTGAGAGATACGCCCCAGAAAAATGTTTTCGTCCATAACACTGTCAACATGCACTCCCAGTGAACACCAAAATAAATAGTTTTATGAAACCTTTCAATTTTTTAATAAGTCAAAATACACTTTTCTGACAGTATAATTGCTTTTCATAGTAGGCCTTAAATCTGTACCACTATAAAAGAATAATGCTACAGTAGATCATTTGTGAAAACTTAATGAAAACTGAGTTAGTGAACCTCAGAGTCAGTAGACCTTGAAATTCACTTTCAAAAACTAATTTGCAGTAAATGTATGAGAAACATATTTAGACATGATAAACTTTCAGTCCTCTGTTAGCTAGGTACGGAAGTTTATCTTGATTAACTATTTTTGCTTTTAATTAATCATTCATGTAGGTAGCCAACATGTTGTGAGTTACAGTTCCATTAGTGACATTCATCCAACAAGAGCAAAATTATTTATTTTTTCTTAGCTTGAATAAATAATGTAGTATGCCAAATCAGGATATTTCTTCAGTGGCCTTTGCTTTGTGTATCTTACCTATCACTGAAGATCCATGGGCTACTTTGATTATAATTAGAGCAAGTGAAAAAGTGTAAACTGCATTGGCAAACAATAACTATTTAAAAGCTCTAAGCATTAATTTTATGTGAACATAAATGCTTCACGTTACTATCAGTGTGTATGTGAAATTGTAACAAACACAGTCAAGAGATCTTTCACACTCTTGCTTCAACCTTCTGCTTCCTCTGTAATTTATGTGGATACAAGTTAGTAGCAACAGTTTACCCCCTGTAATGAAGGCAAATGAGAAGGGAGTTGCACTGATTTCAATGGGGGATCCATGACAGCACATGCTTTGATGATGCCAATCTATTTTCTAATAAATAAGAACAGGTCAGCCCAGAAATGTTCGTGCTCATGAGTTCTGCAGTAATGGACCCTCTTAAACGAGCTTCCTACCTCAGAAAGTAAATGGCATTTGTCTTAAAAACATTGTGAAACCTGCAGTTTCAACTCTTTTATCTCAACTTTCCAGACCACAAGGTAAAATACTCTAGCCTGGAGATGTCTGGCCCCCTGACTGGCACCTGGGCACAAGTCTTCTGTGTTTCCTTCTAACGGTTAATTCCTCAGTTCTTCGCAGGACTTGCCTCAGTTGCCCCTGCAAATTGCAAAGCACGGCATGAAGGTTTTGCTGGTGTTAGTGTGATTTATCTATGCTTCACTGTGAACAGGTTGCAGATGGGTTATATGGGTTTTAACACAATAAAGTCACTGTTCTTGGAATAAGAATTACATTTAAAAGGTGCCAGGCTGATTAGCTATTTATTTCAGCTTTCAAAATCCCTTTTGTAGTATATGAAAGAAATTTAAGCTCAACAGACACTGGAACTCCAGGTTTACAGTCCAATAGATTTCCATTGCAAACATACTGTGCCTTCTTTTTCTCAACAGCTTTTCTAAATGTAGGAGAGTGCAATCATTGGATTATCAAAGGGGGAAAGAGAAGGATGGCACAGATATGTTAGTTCTGTTACAACAAAATCCAGTTCAGTTTAGCTTGGCTGACTGATAAACAGACATGATTAGATTTTGTTTTATTATCTGATCCATTGCAAAGCTTTCACTTCTGATAATAATAAATAATGGTGAACAGTTACACAGCCACTGTCATCAATAACTCAGCCTTCCTTGAAGACAAATAATATATTTAGCCTGATTTTAAAGATGGAGTAAATAAGATGAATGCCTTTCCCATAGTCACAAAGAAGATAGTATAAAGACTAAGTTGTTTCTCCAACCCATTCTTCATCCACAAAGTCTTCGTGAATTTCTTGGTTAAAGGTGAAATATGCTCTAAAGTAGTCAGATGCAACAGGTAATTTTCTGTTCTGCTGTAATTCCATGCATCTGGATCAGTTAACTTGAAATCTACTGACAGCACCTAAACTTTTGATAACCATCTTCTACTTAATACTGTTTCTTAAATTTCTACTTGGAAAGTTCTCTTTGAATGCCAACTGACAGTTCTTCCACTAGTCAACATAGTAATGCGCTCAGATCAACGAGTGCGTTGTGTCCCTGTTTCGTTACAGTTCTGGGAGAGTGGTTTGTAGCCCACTGGTCCGCTCCTGTTCCCGGTGAAGTTAGTGACAAAATTCCCCTGTAGTGACAGGCAGCAAGACTGGATCACTGGGTCCAGACCCACAAAAGGTGTGACTGTGTTTACCTTTAAAGTAAGGTTTCTCCTACCTATCGCCTCCTGCCTTTGAGAAGGTGAATAGCAGCTAGTTTACTGCTGTCATCACTAAGTGAAGTGCTTTAATATTTACACAGATAAATTGTTACAGGTGTTTTGTAATAATAAAGAAAAAAACAGGTGAACACAAATACATTACTGGCCAAATCATTCAAGAGTTGAGTGGTTCTTTCTCTTTCTTAATTGGATAATGCCCTAATCTGTTTGGTATTGTTTCACTTCTATCAGTCCTTTAAAAATACCAAAACGAGGTTATCACAGGCCTCCAGATTTGCCCAGCTTTGTAGTCTAAATGTAAATCATTTAATGGGAGTGCTTTTCCAATCA
This sequence comes from Ibidorhyncha struthersii, assembly GCA_013398815.1. Lineage (NCBI taxonomy): Eukaryota > Metazoa > Chordata > Aves > Charadriiformes > Charadriidae > Ibidorhyncha > Ibidorhyncha struthersii. The sequence continues at coordinate 1,370,986 of VZSZ01003079.1, read as the reverse complement.
TTGTTCTTTAATTGGCTCAAGTGAAAAATAAATGACGCATGTCAGTTGCAGTCTTCGTAACACATTTTGATGTAAGGTATGACAGGGTGATAAAGTGTATATTATTGAGCAGGATACATTTTAAATATTAGGTATCAGCAGGCGACTACAGTGGCATCCCTTCATGGGCTGCCATGGAACTCTCCCATCAGCCTTCGCCCACTGTTGTTCATGATTACCAGTATGAACCAAAACTATTTGTCCTATGAACTTCTTTGGGTGAATATTAAAGCTTATTTTCTTAATGATTTAGTAAAATAATAAAAAAATTGTTAAGCTTCTTTTCTTCTGAGACATCTAATCACAAAAAAAGAACTGCTTTCTCATAAACTGGAGTTAACTAAAAGAAGGGGTCTTTCCAACTAATGGAAAGAGAAAAAAATGTAGTTAACTTTCTGACAGAGTACTGATTTATCTAAAAATACTTTTCTGTAGTGCTTCCATATTATAAGAAGTTCTTAATTAAAAAAGTAAAAAGGGAGTTTAGCACAGTATGTCATTAATGTGCTTGTATCTACTAATATTGAGACAGCACATCATAAATATATGTATCAATGACTGAAACATCTAGAACCCTTCAAATTTTACAAAGCTGAAGACATTCCAGTGGCCTTCTATTTCCTATCACTTGCACTTGGGTGGTTGCTGCTGCACTCAGCGGGAGTCTAGTGTGTGAATCCGAGGAAAGAACCAGCTCTTGACCTCGGTGTTCTTGGTTTCTAGAAGCATGTGGAAGAAAACATCTACCCAGCACGCACACAGTAAAACAAATTCAAAACGCTATGGGATTGAAGTAACATCTCTTATCAATTTAATCTATGTAAACCTAGATTCAAAACAAAAAAACAAAAGAGTTCCATTATTTGGTCACTGATATGTCACAGCAAAGAAATGGGATTATATGCTTAATCAAAGAGATATTTGCTGTAATAAGCAGGGGTAAACTGCAAAATGTGAGGTGAAGAACGAGTTTTTTTTTATGAGGAATATTGGTTGGCACTTTCCTTGGTGGCACAAGGGAGGGATAATGCAATATATATTGATTTTTAATCTTTTCATTTTTAAAAGAGCAACAATCCTGGCATTTGCACAGCACATTGCAGTTGCAGAGCTTATCAAACAGTTGAATATGCAAAGCATCATTTTAGGTCTACCTGCTCTCTCAAGTTTAAAGTTATTGACAAGCCCCCTGAAGTACAGGGCATTTTGATGCATCCTGGAAATCCTTCTGGACAGTATCAGCCACAACATGCAAAGCTGGCCTTTAACTGGTTTCTGTTGCTATTTGGCCTGAGATTTAAAGCCTTTATATGTGGCATATCTCAGATTTAGGGTAAGAGACCAGGTAGCACTCAGCGGGACTAGCAATAGCGAGGAAAGCAGTTTCCTGAGAAATAATGTGTGCGCTTGGATCCAAATAATGACAGTGTGATTTTGGATATAAAAAACTTTCAGTCCTAACTTAAGCTGTCTGAATCATCCTTCCAGATCCAGGAGCCTGGTTTGCAGGTGTGGAAATTAAGCAGCTTGGTTCTTAAAATAGGATGTGTGAATATGGCCTAAGTGCCTTAAAGGCAACTCATTTTTGTTCATCACTGCTAATTGCTAAGTGAATTTCAAGGTTCTTCATTGTGTTAATTACAGGATACTAAGAAATCCTGGAATGAATCTCTGTGAATTCAGAGAGCATTGCTATCACTGTAGGCCTCAGTCTTTAATTATGATAAAACTACAATGGGATTGACTAATTTTAAAACTTCAGTTTTTAAGGGGGAAGAAGATAGAGACAGCTCCTGTCCCTTATGCAGCAGTAAAGAAAGCTATTACTGTATGCCAGCGTTATACCAGCCTGACTCATCCTTCAGATGATCAGCTTCATTACAGATGAGGACAGATGAGTCCAGTGTGGGGGTGGTGTGTGGCTCACATAAGAGTCCCACACCTCTGCAAATCATCTTCTCTCTGTGGCCTACATCCACTGATGTACATAAATATATGGCTAACTCATATTTCAGGGTTAGTTCTGTTGAAGATGCAAAACACAAATGTACTCAGTTTTCTCTGCTGCAAGAACGAGACATTGAAGAACAGTTTTGGAAGATGACCTGCTTTGCATTAGGATGGAGTGAATCATAAATTTTGATTGTTGTAGAGAAGACATTTCCAAGAATTCACAGAAATTTTCTGTGGCCGCTGGTTCCTGCAGTCACATGTACAAACAGCATCAAGTAACGTAAATAAAATGCTGACCAGCGATATTACTGACATCGCAAATATTCTTCTGAGTTGTTTGGGGACCTTTCATTTATAGAAAGTCTCAGCTACATTTCTCAGTAAGTCTGTAGCCCTGTGGGTCAATTAAAATTATGTCATTAAGTTAATGTGGCAAAGGAAAAGGATCACTGCAAAATGAAGCAGATTCTAGCATATTCCATGATAATAATGAGGTCTGATCTTTATTCCCTGTTTTGAGCAGCTGAGTAACAAACCTTGTTGAGACTTTGCTTGATTGATAGATGGCTTCTATCCAGTGACTCCGGATAAGACAGTAGGGAAAAAGCAACACAAAAACAAAAGGGAAAAAAATAAAACTGATCGCAGGCTGTTATGGTCTGATGGCTCAACGTGCTACTTTGTGTCTGGCAGCATATTGATTCTTTGCATTTGATAGCACTAAACTGGCACTTTTGCCAACTGAAAGGATGGGATCAGGAATGACAGAGCAGCGGGAGTCAGTGCCTGGTTTCTGTAGCTTCAAGGCAAACAAATAGCACGGCAATGATTTACTTTTGATAGGGATAAAAGAAACTGGTGAAGTTGACCGTTGGTTACTAACCTCGTGTTTTACAGGAAAACCTTTGAATGATTTTCTGCTTATTGCTGTTATTCAGCTCTACAGAGATATTATAATGCAGAATGAACTTGCAGGGTTCTCTGTGTGTTATCAGCAAGTTTACCAGATGTGTGCACGCGTGTGGTGTTGCTAGGGCAGAGAAAAGGGTTGTAAATCAGTATTTTCGTATAAAAATAAAAGACAATTGGTAATATATTCAGCGCCAACTAGTGACTGTGTTTGAAAGGACAAAGACTGCAGGACAAAAATTAATGGTTTACTGAGTAAACATCACAAATAATTTACAGGAAGAATCTTGTGCGAAGTTCTACATGATTAATTTGGATTAAGTCTCCCTACATATACAAATTCCTCTTCATATCACTAGGAGTCCAGTGCATGGAGAGAGTACACAATGTTACTGAGAGGTTCTGCCATGTAAATGGTACTTTATTTTATGTTCAGGAGTTGTAGTAGATATGAGTGAAACTCTTGAATCACTTTATTTTGATTTGTATTGGTGGTTTTTGTGTGTGATCTTAATTGGATGACTGTTGCTTGGAAAAAGTGTTTCAATGACTTATCCTAGAAACTGTGCTGTATTACTTACAAGAGGTCATTCCTATTCCTGTTTTTAAAAGGAAATGCCTTTATCCTCCAATTACACATCATGATTAACACGCACGCTAAAAATCTTTGTACTTTTCCCAACTTCCTCCATGAATAGTTTAGTTTGCTGCTTAGAAATGTATTATACTCTTGGAGGTGTAGTTGTGGAAGATGTAATCAGAGCAGAGATACATATACAAGTCTGAAAAATGCATTCAGACAACATTCCTCAGATGCTGCAAATCAGAAGATTTTACTATAAAATGAGCAATACCTAGCAGTGTGCAGGGAGTAATGTGGGAACATTACAGAAGGCTGTATTTCCTGTGTGTGGGTTAGTTAAAGATTTAATCCTTTATGTAAGATGAAAGGCACTGTAGGTTTCTGAAAGGGTATATGCGTTCACTGAGCCAGAGAATAATTATAGCACAGTGAGTTATAAAATTGATGTTTCTATGTTCGGTTTCATTGTCTTGTTGTAGCCTGTGTCTTAATGGATTAATTAGCCCTCCATTAGTGTGTTTACTCTGGGAGGTGGTGTAGTACCTGCTTTCATTTATCTGACTTGTTTTTTAACTCTTTTATGAAACTTGTTTTTTATGCAGTCATTTGATTTTGAAATTTCCATTTCCTAAATGAATAAAAGGTGAAGGAAAGAAGGAAAAAGTATGTCATAGCATTTCAGATTTGGTTTCTATCCAGCTTGCATTGGATCTATTCAGAAGTCAGATTTTTGTAGAGTTGCCAATGCAGATATTTAAAGACTAACTTGTATTTTACAACAAGGAATTAATATATGTAAATTGGTTTACATTTTTGTGAGAAATGTTACCTTTGTTTATCTTGCCACATTCATTCTCTCACTGACTCAGTCACCTAATGTTGCTTAAAACTACCAGCTGCTGGGTTTCGTGGTGCTGATCTCAGCAAGGTGGTACCTGATGTTTCAGTCTGTTTCTGCCTTGGAAACCTTTGAGGACTTTGCACCTTGTTGAAATGATTGCTTTCTCCCCTTTGTCTGTCCTTCCAGGAGAAATATCGTCAGAATGAAATTATCAGAACAGCTGCCTGAGTATTGATTCAACAAATATAGCCAAGGTTTTAAATGAGCTGTAAGAGTAGCAGATCTAAAAGCCTTGAGCACTGGTCTGCTTATACAGCAGCAACATCTCCACTTCTTTTTTTTCTGTATAAATATGCTTGGTAAAAAGATGCAAAGAATTCCAGTTTCTTCTCACTGTTTTCCTCCATTTCTTTGTACCTGCTCTTTCTGATCCTTATTTCTGGCTGCTGGTTATATTTAGCCTTGATGTCAAATCAGTCTGTGAATCCTTCAGCAACTAAAATTTCCTTTCCTATATGGGATGAAATGAAGACTCAGAATAAGCTCTTGCTGTACAAGTTGCTCTAAACCAACTCTAGATTTTCTGCACACAGTTCTAACATGCTGCACTGACAACTTTAATAATATTGACATTAATTTTGTAGATTTCAACTGCGTGCTGAAATGAGGGGTTTGATGTGAGGCTAGATCATGTAAGAGCTGATTACACAGGGAGAAGCATTGATTGCTTTTAGAAGCTTTCATTTCTGTCAGAGAGTGAATGCGCTGTACTTGCTATACATCAGGAGCAGCATTACTTGTCCGGTGGATAGGTAATGTCCACAACATAGTTTACCATGTGACTGGTAGACCATAGATGAGTGATGCCTCCTGCACTTTTCAAGGCACTCTTTGGAGGAACACACAAATCAGCTGGACTCCCTTCTGGGAGTCCTGGGACTTTTTCCTCCTTCTCTGCATGTCCCACCATTTTGCAGACGCAACCAGTGTGAAGGAAGCTATAATATTGTATTTGATTTAATCACATATCGGTATTCCTCCTTTAAAATAAGCAGGCTGTTGATAAAGAAAGCAGCATACATTCCATTATTTCTTTAAATAACAAGAATGAACTCTTCAGCACAAGTGAAAGCAGACCATATGCCTTCCCTTTGGGTATCCCTTGGCACTGAGGTTCTGGCATCACTCTCCTTCGTGTAGAAGCCAGCAAAAGATGTTTAATGGCTTTCAGACTCCGAAATGAGTTCTGCGGCCATGTGTGTCCCTCTCCAGTTGTCTGAGGAGATGAGCTTGAATTACAGCTCAGCCACTGCTGCCAAGCACTCTCCATTATTCCAGCAGACCAGGTTGCCAAGCAGGATTTATGGTCCTTTTAACTCAATATCAGGCGATAGAGCTGCGTTGTGTGATACAGATTGTATACCAAAGATTCTTATCGATGAAACAGGAGTCTCTAAAATCAGGGATATAATCAAGTCTGTAACTATCACATTGGTAATTGGCACCACTCAGAACATAGTTAAACATAAAAATACAAACTAGGAATGTAGAAGAAATGACTTTGCTTTCGCTGTAGATTAATGCACTATGCAGATCATACAAATTGCTTTCACATTAAGATTTTCTAACCTCCTTCCTTGCCCTCTGTCCATGAAGTTTTGAATATGCCTGCAATACAGTAGCTCTTGTGATTGGGTACAATCTTGATAATTACAATTGAATATTATTTTTAATCAGCTGTGATCTGAGGGAAAGCAGGGTTGTCTGTTGCTAATAGTGATGTAGCTCTGAATATATTAAGCTTTATTTTTCATTCCTACGAACAAAGAGATATTTATGATATAGAAGTAAACATTTACATTCAGATCTAAAAGAACAATTGGTTTCTTCTCTGATATTCATAGTTTAAGACTCAGTTTTAGCATGAACCAGAAGTCTATCTTTCCAGTTATTTATTGCGAGGAAAAAAAAAAAAATAACAAATCATTTTAGAGTGGTCTACATATATTTGCGGAAAAGATAAGCTATATAACTGCCTACGCTGTTGTATCTCTACTAATTTGAATATAATGAGCAAACTCTCACCTCGCAAAGATTGGGTCCTGGGGGTTAACATATTAGCTCTTTATCTCCAGTGCTATAAAAAATGTCATTGCCATGCAGCTAATTATATTAAATAGTTGCAGATATAAAATACATTGGAATAGTTGTTTAATAGGCAGACAAAAATAAATGGCATTGCAGCTATAATTTTCTTGATTCTGTTTTTCCAAAATATTACTGATTTCTAAGATTCTTTGAATGCCCTTGCTAGTGATACAAATAGCACTGTGACCTTTAGTGTAAGCTCAAAAACAACAGATGTAAAACACAGGTAAATTAGAACATGGCTTATGTCAGTATGATTACACTATCTTTGTACAACCCAATAAAAATAAGAAGCAATAAAACAAAGAACAACATTTGCTCTTTACTGTTCACCATAAAGTATTCAAGTATTCAAGCAAATTATTCTTCTGTGATAAATAACTGCTGGCGGATTTGACTGGGTGTTGGACTCAGATTCAAATAACAGCTTATCCAGTGAATCTTTTAAAAATCTTTTTCCTGTGTCTGTGCTAGACTCAAGCTCTGATACCTTTTATGTTATATAAGAATCTGCTTAGATTTTTGGTAAAAACTCCTTTTAACTGCATATCTTGTCCTGAATATCATGAATACATGTATGTTTTTCCTCTTCTATTTCATCTTTTTTCTTGAGAACAAAGGCATCGCATTTAGGTTACAAGGCAATATAACTAATGGCTAAAGTAGTGGTATTCAGAGGATACCAACTAAAGCTAAATTTGTATTGATGTTTACAGTTTCCATTAGATTTCTGGATGACTAAAGAAACCAATTATTACGCTGAAATAATAAGACCTGATATTCTTGTGTTATTCTACCATCTTAGATTGTGCTGAGAGAAGCACTATAGAAGTGATCCCAAGTTATGAAAAAAAGAAATCCATGGAAAATACGCTCCCAACTGTACTAAACTCTTAGATAAATAAAACATGACTTGAACAAACCTATACTGGATGCTCAACTTCTTTCTCACAGCAGTGTCAGTCTTCATAGTGTGCTACTGGTTTGCTAGTAACTCCATTTTAAAATCTGTTTCTTTGGTAAGCTTTAGCTGGATTTAAACTTAAGGAAACCCTAAAATAACCTGCAAAGAAAGACCATTCTTTCTTCACTGTATTAGGAAGGGCCTCAGAGCTGCTCCTTTCTGGCTGCATCATTCCCCACACCAGTGATGAGTTAGCATCTGTTGGGTTCAATTAGATGTTTCCCACCATGCTTGTAGGGAGTGGGTGCCTTGGACATTTTCTGTGAAGTGTCTTTGTCCTTCCAAAACTGGATCCGTTTGATTTATTTGTTGGTATTTTTATTTGAAGCAATAGAAAAATGAAGTGCTGGTAGGGTACAATGGGGCTGAAAAAATGTTTTCCCTGAGGAGGTCTTTTGGAGATTTTCCTGTTTGGAGGGAGCAGGATTTGTTCCTCTATGGCAGCACTTCTCAGAGATGTGGGGCTTCATTTCTGAGTTCCACATAGCCATTTTAGTCTTTTATGCCAGCTTCCCTTCCACAGAGGTTTTAGTGAGTGAAGGATGCCATATTAATGGTGAACAGCCTGACATTATACCACCTTCCTGTAGATTTTGGAAAGCAATCTGAATTTCTGTCTGGTGGCTTTCTTCTTGTTGCCTCCCCATCTTCCGGCACATGGAATGCAACTGCCTGGAGTGCCTGTGAGTGCCTGGAGGACAGGTGCTCAGTACACGGTGCTGCAGGGGATGGGATCATCTGCTGGGATCTCTCTCCATCCTGGTGCTGATTCCTTATGCAAGAGGATTCCCATCCCCACCATGGCCAGATCTGTGGGAACAATTAGGCCTGTGGACATCTCTGGCTTTGTGCACACTATTCATTGTGCTCCTTTGACTTAAAGGCTGCTTTGGTTTGTGTAATTTTACAAGCTACTGAAGCAGGACCTATTGATATTTAAAAAATAATTAAAACAGTCAGAGTATTGAGTATTAAAATGCTGCCTTTATGCAGTATCCACTTTTCATATTACAGCGTAAGATTTTCACTCTACTTTTGCTATTATGAATCCATTACATGTAAATGAATGAATACTATTGTTAATAACCATTTACAGCATACAGTGTAACAGCTCCAAAGGAGCTATTAGAGTTTACTGTATGCTGTGAATATATATGAAGAACAATACACAGACCTCAGCTAAACTGTAATGAGTGCATTGACATAACATCAGCTCTGAAAAGAATCTAAGACCCCATAGCATGTGAATGGCAAAACAAAGGAATTCAAAGTCCAGACTCCTCATCTTTAAATCACCCAGCTCCAGTGTTATGTAGTGGGTACCATTACTGGTAACCGTTCTGCAGTGTTGCTTGTAATGGAGTATACAATGATTACCTCTTGTACTGCAGATGCCAGTGTTTAGTTCACAGTGTGTCACCTGCTGTAGTGCTGGGACAGCCCTCGGATTTGGGTTATGTTGCTTATCAGCAGGCAGTATGTATGGAGAGGTATGTAACTTTGGAAGTCTGATTTGGAGTATTTTAGGTAGAATACAGCCTAGGTTTTGTGTAGGTAGGTGCACTTGTTCCAGAAGAGCGTTATGAGAAAATGTTTGCTATGGATGTGTGCATGTCTCTATACTAATGTTAAGAGTTTTGGCAACACCTTGAGTACAGACGCAGATCTGACTAAGTGCAAACACACAATAGGTTTAATCCAAACCACTGCAATATAAATGTCTTCTGCTCCTAACAGAAATCTGGAGATCATTTTTTTCAGAGGTAAGATACATTTTGCCTCATTGCTAACTTGACTCTAACACTCCTGTGACAAACTTTACGGTTTACTGCCCCATCACTGGTGTGGTAGGGGTCTGCTCAGAGGGAACTCAACAAAGGCTCACAAATTGCTTCAGTTGCTACATCCTTTAGGCTGAACAAGGACTTTCAGTTCCTACATTTTCAATTATATTTTCTGTTTTAGTTTATTGCTTTTGATTGTAGCTTTAATCTGTTCTGGAGGAAATGTACTGAAATTCTTCATGTTCATTGACCACACTTAGGAATTAGTGGGAATTGAAACTTAAATGGCTGTCCAAATTTAGTGCTAATGTTAATACCCTTGGCTTTTTATTTTCATTTTTAGAGCTTTTCTACCTGATGATGTTCTACTGACTTCCTAAAATATGAATCAGATTATTGTTAGCTGCCACAGAGCTGCATGAGGAAGGTCACTGAGGTCATCCTTTAATTTTAGGTTCTTCTGAGCCAGCTGTAGCTCCTGAAAGTTTTGTGAGAGCCAGGAGTGCTCCCTAACAAGCAATCCCTGTGATGCTTGCTTTTCTGAAATGCAGGTGGAAGGCAAGGTAGAAAGCAAAGTTTTGATCTTTGGAGTCCAGACACAATTTGCAAAACATAGACAGCTCCACAGGGTAATGCTGGCCAGAGCTTTCTTACTGTCTGCAGCTGTGTGTCCTGCAGAACACAGTCCTGAGCACTAGTGGGTCAGTGAAGTCAACGGCAAAATTATGTTTGAAGTTTTAAGTAGAAATTATTTTCCATCACATGGAAAAGGTGAAGTCAGAACATGAATTCAACTGTTTAAGCCAACAAAAGGAAAATAAAAGGCCCATGTGAAGCCAACAAAAAAACCCAACCCCAACCAAAAAACAAACCAAACCCAAATATCCCTCCAGTGCCAGGGATTAACTTCTTCAGGCCAGAATGTGAGTGAAACAGAGCAGCCCTGCAGCAAAGTTCTTGGCACAGGCAAAACCACACTTTAAAGTTTAGTTGTTGGTTAAAAAGGAAAAGGTAAAAAATGTGCAGACAGAAACTTGCCATATTAGGCATTTATTTTTATACTTCTGAGAGGTATCAATAAGACATACAAATAGTAAATTCATGGTAAGCCTGTTCTATGTGTTTTCCTCAGCTATATTGAAGGAGAGAAATCAAAACCCGTCTTCTCTTTAGTATATATTTCTGATGGAAAGGTATACACTCACACCTTCATGCAGTGTTTGTAAAGTTAAACTTTTTGATGTGCACTTGAGGATCAGCAGTCAAGGGCACTGTTAAAGACCAACAGCATTACATGGAACAGTATTGCCTCCATGGCCTTTCAGCCACTGTTAGCATTGTACCATGGTACCCGCAGAGTTTCAACAAGTAGGTTGCCTGACAACATCAGAAAACCAACTTATACTCTGTCTTCATAGTTTCTCATCTCTAATCCAAAACTAGTGGACTGTTATTTTAATATCTGTTTTCTAAGCACGTCTCCTTTAATTAGGTCCTGTGCACTTCTTAGATTTGTTTCATTGCCAATATTAAACAGTTTTCTGTGTAGCAAGCAGATTCCAAGGCAGATGTCCAATCCTTTTGGATTTTGCTTACTGATTGTAACAAATTTATTACTTCTTTCATGCAAACATAAAGCTAAATTCTTTTGTTGAGCAACAGACCTACGCCGAGTATCTATAAAACCCCATCAACGCAGCAGGAGCTCAGAAGTGTTAGTGGTAATAACTTCCTCTGTATGTCATTTCCATGCATTTTACTTCCAGTTTCTATTTTTTCTCTCTTCCATGTCGTCGGCCAAGCATTTGGCTCTAGCTTAATCTTCACTTTGTTATATGCACTTTATTTAAATAGGCTCAAGAAAAATTGTTCAGGAGGCTTCTCAGACAAACCGAATACCCAAGCCACTCAGTTTAGAGTGTAAATCAAGTATATACCAGTAGAGAGTTGGAACTAGCAAAGGGTAATGTATGAGAGGACTGGATTAACTTGGAAAGTAGTCTTTCAACATATTTACCATTAGATACAGCAAAGATATATTAAAAGATATTAAGATCTAAGATTCCTCTCTGGCATAGGGATTGATGTAAAGAATTGTAATAGATATTTGAAATAACCCAGACCCAGGCTTTGTTTGCTTCAGATTCCAAACAACTCAGTTACGCTCATTGAAAGAGGGGGATGAGGTTAGGCAGGAAGGGTCAGATTCTTGATTGTTATTCTGCTATCTTTAAGTAAGAACCGTAAAAAGGAATAAGCTGAGAATAAGTTCCTGATTCTATTTCAAGTCAGTGTCATCTTAAGAGATGGGTTCCCAGAGGTCCAGGCTGTACATCGTCAGCTTGAAGGGAGTCTCTGTAGACCCATCAGCCAATGCTGTAATTGTCAGCTGGCTGTATTGTATCTCGTTTTTCATATTATAAGGTCACATTCTACGTCCATTATAAAAGGTGTGTTAGATGAACTTCCTGAGCTATTTTTGGAGGAGTCTACAACTTTTCTGAAGCTAGAACCATTGTGAAAATCAGCTGCAATTTATACCTTACTTACCCACCATAAGTCTGTACTTGCTCTGTCAGACTAACTGCACATCCACAGAGGGATTCCCAATGTATGTGCAGTGATTTGACTGGCTTTGTTCCAGGCTGCAGAGGCTCTGGAGAAGCACAGTTCCCACGGCCACCACACTCCTTAGCACTGCCCATGCTCGAAGGGTTCATTGTGCAAACACACAGATTGAATGAGCCTGCCTGAATGCATATAGTTGCGCACGGGGTGCGCGTTGGTAACGTTGAGACCGTACTGAGCCCAGCCAGGTTATGTTGCTGGCAGGCAATTAACTTCCCAGAAGAAATGAAAAAGAAATGTGTCATTTAGGCCATTCTGTGTGTTGTTTGTATGTACTGGAAAGGAGGACAAAGCACATGCTCTCAACCGCTAACAGGAAGAGCATTTGTTTGTTTTCACTTTGTCCCTGTTAAAACAGTCTCAACGTGCCAGAACTGAGAACCTTTAATTTATCACTTTCTTGTGCTTGGGGCTTTATTGCATTCATTGCTTAAGCTAATGCAGGTGGTCGTGCCTTGCTTTGCAGCTGGTTTTGCTGTTACCGATGGTTGCAGTTTACGTTTTTTTGCTCTGCCCCTATTTCTTAGGCATAGAAATTGTTGCTTCAGTTTATTTCATTTGCATTTATCAGTTCTTTATCATTTTATTGCCACTTCTCTGCTGTGACTCTAAAGCAAGAACAATATTTATTCCCTCTGCCCAGCAAGCTTTAAAACTGATTCGCTGTGTTACAATTGTTCTTTGTTTCTTTATAATGCAGCATCATCTATTGTTTACAGTGTATTTACGAGCAGCAGAGGCTTGATGCCTTTTAGAATGAAATGCCTTCCTTCTTTCTAAAAGTCTCCTTGTGTTTTTGTAAAGCACTAAGTATGCTGGTGGTGTTAAAGAAAAGGAACATGATTATGAGCATGATGGAGAGGAAGAAAACTGTCAATCTAAAAATGGTTCCTCTTACTCAGCAAATCCTCTTTCTCTCTCTGTATTCTGAATCATCGTCTGATGGTAGTGACACAGAAAGCTTCTGGTAATCTTTATTACACCTGTGAGTACTGCAGAGTGAATATAACTCTGAGAGCATAAACTGGATTTTACTTTGACTCACACATTTTGGTACTTGCAGCTTCAATCTGGAGAGAAACTTACTCATATAGGTACCAACTTTAATTATCAGTTAAGTGATTTAGTTGTATTTTCACACATGACTTAGGCACCTCAGGAGCCAAACTGTCGGCATTTTCTCATCAGTGGGATTTTACAGAGTTTTCCTTTGAAGACAGTGATGACAGTCATATGGTGAACGTATCTTGTTTACAAATAACGCACGTAGGGCTGAGGCCAGGTATCTCCATAACAGAAACTGTGTCGTGGAGAATAACAGTGGACATTATGCTATAGATTCATGTTAAATTACATTGAATAAGGTAATAACAAGTTCCAGCCATTCTCATACAAATACACGAAAGGTAACATTAAAATTTTACTGAAAATAATATGCTAATATGGAAATTAAGGTCATAAAATGAAAGGGAGTATGAAGAAAACAAACAATCAACTTGATATTAATTTTTTTAATACTAAAAGTTACAGCTTGAAGACTCAAAGGGCTTTTCAGAGACGGAATGTGAGCTGCTTGCATTTTCATGAGGCCAACCTTAAAATAATGTCCTTCCTGATTAGCACAGTGAGCATCATTGCATTTAATTGGGTAATGACCTCTGCTTAGTGAATGTTATAAACTAGAGTGAAATTTGAAAAGAGGTACAATAGCAAGCTGCAGTAATCATGTTTCTATTGGTATTGCCAATTGAAGATCATGAATGATAAACATTAAACCACAACATGTAAACAGTTTTTTCCCTGCAGAATTTAGGCTCAGACTGATCACTTGTCTCTCTTAATATGATTTGTCCTGGCTATTGAAAACAAGGACTCCTCCCTCCCCCGATATCTCTTCTAATGTAATTAGCATCTAGTCAATAATGTTCAGCATTTCATTTTACCGCTTTAATTAACAAATTCAATTTGTTCAAACTACTGTGAAAACAAATTAAAAGCCCAGTGAATAAAAACCTCTAGTGCCAGAGATGTGTCTAAGGTGTTCACCAACTCTTCCTCTATTAAAAGACCATCTTTTGTATTTTTTTCCCCTGTGAAAGTGACTGGGATTTTCAAAACTTGTTCTGATTTTTGTTCCACCAGAGCAAGTTCAGATTCATTGTGGCGGGGTTTGTCTGGATTTTTAATACTGAAAGAGACATTTTCACACCCAAAATCCCAAGTCTAAGGAACAAAGCAAGGCTTTCTTGCTGTGGTACGTAAGCTGTGAATGTTGAGCATTTACTTTTAAGCCCTTCCAAAGGTTTGTTGTTGCTTTTCAGCTTCTCTCTCGCTGTGCCTCTCTCACGGTCCGCACCAACAAGTTGCAACAGGGTTTTTTTTGTGTAAATGCAGCAGTGTCTGTACCAGCCACAGCCACCTCTGCACTGGCCAGGACAGAACCGCTGCTTTCTGCTTTAGCTTTTAAAAAGTGGAGTCTCCTGAGGCTGCAGCACCAGGTACCCATGCTGCTCTCATACCTCTCCCATCTACCACCGGCCTGGGCCTAGGAATCCACCAAGGCTGCGAGGGTCTCTGTGTCCAATATTGTCATGCTTTCATTGTAGTTTTTTCCCCATTTTCTCTTGTAGATGAGAGCATTTACTGTACAAACATTGGCAGAGCTCTGGAAAGGTTGAAACAATACAGATCGGGTTTAATAACTACTGTAAATGTCCCGCAAACTTGGTCAACAGACGGGCGTGTATTTATATGCACGATAAACACAAACACACGCAACCCCGGTACGGCTGTTTGGAGGTCGGCCTTCCCTCTCCGAAGAAGGTCACTGGCAACTGTGGGCTTTCTGCCAACGTGCAGCATTTAGCTTTGCAATATTCATGCGATGGGTTTTTAATATTTACAGCTTTAGATTTGACACAGCTCTCCTTACGTATTCTGATTGCTTTGGCTTTTTCCGAGACCTTCCTGAGGTGGCAGTTCGAGAAACACATTTAAGAGAGTAAATGTTAGCTACTGAGCAGTGCTGGGGTTGGAAATGGAGGCTGCTGAGGTGAGCGTCTCACCTCCACCAGCCAGAGGGGCCTCAAGGAAATTGGTTGGTTGAGATTTGTTTTGCAGATTGATGTGGAAGCAGCGGACTACGCACACTGGCTCCCTGTGGTGTTGCTTTGTTTGGACGCTGTGGTGTATAACACCACCACCAAGTTTAGGTTGTGAGTTTTCCCTCAGCTCTGGGGATCTAGTTTGAGTGTCTCTCCTTTATCTGTCCCTGTATAACCTGTCTAACTGCAACATCAATAAGGTGTCTTTGAGAAATATTGTTAAAATGGGCTGGTGGGTACAGTGGTGTGGAGAAGACTGACAGATTAGAGGGGGTTTTTACATAAACTCACTTCTTCAGGAAGCCAGACTGAAAAAGACCCTCAGTTTGCTGTGTTTCCCTTTGTAGTGCCCTGTAGATGATTTGCCATGTCTCAGTCTGAGAACATGGAGCCTTTACTACTCCACTGAGTTCAGTTCCACTTTCAAGTGCTCTGAATTTCATGAAAGTGCACATGAACATCGTGTTTGAATTTTTTTTAATATGGTCACTTCTAACAGTGATCCAGTATTAGTTACAACTTTCTCTGTGTCATCACTGTGCAAGAAAAATGGTAGTATTTTCTTCAAGCTGAAGTGCTGGAGGAAGTAAAGAACTAAAACCTGAGATCTTACAATGAACGAGAATATGAAGTGAAAAGCATGATCACGTATTAATGTAAACAAATGGATGCAAGAGCTTTCTGAGATCCTCAGATAGGGGTGTTTAGAAAATTAGTGTTCATATTGTCCAGTCTAATTTCTCTGCAGTGGAGTCCCCAATCCCTGTCTTTCATTTAAAATTGTCATTATTAGATTTAGTGACAGATACTGGTGGTGTTGCCTGAGCCTATCTGTGTCTAAAATGATTGCATCTCTGCTCAGATATGTATAGCTCATGTCTGTCTGTCTCTCTCGGTTTCTTTTCTTTTCTCTTCTCTTCTTTTTTTTTCCAAATGTAACTGCATGCCAAATGGTATAAATTATCCAACCATCTGTCCCCCTTCTTCAAAACCCTGAGGGAAAATAGATCTGAAGCGTAGCTCATTTTCACCAAAAATGCCAGTTGTAATAGATCCTCTCTTTTGCATCCACTCAGCTTGTAACTGGCGGGAAATCCCATAGCCTTAAATTTTTCGGTAGCTAGCTAGGATCCTTTAATTAGCAGGTGGCCAGTTCTGTCCCTGCTCAGTGATGGCAGCAGCTCCTGGACCTTCTGGGGTTTTTTTCACCTCTGGCCAGTAGAGGAGCTCCCCCTGCCTGTTACTTCTACACCATTTTTAAGAAGCGGCTGAACTGTTCACATTCTCC
Organism: Ibidorhyncha struthersii; assembly: GCA_013398815.1. Lineage (NCBI taxonomy): Eukaryota > Metazoa > Chordata > Aves > Charadriiformes > Charadriidae > Ibidorhyncha > Ibidorhyncha struthersii. Next base: position 1,354,745 of record VZSZ01003079.1, on the reverse strand, counting down.
TGATATTTTCTTTGAGACTTAAATAATTTCATCCAATTATATATTCCCCCCTTAATTTTCTATCTTGTAAAATAATAATAAGGAAACTGATTTTGCCACATGAGTCAATTTGCAAATCAAGCAGCCTTTACATTATTTCTCTGTCTGCTGAGTTTCTGCACTGGGTATCGCTGTCTCGCATGTACGTTTCCCCCACTCTGTCTTTCTGACTTGTCAGCTGAAGCTGAAATGCTAATTGAAATCGAATCGGCTTGTCAGTGTGTTGCCACTGTGCTGCTCTCCCTCCGGTATGCTTAGCTGGTGTGTTCGCTAACTGGGAATTAGGAGCCTTTATGTTGAAGGATCAAAAGTGCAGGTGAGATACTCTTCTTTCTTATCGCTGCTATCGCATTGTGAAATAAGCCAAACTTGTTGAACCTTGTGGTCCTCTGTAAACTTACTGTACTGGAGGCATCCTCCAAAGTCATGTCTATAAATCAGTCTTCTGCTTAACTGCTTCCAGATATGGAGAATGAGCATGAGCAAAGGCAGCTGACACTGGGACAGTTCTGAAGTCCTGAAAATTTCTTCTTTTTAGCTTGAGTTGTTGTTAAATGGGGAACTCATCAGCTATGCTTCCACATTGCTCTCTAACATATTGCACACTTTTCTGATTTGAAGAGATAAAGAGAATCAGATCTGAGATTAGGAGAGCTTCAAATGCAAAGATCCTTCAAAGATACCTAGCCCTGGTGGCATGATGATTTATATATTACCGCTAGAGCTCGATGGCTGAGGTGAAATGAAGTACATGGTTTTCCATACCTCATATATAAAAACCTTTTATCTTTCGAAGGGATCCATATGACTCATATACCAGTCTTCAAAATCTATAGAAGGTTGAAACATGTCCATGTTACATTTGGGAACTCACATTACGCTTCTTGTATCATTTCAGGAAGAAGGTAAAGCAAATAATTTATTACCTCACATTAGTTATTACTCATATTAGGTGAGAGCTTTTTTACCGGGATTGTAGCCAATATTTCCTCATTGTTGTGTTAATTTTATGTAGCAGTACATGAATAATACACCACCAACAGTACACTCCCAGAATTTGCTGTGGTCACTAAGATCTGTCCTGGCTGAACCCAAGGGTCTTAATAAACCATGTAATTCTGGCTTGTCCCCAGGATGCGCATCCCAGCCAGAGTTTTCATCAGTTTGAAGCTCACCTATTCACATTCCTGCATGACTACATTTATGCCTACAGTCATCAAGTGAAGTATTATTGCAGTCGTGCACAGGAATGTGTACTTAGATGTTTTTTGAATTTCACTTCTGTTAAATTGACACTGTGATAGGAGTCCAGTCATGATAAACTCAATATATAAGCATGTATAGAGAAATTCATATGCGTTTTGGTATGTGAACCTCTGGTATCCTTTGAAAATATTTCCTTTGACTCTGTACAAAGTAGGTTAGCTGGAACTGTTTACCTTGCGACAGAAAGAATTTCCAGATAGCAGTTTTTAGTAAGACTGTGGTCTTCGAGCTTATCTCAGTGTGACAGCTCTTCCATTTCAGACAGATTAAGATCTTTTCCAAAGTACGCTGGATTGGTGGCTATCCAAGCATATGTCATTAGGCAAAAATGAAGGATAGATATTGAAAGATGTATTTTAGCACTCAAGTATTTGATGTTCTTTTCCAAAGGGACTGGTTCTGAAATAAACTTTATATATTAACTAAGCACACATAGTTAGTTTGTTAGCAGAACTAATTAACCCTCGTATCCTGTAGATCTGTCTCCTGTGTCCATTAACACCACCATGATAACCCAAATTCTTCCCCTCTCACCAAAATGTGCTCTGTGAGGTCCTCTGGGCAGAAAACAATAAATTATGCCTTGTCTTGAGTTTTCTGTATATGGTGGCTATCAGGTATGGTTGCCAAACAAAAGATCTGGAAAATATAGAGCTTGATGTCAGAGGGACACTATGTTGGATCTTTGCCTTCCCTAACCTCCAGTGTCAGAAGGACATTACCAATTATTGCGACTTAAGTTCTTTCAAATGTCACTGACCATCAGGTTCAAAAGCAATTTCATATGATCTGGATTATACTGACAGATGAACTTATGATTTTGCCTTGCTTCCACAGAAGGCTGGCATTTGCCACAAAGGCTGTATTTAAAGCTTTCTCCAAGTGTTAGTCTAGCAAGACGTTTAGAATCTGTTTGCCTTCAGTTTGCTATCTGTAAAACAAAGATAATGGTACACCTCAAAGGTGTATTATCAGGCTTAATCTGTTAATTTTTATAAAGTTACTTTCAGCTTCTGAGATAGAAGGCACTAAAGAAATGCAAACTATTATTCATACTATTATTATTTTATGAGTCATGCCAAGATGTTTCTTCCTCTTCATAAGAATTCCAATAAGATCTCATTTCTTTATTGCACAGAGATTATGTTTAAGTTTTTATATTTTCTCAGAAGCAAACTACAATTGTTGAAGTGGCCAGTACATTTTTAAGAAACTTGTTCAATGTCCAATTTCTTTTTTGTTCTTAACCCCGTTGATATATAACTCTAATCTGACAGACAACCAAAGATTGATACTTCCCAATTACCTGTGGTTTGTAATGTCAGCTTCATAATTTTGCGTTTCTACAAGCTCAGGTTAATAACTACTATGCTGGAGCTGAATAATTTATGATTTTTTTGGTCTTCCAACTTTGGAGAGATCCGTAATAACACATTTCAAAAAAAAGAAAACTGATTACCTCTAATTGCTGTTTTGTGAAGGTATCCAGTCTAATAACTTCAACCTGGGTAGGAAACGAAAAAACACGCATGTTAAACAGATAAACAAGGACAGATGAGGGGTTCTACAGGCAAGATGATTATTCCAAACCAAATGCATTAACATAAATGCAGAAATCTTAGCTTGCTGCTTGCCTAACCAGTGCCAGATTGGAGTGACTTGTAGCTATCACTCAGCGGCAGAGGAAGGTGTTAAGAACATGTTTAAATGAGAAGACGATGGCAGCTCTACAAATTTTGACAGTCAGTTTATGAGGCACAAGTTCCTTGCTCTTTGTTCTTCACCATTTCCCGAAGGGCTTGATTTTCAGAAGTACTGAGCACTTGCAGCTTCTATTGACTTCAAGTGGAGTTTTAAGTGTTCTGCACTTGTGAAAATCATGCCCAACTGGATTAGCACAAAGAGATTTTTCTTTCAACATCAGCCAGAAATCTCTTTTCTTCCTACCTGACTTTACCAGCAAAACACAGTTACTGTTTCCTAACAGGCAAAATTGTATTATTCTATTATGTATTTCAATTCCTTGGTGCCTTAGTGAATATGTGTTGGACTTTATTATGCATTTGTACCATTTCTCACAGGGTCAAAGAAAAGACCCTGCTAGGTCAGCTACTCCAAGGTTTCCAGTAGTACAGCATTGTTCCTTTCAATATATTTTCTTGTGTTTTGTCCCTCCTAAATACTGGAGACATCCTCGTTTGAGGTTGTAGTGACAAAGGCTGCACAACAGTTTATCTTTCTTTCAAAAATAATACACGTATTTGGGAAGAAAAGAAAGTAGAATATTTTAATCCTCCCTCCAAATTGAGAAAAGTATTCCTTTTATTCTACAGGCCGTTCTTCTTTTCATATCATCATCAGAGGCAGTTGCTGTCATTAGAAATAGTGGTTTAAATGCAGGACTCTTTGCAGATTATATTTTGATTTTAAAAAATAGGAATCCATAACAAGGGTGATCCTTGTCTGTCTTTATTTCTGCTCTTCTGCTGTTTCATGGCATCTCTCTCTCTCTCATGATTTCTGGATGCTTCTCTACTTTGGCATGTGACTGGGGATGCAAAATACCCTAAAGAATACATCCAAAAATGTGTTTTAGTTCCACATTCAAATATACCTTTGGCCACCCTGTTCCGTAGACGTCATTGCAGTAGACATAATGGGCCATAATTCTGCCATTAAATCCAGGCTGATGATAGGAAGAAGTCTAGTCATTCCAGTAATAAAACTGACTGCCCAGTACAATATAGGCTTTCTCACTCCCCCATCTTCATTTAAAATAATTATTGGAAGAACAATCTCTGGATAACTTTCAATAAAATACTTTCCCATAGTACTGTTTTCTAGGGCAAAATAATTTGTTGTCTGTTTTAAAAGCCCTTATAAAAAAATCTGTCTTTTGAAATTTTTGTTATTTACATGATGAATCTCTTTTAAGTTGTCTCATAGGAAGATAATATTCATGTTCTTTAAATTTTCACTGTTATATCTATTTAACATACAGTACCTGAAGATTTTTGCTTTTATTATTATTAAAATGACTGACTAAAAACTGAAGGAGGAAGGTAACCTTTAATTTATACTCCTGCTCAAGAAGAGGTCTTTTTATAGTTACATTCAGGTCATTTTTTTTTTTTCCTGTGGATCATCTATACTATTAAATGGGTTTTTATTCCAATTTAGGAGACACTCCGTCTTTAAACCTGTACTTACATTAACTTTTGTACATGGTTGCCCAGGCAACAATGTAATTGCATGAAACAATGGCATTCTCCTATGTACCATTTATGGCAAGTTTGCATTTGAAAAAACTTCTTGTCTTATCATCAAAGCAGAATTTGTAACCTTCTGACAGCTGAAGGAATGTTCAGGGGCCTTGATTCATATTCATTTTCCCTTGTAATTTTAATGGGTACCGTCACCTTTCATTTCCAGGGTATTTCTTTTTCCCCCCTATGATAGTTACTGTTTTACATGAAAATTCTAGAGCAGGCAGTAGAAACTGATTAAAAAATAGCTCCAAGAAAAGGCTGCAAGTACTATTCTTCTAGCTTGTAGCCTGTGAAATTGCCACTGTTTAATTGATCTTCTATAAGCTTATCTTTCCAGTGAGATGTACCATTATTGTACATTAATCAGTGCCTCCAGACATTATCACTGAGGTAACCAAGAGCTAATCAAGCAAGAATGGAGCTGGCAGACGCCAAGATGTCACGGATGCCTTGCTGTGTACGAAGTCTGTCAGAGTTTCAGCTTCCAAAGGAACCTGTTTTCGCAGGGCTGCAGACTTTGTATAACCTTGTCATAGCAATGGAAGAAGGGGCAAGCACCCTGAATATCAAATAGGCGGGCCACGCAGGGAGCCAACGCTTCTGGAATCCTCTAGATGGCAAACAACAAAGTGACACCGTAATAATAATAATAAATGATGCTATTTAAGAATAAACAAAATGTTGACATGTTGATTAGTTTTTACTAAATAGCAGTTTCCAAGGGAAGAGAATCAAGCAAAGCAAATTTACAGTGGAAAATATTCAAAATATATTCATCAGTCATTGCAAAGTGCCACTAGAAATTGCATTCCCATTTTTTAATTGATTTTTTTAATATATGCTTATATAGAAAATAAAAAACCACAAACCTCTGAATTTTCCTGAATGTTATTTCTGGCAGCTACATGCCATATTGGGAAAATAACAGAAGAGAGAAACAAAGGAAGTGTACCAGATTCATTTTATCAATTTAACTAAAACTATGCTTATTCTTGCAGAAAGATCTGTGTGACACTTTTCAATTGACAGATTCTGTAATTCAGGATAGAATGGAGGCTAAATTCCGAAGCGAAGCAGTTGAGTCTTTGTGCCATAGGTTCTGTCATGTGAGACGAGTTTCAACTGCTGGCATGTCTGAGCTGCGTCTTTCTTGTTGGCATGCTGATGCCTCGATGGCATCCTTGAAGTATTTCCTCCTACCATCTTGCTGGTGGTAGTAAAGAAGCAACTCCGGTGCTGGCATCAGTGAGGTGAAACTGTACTGGTGCCAGCCTGTTCACCAGTCTGCTGGTGACATTCATTTGTAGGATTGACCCAAAAGATATCCAAGGACTTGGGACCTTCAAGTGTACCTTAATTGTACCCTTTACTAGATTCACAAATTATGCAACGGAGTGAGAACAAGGCTTTCCCCTTAACAGAGGGTAAAAAACATAGCCTATGCTGGGTTACCCAGAGCTTTGAAGCTCGGGGTTTCCAATCTCCTTTTCTGCTGCCTGAAGAAGCAGCCAGGTTTTCTCCCCACCCATTTGTAACCCACTGATTTTCATGCAACTTCCAGGTCCACTGGAGGAAGCGGGTTACTTCTGGCAGATGTAGCAAACAAAGTCACTGATACACAGTTTGTCTTCTGAGGCTCTTTTCTTCAGATTTTGAAAAGTCACTATATTTTGCATGCTGTATTTTGTTCCGGGCTACCAAGAAATTGTAAATCAAAGAAATACACTGTGAATGCACTAATAAGCAGATTTTGCATAGTTTTCACTTTGTAATTCCACTGACTTCTGTTGATGTATTCCAAATATAAACAGGTAACAGATCAAAATTTGCCCACTGAATACATATATAGTAAATGTAAAACACTGAACCAAATTGTCTGCTGGCGTACATCCATTCACAAAAAGGAGTTTTGCCAGAAGGTAGTTTGGCTCATTATAGCTAGTAATTTGATTATTAATAAGTGGAAAAACAGTGCTAATAGTTGCTAAGCTTTATTGATAACATTCTCAAAACTCTGTTACTTCTGTAAAGTGAATCTTTTAGTACTGCTTTACATCTCTCTTTGATTTCAGTGAGGATTATATATTCATGATGGTTTGCAAGACCAAGGTCATTAATGAAGATGTTTTCTGTTGGGTGGGAGGGAAGGTTTGGTTTTGTTAATTAAAAAACCCCATGAAACAGAAATACTGCAGAGGCATAAATGTTTCCCTTTCTGAATATAAACATCTTGGCATCACCTCACTGTTTATTTTCAAAAACTGCCTAAGTTTTGCTTCCATATTTATCTAACAGCAGGGGATCATTATCCTGTGACAAAGTTCTATTCCACTGACATTATCTCTTAATTAGAATTCATCCTTTTCTAGTTCTACGTAGTCGGCCTGTAGTTCCCACAAGTCCCATAAAGCAATGTGCATTTTTGGAGGCAGAGGGAAGAGGGAAGGTCTCTCAGACCATTAAGAGCTGTTTAATAAGCAGCCTGGTGTGGAAAAGGCCGCTTTTATTCTACATGGGCATATCTATGCAGAATTGCTGATGAAGGCCAGCTTCTGCCCTCCCTTACATCATGCCAACTCACTCTAAGTGATGTGCCAGGGCAGGAGGGAGGGCACTGCTACAGTCAAGAAAATAAATTGCTTGTCTTCCTCAGGAGACAAGGAGAGGAATCAGCTTAGGGCTGTAATCACGCTACACTTGGAAGGTAGTGGGGCAGATAGAGGTAAAGAGCAACCTTGTAAGGTGCTCTGCAGCGCGTAGTGAATGTGCACTGGGATCACAGTCGTGAATGGCATCATTTCTACTGCTAAGGTCGGTCACGCTAGTCTCCCACGACTCCTCTTTTAGAGATGAAGGCACTTGCAGCTACTAATGCATCTTTCCCTTCTCTCAGGAAGCGTGAGCAGCATTATTCTGTTATCCCCTTCACAGCAGCAGATAAGCAGCCTGACCCCAGAAGTATGTGTTTGGGTGTGTAAAACGAAAAACAATGAAAATAATAATGTAGAGGTGTTAAGGCCCTTGCTCCTGCGTCATGACTTTTGATAATCTATTGCAGAGACTTACAGAATCACTAAAAACATTTTAATGTCGGAGCAGCGAGCGCTAAGCGAGAGTATTAAAGTAGAAATCTCAAATAGATATTAATAGCTCCATTTCCATGTCCTGCGTTTCAGTGGGTACAAATGTGAGTAGTCCCTCTCACTGGTGTTTGCACACACTACATCTTCTGTACTAATTGGCATCTCCTACCCAAGGTCTGCCTGCACCAGTAAGAGAGCTGCATAGCTTGGCAGAGATGGTGGAACATTCAGCAGCTGCTGTAAAGCATCTTTTCCTTTACGTAGCACATTACAACAAAAATCACAGCAAAGAGACATAAATCTAGGAAAAATAATAGTTACCCACAGGTTGGCAAGAATAGTGCCTGCTACTGGAATAGTACCCCTGTAAAAATCCGCTGTGAAACTCCTAGCCACCAAGCGTAACAGCGACCAAAAATATAGAAACACTCCCCTAAGATCAGATCCTTGAATGCATATCAAGAAAAACTGGAGTTCTAATTGTCTAACAAGTTTCGGATAATATTAAAGCATATGCTTCAGCATTAAATTATTTCATTTTAGGGATTAGGAAGAGACCAAAGGGAGTAACCTTACCTGAACAGCTGTGTAAAGTGAGGCTTTGGGGCTTTTTTGCATTTTCTTCCGAAATACATGCTATTAGACATCGTTAAGGAAAGAACAATAGAAAAGAGTGGTCCATGAGGTTCATTAATTGTGGCAATTCCTACGCTGGCATGATTTTTTTAAATGGCTTCCTGATAATGTTTTGCTATGAAGTAATGCATGAGGATAAAAGAAAATTCTCTTAAAAGTCCGGGGTCTGTAAATTAGCCCATGTATAATTTCACCTAGTGTTTTAAAGTGATGGTCCTTTTTCTGCTTTTCATATTATCATCATCTTTACACCCTGTAAATTTGTTCAGATACTCAAACTCTGCCCAGAGGTGCAAAGAATAAAAACTGCAAAAGATACAAAAGCGAACTCTTAGCAAGTTTATTAAATCCAGGAAGTGGTGTCTAATTGAAAAGTTTGCTAAATTTATTTAATGATGTAGTGCTACTGAGAGCTGTTATGACTTTATTGTATTGAATTATGCAATATCATACTCCATTGTCAAATGTTTCCTTGATTTTCATTAAGGTTATGATTCATGCTAATATTCTATCATTTAGACGGGTTCCTCAAGCAGTGTTTTATTATTATTTGTTAATTTATGAAGCATGGTTTCAATGTATTGTCGTACTTTATAATATTAAGGAAGGATAGAATATTAAACAACCAAATGCATCCAGATACTTGGGGATAAGTCAGCTTCTGGGAGACAGTGTGTGTAAGGAGGCAAAGGAGATATATTACATGCCCCTCAGGAACATCTGACAGTTTTCCTAAAGGTGTCTTTCTTTTTACATGGGCTCACGTTCCTTTCAATTCTAGCCTGCATTTCAGCAAAACTATTGAATTTAGCTCCTTTCTCTAACAAAACTATCCGAAACAGGCATTTTGGCAAAACTTGTGTTGTCAAGGGTGCATTTGCTGCTTTCTCAGTTTCTGATGCTCTTCTTCCGATCTTAACATTTCTAAATAGCCTTTACTATAATTTCTGGATTCAGTAAATCTGTATTTCTTTTTTTTAATTCCCTGCTATTATAAGCCGTTCTTGGAACATACGTGTTATGCTACATGGATGTGACCATGCTTTTACAGTGAAAGTTCAGATGAAAACTTTTGGGGATCTGGTTAAGTATAGGCAAGCGCACAATTTTCCACCTTTTTCCAGTGTGGCATCTGGAACTTGCATCCAGTGTACATTTCACAGGCTGAATGGAGAAATGTTTTGCTGATTCGTTGGCCTCTGCTTTAGCTGCGTCCCATTTCCTTGCTTGTGTTTCACTGTTACACATGAACTTCTTGCACTCTTCACCTGGAGTGGCAGAAGCACTGCATCCATCTTCAGTCTTCTCCCAGTTCATCTGACCTGCCAGAATTATAACGGTTTCTTTGCTTCTCCTTCCCCAGGAGGACAGGTTTTCTTTTTCCTTTGACACATGGTTGAGAGGTGGGATAGAGTCTTGGGGCTAAGTCATCAAAGCTCTGTCCAGTTCTTAAAAATATAATTAGATGATGAAAAAACATTAGTATTCAAATCCAGACATAAATACAGTGTCTGTTCTTCTCTTGTTCCCTCTGATCATTGTATTTGCACTGCATTTGCTGTGTTACAGAAGGCATTTCTATGCTATTGTCTTCCAAAAGGCATTGGTATGTTGTTTCTAGCTATTTAATGTGAGGGTTTGCGTTTTCATTACAGTTCTGTCTGTGACACACTCAGCCCCACTGAAAGCCACCACCTTGCCTTTGGGGAGTGGGGTCCTGTGATCCTGCAAACTTCAAGGAATCTTCAGCCATCCTGGGTCTTCATTGTGGTTTCTGGTCACCAAATCAATTTGCTGGGTTATGAATCTCTGTTGGTCTATTCCAGTTAACCCAATTCTAGATCTGACCCAGTGGTGCATTTATTTGTTTGCAGAAAGAGCATGCAGGAGTGCAAGAGCAGGCCCGGAGCCAGTCTGACAGGGAGAAAAGATTGGATGCTCAGACACATGAATTTGTGGCATAGGAATGTGCTTCTCATCCTCTGGTGTGACTGAGATGACTGGGAAGAGCAATGGCCTCTGAGTTCCTGCTGGAGACACCCTTAGGGAGCCTAAAGCTCCTCTGCCAATTCTTTATCTCCACTACTTTGTGGCTGAGAAAGCAATTTTGAATGTGAAAATATTTAGCTAAAGTTTGGTGCATTTCTGTGATTTCTGAAGGAAAGGTATGAATTTCCTGACTGCAAACAGACAGGAAGTCACTCGCCCTCCTCTGCATGTACCTTTCTCTGTTTTCTCACTGAATTTGAATCAAGATATATTTTTGAAGAAGCATAATTACAGAACAACATGTAACTTGGTGAAATTAAAAAAAAAAAGTTGTCTTATGAATAGAAGGAACCAGCTGATTTGAAACCTCACCACCTCAGTGTCATAGAATTGTTCATGTTAGATTCATAAATTCAAAATCTTTATTAAAATAAGATATAAAATAGTGTAGCACAAAAATGGTTCTCACATATAGAAACTAAGAAAAGACCTGTACCAGCTTTGATCTTGTATGATGCATTTTGTTTTCATTTAAGGAAGGGAAATCTAAGTTTCGCAGCAAATATCCGAGATCTCTGACTGTATATTCATCACACAAAGCCAAACAGTAAAGTGCTTACTAAAAAAGTACTGCCCTGAATATAGTGATATCTGTCTCCTTTCAAACACTGGCTGTTCCTAAATTCTTCCAATTCCATTTGCTATGAAAGAGAAGTATTAAAAGCACAGATTATTTTTTTTCCTGTTTTCAAGTTCCCCATTAGTGGTCATTATTTTCCTGCTTTTGTCCTTTTTTTCCCCCTTGCAATTTTGCTGTGAGTGATTCTCTCTGTCATCTTGCCGTAAATTGATTAATACTGCCCAGTGATGCAGTGCACCACATGGCTAATATATCAGTTAAATGGAAACAGCAAACACCACCTGCTCCTTCAGGCAAATGGCACTTTGGAAAATGGAATGTGTAATCAATAGAATTAAACCTTAAGCAAAGCACTGCAAACAAATCCAGGGGCAAGGTCTTCTTAACTCTGTGGTATGAAAGATTTTTTCCCTTTTTTTTTTTTTTTAAATGATCTGTTTGGCTTGCTTTCAGGATATCAGTTACTTTCCTTGTGATATACAGTATTTTCACTATAACTGTTGTCATACAGTTCGGTATTGCTTGGTTCAAAGGTGATTTTTTTTATTTGAAAAGTTTTAGATGGGTCTGCTTCCCTTTATATGTTGGAGATTTACAGGACCAGTTCTTGTCAATGGCAGTGATAGGTAACAGGATAAATCCTTCCCATTGACGGGGAGATAAATGCTGCTTGAATTTAACTTTCAAATCTGCTAGAGACTGCTTAGCATTAAGGCATTTGCCTCATTTGTGAGCACTTTAAAGATTAAGGATTTGAAGAGCAGATGTAAAACCCAGAACTTTTCAGCTGATGTCAGAATGATTTTCCCCTAATAAGGACTTTTTAGAACTAACAAAACTGGTCAGCTTTACTTCCCCAGTAGCGAAAGAGTAAAATTTTAAACCGCGCTTTTAAAGGGAAGGGCAAGAAATACAAAGGACTGCGTGAGAACAGAGGACTCTTGCAGTTTGCATAGAAGAAGAGAAAAGGATAATCTGTGCCCGAGATCACTTGTAAGTACTGTTTACCTCCTTCAGGAAGGCAAATCTTTGCTTGGGCACTTCGGGCTGCCTGACACAGAGGGTCTAGGAACTGTTTTGATTCAACAAATGGTTAAGGAAAATGAACTCTGCCCTTATACAGAGCCTCCCATGGATCAGAGGAGGCTCTCAGAATAACTTCCACGTTCAGGTAGCGCCAATGACTCCCGACACTTCATAAATGTGTAGATGAAAGCTCATGTAAAGCTCCTCTTATACCATATTCCATACCTGTAAATTGCTACCCTTGACAGATCTGTGAGTTTGTTTAGAGATATATATTTTGCCCCAGATAAAGCTTGTTAAAAAAAACGAATAAGGCCAATCATTAGTACATACCAACTGACAAACAAGTAGTCAGCTCCAGTTACATGAAAATAGCCCGGGTCTATCTCACGGCTGCTTCTAACAACTCACAGCAGACTCCATTCTCTGTTTGTGGTGTACTAGTAATTACGTTCTCGCTGGCAGGATTTAGAGTTTGGTTGCCAGGGCCCAAGCACCATGTAGCAAGTGTTTTGGTAATGAATAAAGACGGCAATCAGCAGCAACCTGAGAGCTAGCTGAATGAGACAATCTGGCGGGCACTGAGGGGGTCCTGCTGGCTTGCTCAGATGGGCAGCAGGCAGGGATGAGATAATTGATAGGAAAGGGTAATGAAAGGAAAGGAAGTGGGAGGGGGGGAGAGGAGAGAACAGATTTAGAAAATAGACAAAGATTTTGACCTTAAAGCTAATAGGCTACTTAGGATATTATTTTATAAAGACCAGGATAAAATGAGCCGGCGGCTGAATGTCAGTATAAAATAATCCTTTGTGTGTGTATGTGTGAGTGCTTGTGTGTGTGCGTGCACATGCACATGCGCATGTGGTGGGCTGGGGAGGGAGGAAATCCCCATGTGCAGATCTTACATGATTGCTAGGAAATAATAGAGACGACATGAGTGGTTATTTGTAGGATCCATAGTATTGCAGTGTTCTCTTACCGACACAGCCTGTTAAAATACATCGAGCGGGTTTTGAAGTCAGGAGCTTAGGGGAGAGAAATTAAAGGCGAGGGAGAGATATGATCCAGACAAGTTCATGTAAATATGGAAGGGTTTCACATTTCAGGGAACTGAGTCCTCCTTTGAAACATATTGAATGCAGTAAAAAGAGTTCCACTGATTTTTAAAGACCTTGAACTGTTCTGACTTTGAAAAACTAAGTTTTGTTTTGTCATCATCAAAATTATGAATAAACCTCCAAAAAGCAGCACACTTTCAATTGTATTGCCTGGAAAAGTAACAAATTAAGTTGTATGTACTTTTCTTTGCAAAGAGTTCATTTTCTTAGACTGAACTCTTGCAACATAATTACTCTTTTAGCTTTCACAGGCATGGAAAAAAAAATAAATCCCCAGATAAAATCCTTAGTCGTGGAAGTCAAGCTTCTCCCAAGACACAAGAGACAGATTTTGTGGAAGGAAGCTCTTTTCCTATAATTTTGCATCCTTCTGACACCAGGCTTGCTTCCTCCCAGCCTTGTGGGCATAGAAAAAGATGAACGTTTTTGCATTGCTGTTTCATTTAATTTTTTTTTTTTTGGTAAAGAATGAGCACAGCAGTCAAGACAGACAGGTAGGAAGATGACGCTATGAACCAAGTAGAAATATTTCATACTTGGTGATAGGGCTTTGTTTAGATCCTCTTTCATAATTTTAGGATATATTTTTGCTTAATATTGACAAGCTCATCCAAGCCAGGCCCTTGAAGATTTCTCCTCAGCAATCTAGCTGTTTCCTTGTTTATTTTTATTTTCATTTTAAACACTTACTACAGGTCATCTTCCCCAGACTTTCAGGTAGTGGGAAGATTTCAAGAGGGTTTTTGCTTGTTTACTGACTCTGTGAAATACTGTAGGAGTGTGTGATTTGCTGTGTCACCAGGGCTGGAATCTTTTCAGGTCTGATAAATCAGATTATCTTGATCTGAGGTAGTACTTTGATAGGAAATCCCAGTATAGGACATGGATTTCAAAAGACATATTCCTGGTGATTCAGTAACTAACGCTCTTCTTCTGAACTTATTCTAGATAAGTTGGTACAAAGTGCACAGCAGTGCTAGATGTTCTTGGCTTTGGGCAGAGGTACATCAGCACTTCAGGATATTTGCTATTGAAAATGTACTACGCTGGCAAGAACTTAGCCACGAATGCACTTTTTTCAAGGTGCCCAAATTTCAAACAGAAATGGTATTTTTCACTTTCTGGGATTTTGAAAAAATTCATGCTGTGCTACTGTGTAGAGTTCATCAGTGCACTGCTTTCTCAGAAATACAGAAACGCATTAGTGATAAAAGAAATTATTCCATGTAGAGTTTTACAAAGCGCTTTGGGATCCTTGTAGATGAAAGATACTATATCAGACATTATGATGGGTAGTAGTTCTTATTACCTGTCACATTGTGACTTTCTCAATCACTTTTATTCTGCAGTCTCAGAAAACTGTCTTTTACCCAATTTACCATAATTGTGATGTGACCCATATTGTACCCTCCTTCTTTCCAAGACCCTTTGTAATATATTATAGATGCTCTCCATGGCCTCTCTCCTAAAAGCCTTTTAATTGAAATGATGTCGTGCAGCTTCCATATTTAAAATAATTTCATATTTTCATGGCCTTCAAACTCAAGTTGAAAGTATATTACAAATAGTGAGGAGGGTAACGGAGTTGGTTTTGATGTGGGTTTCATTTAGTGCTTTGCTGGACCTGTCAGAATGCTGTATGGTCTAAGACATGTGCCAGATTCATCTCCACCTTTCAGCTTTGCCAAATAAATACCAAGGCTGCAATGACCTCCTGCAAACACTACTGCCCACATTACACCCAGAGAGAAGATGACATGTTCAGTGTTACAAAGTGTGTTTGTATTGGATACATCTTTGGCTGCTCCATGGTGCACAGATGGAGGGCTACTCCTTGCTTTCAGGAATGTAGAGGTTGTGCCTGGACTTACTGGTTTGGGGTTTTTTGGGTTTTTGTTTTGTTTTTTTTTTTTCTGGGAGGGGACTTTTGCCTTGGTTTGCATTTGTGCAGTGCTTAGTATAGTACAGTCCTGTCTTCTTGTTAGGACATTATGGTACTACGAATTACTATTGTTAAAAATAATAATATTTGTGCCTTGGGAAAATGAGTTCTAAGACTTAATTAAAACTATTGTCCAAATGTTTATATCTCGTTGACTGAATGCCTGTGTAGAAGCTTTTCACCTCCAGAAATACTTATGTTATAATCTCATAAGCTATAAGGTAGTTCAACTATATTTTCTTAGGAATGTGGATTCAGAAACATCAGCCAGGTCTCTCGATTGGGTAACTCAGATTCAAACAAGAGAAAAAGCTACATGCTTAGCAGTGGCTTCGTCTCAAAATAAACATTCAAGTTATTTCCTTTTGCATATAATACAGAAGACTATAAAAATCAGCACAATAACTAGGCAAGTTACAAAAGTGATCATCCTGTCTATTCTGAACTGTAAGTAGAAGCTTGTAATATAGTAAATTTCAATATTGCTCCACCACAAAAAATCCAAACCTTCACTAAATTCAGAAAAGAAAACTATTTATTATACCAGGGCAAAGTGCTGTATTACAGTCCAGAACTGAATTTATTCATGCTACAGCTTTCTGTTGTATATTGTTCACACACGGTTTCCACCAGTTTAATCTTTTGACCTTCCACATGTGAAGAAGCACAGAATATGCAGCAAAGATCAGTCACTGCAGATAAAAAATCTGCAGTGTTGACTAGACAAGCGAATTACTCGTTGGGCCAGATACTCTGCAGTGTAATTTTACTTAGCTGTACTGAGTTCATTGATGGATCTTTATTGACCTCATTTCTTTGACTTCATCGCGGGTATTCTGATTTACATCAGCCGAGGATCTGGCTCTCAGTATTTAATTTGCACAATAAATGATAGAAAGTCTTTTCAAATGGAATCTGCAGTGTAATTAATGAGAACTGATTTTTAACATTGGATCTTTTCCCAATAGCCTGTTATGTGGCACTAAACATTATGGGCCAAGTACTGATTTCACATTTTTGTGCCAAATTCCTACTGACCTCAACAGGAGTTTCATGTGAGAAATGATAGCAGGATATATCCTATTATTTCTTGAAAAGATCAGTGTTATGATAAAAGTGGATGAAGCTGTCTTTTTTCATAGCTGTCAAGCAACTTGGCTTAATGTAGTCATGGAATCTCACCATAATAGAAATCTGGCGTACTTGCCGTGGTACACCACATTGTAGCTAACCGTGAGTCCTTGTCCTTGCTTTATATGATGGCTGAAGTTCAGACTTTCTGAATTAGATATTAGTTACTGGAAGTGTGAGCAACTCCATTTGGAGGAAAATGTATGCCTCTTTCACCAACATGTATTAACCATTTATATTTATATCAGTTCTTTGCTGAGTTCTTGCTCCTGGGTTTCATGTTCTGTGCATGAGGAAGACAATCCTTGAGTAGAATTTTACCTCTCAGATAATAGTAGCATAATAACTGCAATTCAGACACTGAACAGCATTAGCTTACAGAGAAAAATCAATCCGTTGCTGGTCACTCAACATTACTTCTACCTCTGGCAAAGACTAATCAAAATATTCTCTGAATTTGCTATAGCTGTTATTTACCATTATTACAGTTCTGTGGCACCTCCATTTTCCATCTGTGATTTTTGTCTGCCTCTTGATCTCCCAAATTGCTTTTAAGTGTGCTCAGATAAAGTTGTTTTGACTGTTTTCTGGTGTCGTGCAAGGAGACTGCTTGTCCTTATAAATCACCAGAGGAGGGTAGAAGAGTATAAAATCAGAGCCATAAAAAGATATTTTGTGCCGCTTTTTCCCCTGCAGAGTTGTTCGATGTGGTGACCCAAGCTGGAGGAGCACTAGTCCCATCTACTCCAGCCCTATACCTTCCTCTGTAGGAACTGACTTGAAGCTTGAGCTCCTTGGCTCAGGCCCAGAGGCCTTGGATGTCTCTATACTTTCTTCATCCCTTGACTTTCCATTTTGTCTTTCAGCTGCCAGGCTCTCACCTCCTGAGCCTGCATTCATTGCTTGTTCTCCCTGCTACTGTTGATCTGCAGGTTCTTCTCTTGCAGTGGTTGGGAAGAGCTCAGGCATGTTTGTTCCCATTTGGTGCCTTTTTGGTCCAGTCTTTATCATGACTGTATAAAAGCCTACTTGTTTTTTCAACCACTTTTTCAAGCATGCACTTTGCACTTCATATGTTCCTTCTTAAGGTGTTTGGTCTTGCTTGAAGCTGAAGTATGTTTATCCTTTCCTCCTTTCCTCTCAATATTAAAAAAAAGAAGGATTCAGTGACTTCATATCATTCCCAGTAGCTTCCCAAATCCTGTTGTAGGGAGAAGATTCAGATGCTTCAGTCCCGATGGTTCTTGGTCTCTTTTAGTTTGTATTTCAGCTTCAAAGCTTCCGTGTTAAAAAAACCCTTCACGTGAGCTCTCAGGACAACGATATACATGTAGGGAAAAGGCTGTGGGGTACCTTCTATGGCACTTAGAATTCTTGCCTGTCCTAGGCAAAACTCAAAAAGAAGTTTGTTGCACTATATCTTGTTACCCAGAAAGACAGAAAAGGTCAGAAACTTGAAAACTTTATTTAACTTTCTTTTTTTTTTTTTAAGTATGCTTTCTGGGATGCAACACATCACTTCTGGGGAAAAATGTCAGTAATCTCAGTATCTCAGTTTGAGAGTTGGAGAAGTGGTGACCAATTTTGTATATTGTCTTCTGAACAGAAATGACACTGTGTGATGTTATGTGTTTGAACAGCTGGTATATGCTACAAGCACAATTTCCCGAATATAAGTGGCTGGTTGATGAGGAACACCCTGGTGGAATCCTGGACTCAGGCTCATCTCGTCCACATCACCAACGCTACACTGGGATCATTACATTGCATAATACATTTCCCAATTTGGCATTCATAAGTAAACAAATATGAACAGAAATGGCTAAATGGGAAGCCTTCCAGTGCTGTTATCATTTGAGAATGGAAAAAGGGAGGCGAGTTTAGGTCGGTTTTGTCTTGCCTCTTTACTGATGATGAAGTCCTTTGCATGCTTTGGCTTTCTTTACAGAACAAGGTGCTTTCTTTACAGAACATTGCTGCAAAATGGGAGTATGTATTGTTAGGGAGCTCTGATACCTGCCAGCTTTCTGATTTGGGTTAAGGTGTTGGTCTGCCTCTGTAAATGTCTACAGCCCTAACTGATCCTTTTTTTAGCATTTTGCTGAGATTTGCTCCAAGCTAGGAGCTTGATCTGGGGCTTTCTCAGTAATCAATGAAGAAAAAGGCACTTCCAGAATGAATTTGATCTTAGGTTAGTTCAAGTGCTTTCTGGAGGTGTCTGTCTCTCCTTCTTAGCTGTATAGGTTACTTACGGTGACTTAACTCCTAAACAAGCTGCAACAATTCAATTAAAAAAGAGTGTGTCCTCCTTAACCTAACCTGGGGATGAGTGGATCTAAAGCAGTGTAAAAGAGAGGGAGGTGTTGGTAGAATATTTCCTGGAAAGGAAACCTGATTTTGGAAGAGACTTCTGTCATCTGAAGTATCCTGGGTTTCCCCAACCCTGGCCCCTTTGAGAGGTATACTCTAAGGCTTTATGTGTCCCCAGGATTTCTTAAGAAGACTGCAACAGCATGGATGTTTGAGGAGTGGTATTGTTTGGGTAAGGCTTGATTTCTGACGAGCCATGGTATTTAGTAAGTTTGTATTGCTTTATTATTATAAAAGCAGACTGCAGTAGTGAATAGCACAGAGCCTTCTGCGTGGGCTTCCTTTTTGGGAAACAATGATCCCATCAAATTGCCAGTATGACTCATGCTAAGTGTTTGAATCATTTTTATTACACTGCTGCTGATGGCTCGGAAAAGTCAAGTTTTGGTCATCAATTTATCCTGCATCTTTTATATTGACTGACTCTTGTATATCAGAAACATGGTCAGTTAGACATTTTTATGAGTTCAAGGAAAGATGTTATGTGTAAATAACATCGACTCAGGAATGAAAAGCAACATGTGCATACATGACCCAATAATGTATATGTATGATGGCTTTAAAGCTGTATTTGGTTTGTAGTATATTAAATCAGCGAATGGGTAAAGAGATTGCTCAGCTGACAGAAATACACATTAGGATGTTAAAGGACTGAAAAGTTTTATTTTTATGCAGAGCTAGCTAGGTCCTGAAACACAACTGAGAACTAACTGTTTCAGGGGGAAAAACAGTATAGCAAAAAAAAAGAGAACCCCAAGCAGCCAAACTTCCTCCCTCCCTCCCTTTTCCTATTTCTTTTCTGTCATGAATTATTTTCCAAATATTTTCATCTTGGTTATGCAGAAGGTTGTGTGTGTGTGTGTGAAAATCAATTATATTATTTTAAAGTTATTAATAGTCTGGCATTGGTTATGTGTGTACTGCTTAGGTAGTGTAGCTGCACTGTGGTTTTCCAAGATTTATTTTTCACTTTATAGCTCTTTCTTTGACCCATATTGCAGCTATTTAACACCTCTCTCTGCAAATCTCTTTCCTGATTTCTTTTATAAGTCTCATCTACACTTAAAAAACATAGGTTTCCTTTATCTTGAAGCCTCAACTGAGAAGGTTCGAGAATATTAGGCAAGTGGGGCTTTGGAAGCTGAGAAGAAAACTGGGTGATTTCCCCCAATACTTGTTTTGCAGACACTTTTGTGACCTGCTAAGGATGCACGTCAAAGGGACCTTGGTGTGGGTTGAGCACCACTTCACAGGCGAGGTGTAAGCAAAAAGAACTAATGAAGGAACTGATGATTCCTCCCATCATCGCTCTGAGTGGCAAAATTTGTGGGTTTAGACCTGAAAGATCACATGGCTTCTTTTGCAAAAGGATGCTAAAATATATTATATTTAAGCACTCCAAGTACCTATATAAAAATATTGACTTTGAAATAGCTCGAAGCATTTGAGCCTTTTTTATCTCAACATAAGCTAAATATCATGATGTCTGTACTTTCCAATAAAGAAGAGCTTTTTCACTTTGGATGTACTTTTACCGCTACATTAGACTGTGTTTGAAAAACTCAATAATGTGCCTTAAGAAAAGCTCCGAGAAAACCCTACAGTAGAGTCTGAGTGAGTTTATCTTATTTCACGTTAGTTAAGGGTAAGGATTGCATGTAGTCCCATTATAATCAGTGGGACTACTCCCATTAGTATGGAAAGCAGGATTTGGCCCTTTCTTTGTGATCACACATTCTCTGCCTGGTCTGTTAGAGTGAAGGTCATAATAAAATTAAACTATTGGATTAGAATGTTAATTTCCAAACACAAATCAGTAAGGGAATATGATTACGTTTGCTGTTGGAGGATAAAGTGAAACACTCCTATTTCTCTCTTGGTGTGTCTAGGCTGCCTAATGGAAGTAATTGTGTGAATCTGGAACAAAAATGTAAAAAAATGCAGAAATAAGGACAGAAAAATGTGTTCCTGAAAAGAAGGAAAAAAATCCCAGAGATTCTTCTGATTCTTCTTGACATTTAGATCAACAAATATATCTAAAAGCTACCAAAATCATTAAGGTCTGCTCCTGAACAGATTTCATCCGTATGGGACTAGGAATAGCTTTTCTGTATTAATAGCTCTCTTTATGCAAAAAAGAAGCCACCTTTCTATTTTCTTAATGAACTAGGAGTGTGACTATAACACAATGTGCTCTGGAAGAGGAAATGACTTCCAGTTTCAGTTAGGCTATAGCTGTTAGGAACTTAAAAGTTCATCTATCCCTGTTTACCTTCAGAAGATGATGAGAGCGTGGTTTACAAAACATGTTATTATTCAGTGGCTCGCTGTTAAAGCTGGTGTTCAGTAGTAAAAGCTGTCTTTTACAGGGCATCAACCAAACTCTTAGAAATTACTGGAAATTGCCCTATTGAGTTATGCACATTTTGGATTCATCTCACAGCAATTTGCATTTCAGCTTCTACAAAATTCTTTGAAACATAGCAAATTAAGCTTCTGTGTTTTCTGTCAGGATAAATAGCATAAACCTCATTTAACAGACAAGCAGAACTAAGGCCACAAATGAGTCATGCACTTCCATCTGCAGTTGGGTAGCTACCACCCTTTCAGCCCTATGAAAACCATTTCCCCACTACACTTTTGCTTTCAATTCCTCTCACCACTGGTCGCTGACATTTCAGAGTCTTTTGCACCATAATAGTGTCCAGCGTACTCTCGTTGTAACCCCTGGAAACATGTCGTATTACATTTTTTTGCTCAACTTTCCTTTTTATTTTTTTTTTTTTAAACCTACCGTGTAAAGGTGCAATCTGCAATTCTTTCAGAGCATGTTCACTTTTGCAGGGCAATATAAAACCAGCAGAAATGCCCTACTGAGTCAGACAGCGGTCTGCCCAACTCAGTGTACTGTCTCCCACGGCGGCAGCAAGAGATGCTGTGTAAAGAAGTGTGTGAGCCTAGCCACTACCTGCGGTCCCCTCCCTTCTCAACCCCTCAGAGCCACCACTACTGGATTAGGGATATTTGAGAATACATCCCCAGCTATTCTCTTCGGGATCTGTTTATGGAGATGCTGTCCCTGAATCATCTAATCTCGTTTTGAACTTGCCGATACTATCTGCCTCCACAGCCTGCTATGGCCACAAATTCCAGAATTTCAGTGCCTGCTGTTTAAAAAAAATACTTTTATCTGTTTTAACCCAGTGTTCCACTAGTTTTAGTAAGAATGATGGCACTTTGTTTTAATTGTGAGATTTGGTGAGTAACAGCTCTGTTTTCAGAATTCTGAATTCATTTTATCAACTACCTCCAGGATTTTGTAAACCTCGATCACATCTCACGGCCTTCTCCTCTCCAAGTGGAAAAGTCCCAGCATTTTCAGAATCACCTCATGAGGCAGCTTCTCCATCATCTCACTTATTTGCAACCCTTCTCTCTACAGTCTCATTCTGCTATGTCCTCCTTAGGATGCAGAGACCGAACACAGTACTCAAAACATGCATGTTCACAAGGGTGTGTGTAGCAGCAAAATCATTCTGCCCTGTACGCCACATCTTTTCTGCTGATTCCCAACATCCTGCTGGGGCTTTTTTTTGGCTGCCATTGTAGCAAGTACAAGTGGGAAGTGAATATTTGACGTAGTTTTTCTTAACACGGAGAGGGAGAAAGAAGTAGTTTACTTAAGCTCTAAATTTTTCAGGATGAAGTCTTTAAATAATCATTTGAACACAAGCTGCAAACTGAGCCATTTGACATTCTTCGTGTTTTTTTACAGGTCAGGGACTTTCTCTGTTCACGTTTTAAGAAAGCAACAGAAGTGTAGTGCCAATGGTGATTAGGATGGTTTATGGTAAATGCCAGCGGTTTATGGTTGGGAATGAACAATAGAGTAGATTATCTTAAACAAATCTGCTTAAAGTAGATTCTGTGGGGTTTATTCTTGCTGTTTTTCAAATAAACTGGTACTGAAACTGGACAAAGATCTAGGAAAGGGAACAGAGAACAGGTAGAAAATGTATACTTAGTTAAAATGATACCCAAATGTTTTAAATACTCTGTCATTCTGGCAGCCTATGGAGGGCACGTCAAACTCCTTGCAGACCAAATACAATTGATAACGTCTTCCTAACAGTTGCAGCCATTTGGTGTGATTTGCTTACAAGACAAGATGTTTTGTTAAGGCAGACAGCCACAGTAATGATTGTAGGATTAACTGGAGATGTGGGTGGAATAGTGGGGACTGTGCACTGGCCCTTGCCCAGACACACGGTTGGGATGTGGCCAGGATGCCCACGTGCATCAGAGAGACACTGCTGGGCCTTGCACAGAGATGTGCCAGGAGAGGGAAGAAGAGCTCTGGGGTCCATTGTGGAAAGCACACACTGCCCTTCCTGCACCAACTGGAAGTCATGTTTTGCTTCATCCTACAGGCAGCCCTAACTATTTCATTCATGCTTCTTGCCTGACCTAAGTAGGTGCGATTAGGCGCAGTACAAACACAGACCAGAAAGACAATCTTCGTCTCTCAGTAGTTTACAGTGCACGTTAAACGGGATGAACGTTTTTCAACCTCTGAAATGACTGTGAAACTAGAATTGCCCAGGGATCCACATACTACTGTAACGGAGCTGTACCGAAAAGGACAGATAGTCGGGTAGAAATGACTGCTCCAGTCTCTGTTCAAAATTGAGTAAAGCAAATTTTATGACAATTTTATAACATAAAGAATACTGAAAGTCTATTTTAATATTTGAATAGGTTACTAAGAAAATAAAAGAGGACCATTCAAAAATATATTTATTTTCATGGCAACTCCTTGTAGCTCATGAAGTGTCCTGAGGTGAAGTTGTATAAAAAAGACATACAATTGTCTCCCATACTTGCTAATGACTCCCAGTGATATTCATCCTTCAAATTCTTTGTCTTTAAAAGAAGTAGGTGGTTAGTAATTAAATACTTAAAAAAAAAGAAAAAGAAAGGAAAATACTACTTAAGGATTAGCTGAAGCTTGTTTAACTGAACATATGAGCAATACTCGAGAAAGGAAACATATACTTGCTATACAGGAAAGTATCCACAGAGTTTGCTGTACTAAAGACTCAACCTACTACAAGGGAAGGTGTTGAAGTACACAGATATGTTTTATATAACAAGAATGCAGCCTTTAGAAATTGGTGGGGTTTGTTCCTATTAAGTCTCTGGCATTTAGA
The DNA here is from genome assembly GCA_013398815.1 of Ibidorhyncha struthersii. Lineage (NCBI taxonomy): Eukaryota > Metazoa > Chordata > Aves > Charadriiformes > Charadriidae > Ibidorhyncha > Ibidorhyncha struthersii. The sequence goes on along the minus strand of VZSZ01003079.1, from coordinate 1,331,026 downwards.
GTAACATCCTTTTAAACATACAGTGATGAAAATTACATGTCCATACACTGTGTTAGGTGAAAAGTTATATCATTATGTTCAGGAAATGGAAGAGAGAGCTCAAAAGTCTTTTAAAAACATATTGGGAAGACATTTTGGTGTTGTATGTAACAGCAATTCAAGTAAAGGCAATTGATTCAAACAAGATATAAACCAATCCCCTTACCTTGTTATAAACCACAGCATTCTTTAAGTTCTTCTGGAAAGAGAGCCAATAGTACAGGAACTTTTTTTTCTTTTTATGGCATTTGAGATAGGCAACTGTAGAAAACTCACAGAAAAAGCCTATCTGCAACATTTTCAAGTTGCATGGCAATAAAGTTCCAAGGAAGGCAATGTCCTCTGAGCCCCATTGCTCCGTGTGGGTACTTAGTGGCGTGATGAAGCGTTACCTTATGCTTGCCTACAGAAAAGAATATTTGCTCAGCTCTATCTGACAAACAGACCTGGAACTGAAAACTGCCATGACAGTTCAGTCCAGCAAGGCACCAGTGGAGTTAATGCATTTCAGCTGCATAAACTGCAAATATATATAACATGGCATGTATAGAAAGGCCACTGAATCTTTAAAGGGAAACAGGCAGAGCTAATAGGTTTCTTTGAATATAAACATCAGTATATATTTTTGTGACTCAACTCAGCATATTCTATATGGGTTGTAATTTTAAAATTAGTGGTTGGAGGGAGAGATAAGCACCATCAATAAATTAAACTGTAACCCAGCGGTTTAGTCATGAAAGGTTAAAATAAACTTGCTTGATTGATTATGAATTTTAAACAGTTTTTCTTCAATGTAATCAGTGCTCTACCAATGTCATTGCTCATTAAAGAAAAGATTTTCATTCCAACATTTGATTGAGGATGTTTTTTCTCATTTGCATTTTGCTTTCTACCGAGTAAGCATCTTGCCTTCAGAATTATTAGATTTTTTCCCCCCTTGTCTGTCCATAAAAGCCGTAAAGTGGGATGGAGCAGTGATTTAGAGGGATACTACATAAAGATTGAATGAAGATATTGACTACCAGGCCCTAATGCAAACAGGACTGTCTGATGGACTGCCTTTGACAGAATGATGGAAGGGGGCCTTGTGGCCTACTTAGCTGCCCTTCTAATTGGCCTTTATGAATATTTAATGAAATCAAGATGAAATTCAATCAGAGCTTTTACCTGCTGAATCTTAGGGAAAAAAGCAGGATATTATTAGATTTTCCTGGCCTTTGTATACAATAAAACTGTACTGAAATGTCTGTGTGTTAGTCAGGTGGCTGAGATATGCTTTTTATCCAGGGACTTGGTTTCTTCCAAAGGAATTAACCTTTTTACCACAAAAAGCAGCACGATTTTCCATTTGCATGCATCACTGGTATTTTATTACTGGCATAGTATAATGTTTAAGCCATAAACAAGCAACAGCTATTCCCTTTGAAAACATACCCTTAGCAAATTCTTAGTCTATGCCAATTTGAAGCCTTTTAGGGAACTTTGAGGTCATATAATAGTTTCAGAACTACATAATGTTGTAGCCTAATATTTTGTGCCACATTAGTTGATGTATGAGAGAGAATTTGCACGTTCTCATTTCTCAAACATTATCTAGGTTGCATCAATAACATTACATTATAGCAATGAGGTATAAAACAGTCTGACAGGCTCCTGCTGTAGTACACTCTTACATTCATTTAAATGTAGATTTTGTTTTTCTGAGTGGAATGCCAGAAAAGCTTTTCATAGGAGCACAATGGACAGATTAATCTATAAATGGTAAATTCAACAGTGAAGAAGGCTTTCCCCATTTTTGGTATTGTGAATTTTATCTTTCTCCCCCAAGATAAGCTGTTTATTCACAGTATGTTGCTTTTATGCATTTTCAATATCATTTTTTGGACAGAAAGGAGTTTGGTACTTAGAGATAAACACAGCTTGTTAATACTAAGCAATGCATGAGTAAAACCTTACAGATGTGACTAAATAAGAACAGTTCAGTATCGTTATTTAAAGGCTTGATTTCTTTAAAAAGAAATTAGTTACGTGGGCATCAGTAATGCTCCCTCGGGTCTCTAATGCTGATGTCACCATGTATAGCACACATACTTCAGCACCAGACAGGTGCATGGCATTATTAGGTGGGGCATGGATGAATGGATACCTAGCTTCCCTCAATTTTTAGATATGTGTAACTATCTCTTCCTTAACGCACATACTAATGGTAATGTTATTAGGATTATTTATACAGGTCTGTGCATGAAGGCTGTGTGATAAGCTCCCAGATTCTGTAAGAAGCTTTTAGCCTGGTGTTTGTACACACATGTGTCTGGCCAAATATCAGGATTAATACTAAATAATGAAATAGCATCCATTCTGTGGGAGACCACAGGACTGTGTATTCCGTCTCCTTGCTCCAGCAGTGCACAGTGGCAGATACTTGGATGAGAGTTATCGGAGTGGAACCTTGATCCTAATGGGCTTCCACCTTAAGGCACACCAGTAGTTGTTCCAGTCTCCACCATGGAGCAGGGCTTCTTGGGGGCCTTCAGAGGGCCTCTATGGGATTGCCATAGGAGCTAGAAAAAGTCAGAACATAAAACAAAATATAGAAAAAAGAGAGTGATAAATGTTACAGCAAAACTGAACAAACTGGCAGCAGTAGTGTTTCTGTTGGTATTTCACTGAGCTGCACCTGTATTTACTAATGCCTGACTGGCTTTACTGTGAAGACATAGGCTGAGCTGACACTAAACACACTTGGCCACAAAGAGCCCCAGGGCCATGAGGAAATGGCTACAAAAGCACAAGGTTAACAAAAAGGAGCCTGTGCTTTCCTGTTCAGCTCTTACACTGAAACATACTTTATGTTCTAATTGCATTTTTTCTTCTCCCTTTCAATGGTGTATGAGCTGTGAAGCTTGGGAGTTGGGAATTCATAAGCAAAATCTGAATTCACACAGGAAAAGCAGCGCTCCCCAAAGCTCCATTCCTTCAGGTAGCTTTTTACCCAGGGGACAGTCATCTAGTGTAAACAGCAGCCTACACCCTGATGACTAAAACCATTTTGGAAGCAAACTAAATGAAGTTATATCAGCATATTTTGCTTTTTTGAGTCTTCTCAGTGTATATAAAAAAAATGAAGGATGAGTAAGACAGTGAATGCTCATGCATGTATCTGGATGAATGAATGCTGAGCTAAGAAAACAAACACTTGATAGTCTTTCAGAGGCTAAAGACTTTGTATAAAGTCAGGTACAGAACTGGCACTGAAAGTATAAGGCTCTTCGCATTAACCTTAGTTTGGCTTTACATGAACTGTACTTGTGGATTAGATATTTCAGCCCACTGGTAAAAGTAGTGTGTTCTTTGCATCTTAGTGTCCAAAGTCCTTTTGTAATCTATCCATATGGAAGATGTAGATAGCACATACGTCTGAGAAAAGAGTATACAGCAGACACTAAAACTCAAAAGTACCTTCTGCAGTATTTCTCAGTAATTGCTCAAACTATTTTGTGAAGCTTTGTTTAAATGGACTGTGAATATTAATGTCACAGATTTACTTTCAGTAGATTGAACACATCAGTTTGTCTTCAGATCAAACAGATATGCAGTGGATTTCCATATAGACATTGGATTGCTTATTTAAACACAGGTTTTAGTGGTCATAATTAAAAAAAATAGGGTTTTGCATAAACATGGGCAAAACAAAGTAAATTTTGATGCGTACACAGAACAGTGCTTAGAAAGATAAGTCTGCTTGCTTTCTCAGAACCTATATCCAGGATACCAGTAGCCTTTGGACAATGAAAGCCATGACAGTGAATGATAATTTTTTGAATGTTTAAGAATTCATTCTGTTCATGCCTCTGTTACAATCAAATTTATTTAACATCCCACTTTAATGTCTCACTAGTCTGCATTTGATGCTTTGGAGTTTCATCCAGCTTTCACTCTTGCCTGAACCCCTAACAGTGACCTCAGCAGTATGAAGACAAAATATAATTTACCAAGTGAATGGTATGGTATGAGACTGATAACAAAGTTTTTGTTCCAGGCAAATTTAGCTATTCATGAGGGATGCATTCCTTCCTGATGTTGATCAGAAATGAAAGCAGATGCCTTAGATTTGGGGAGGATTGTTGACAGTACTGGAGGTGACACGAAGGTAGTAAAGTACACTTCTAATATCCTGAAATGTCTGAGATGAGTGAAACGTGTCCTGATTTAGGCTTAACGCATTTCAAACAGAAAATTAATTTGTGGTGTATCTCTATGTATTTCTTCTCTCATTTCTTCTTGGCAGAAACTTCTGTAACTTGAGAAACCAGCGGTATCTAGAAATCATGGATTTGATCTGAATCCCTATTCACCCTGGGCAGAAGATCAAGTTGCTAATTATTTTGTGGCTTGTTACCAGCGTGTGAACATGCAATAGAAATCAGAAAGGATATTAGCTGGCATTCTAGAAAATTAGTATTTGCTAACATTTCTGAAATCCTACACATTTAAAAAGAAATCGGTATTATCTGCTGCTTCATTTATATATTTAGAGACTGAGTAGCATCAGGGAGTTACTTTAGAGGCCTTGGAAAGGCTGGCAGTGGAGACTGGGGCAAGAAGCTAACATGACTGTCCTCTTTCTCTCTGATCATCATGGAGTTGGGGAAAGATGTTTTAGGGTTCGGGCCAAGAAGCAAGCTGGAGGTGAAGTCACCAGACGAGCATGGGCAGTTTATTTCCCAGGACAGGAAGCAGCAACACCAGGTGCTGAGGTTGCAGAAGGCACCTCTCAGTAGCCAGTGCAAGAATCAGATGTGGTTTTAACAGTTTGTTTTACTGAACAAGCCTGAACCACTTCCAGCACAGCTTTGTCTGCAAAAATTTACAATACTAACTTGTATCAATGTTTACTTCAGTATCCTGTATCTAATCATGAGCTCTAACAAGCAGCATGATAAATTAAGAGAATATATGTGTATCCAGATAATAAATGCCTCATCCTTCCTAAGGTAATGGGCCTGTTTTTCTCTGTTAAAGAGGTCTTTGCTCCTTTATTTACAGAATTGGGGAGTGACTAGAGTCAACTTCTTAGCTATTGGACCTGAGGTGCACTCTCCTGAGATGTGCTCTCAGATGTGTAACTGATTTTCTCTGTCGTCTTAGGTATATCCCCCTTACCTCACTCCAGCCATTTGTAAAACAGTAACCACACCAAATCAGATCAACCATTCACTTTGTCCTGTAACCAGCAATGAGCTGTAACAAACACACCGTTGAGAGTTCCCATAGTGGGCAGTTATGGAGTAATATATCTATAGCCAAATTTCTTCCTGAAAATATCAGAAAATGGTTGAAGTCTCACTTGAAGGATAAAAGCTCATCCTACTTTCCACCCAAAAGTAAACCTGAATACTCTCATTAGATGTACAGAAATCAAATAATTCTTAAATCGTACTAAGTTTTCTTAACTGACTTGTGCTATTGTGTTTCAGAGATTAGCTATGCATATTGTAAGAATTATCCATATAATGTTTTAAACGTTCAGCCCTTCTGTTTCATTGAACTACCCTTGTCTCCCACCATTTCATAGTGGTAAATGGCAGTCACCTTCCCTCTTTTATACCATTACTTACTGTCTGCATCTTATTTTCCCCTCTAAATTAGGAGGCCCCAGTCTGTGATATATGCTCTGTTGATATAGAGCTATATGTCCAGAACACTTATTTCATCTGTTTCAAACAGTTAACACTCTTCAAGATACAGTGACCAGAACTTAATGCAGTAGGTAGAGAAATATTTATAATGTCTGGAGTATTATTCCTGCCTGATAATCAATTCATATCTTTATGCTTTACAGAACTGCTCTGCAGTTCACTATATGTAATACACTTTCAGATCATTTGAGGATATATACTACCTAGAAGCAAAGTACTATGACGATATTATCTGGTGCTTCGTGTGCCTAAGAAGTAAATTCCATTACCTGGATTGGACAGAAATGAAACCAATATCCGAGCCACTGTATTATCTATATACAAATTCAGAATACTCTGATCTGTCACCCTCAGAACATGACACAAGATCTTTCCTCAACTGATGTGGTATCAACTTGATTAGAGATATTTCATCTAAGAGTATCTCTGGACAACAAAGCTCAGCAGTTAGTGCTTGTGCCCAATTTGGTTTAGTTTAATCCTGCTGTTCCAGTAGAACTTCACCAGAGGGTCTTCTCTTTTTCACATTTTGTAGAAAATAGAGCTGAGCTGTAAAATAACATTCGATTCCAGCAATTCAATCCCAATCCAATTCATTTGTTGAGTTGCATTCAACAGTGATCAGCAAACATTTCTAAAAACAAAGCGGTTAGCAGTAAATACGGCATGATGCCAATAAAGAGGATGCTTTCACTGTGCATCAGATCAGAGATCTTTACAGAATTTAACTTCCTGGATAGGTTATATATACACCTATCTTCAGCAAACAAGGGAAAAAAGAAAGACTATCACAACTTCACAAGTGGAAGTGATCAAATTGATGAATTATCCCAAAAGCCTGAGAGCTGAAGTGAAACACAGTTTGAAATGAGATACGAGACCTTCAGCTGGTATAAATCAGCCAGTGCTGTAACACCTGAAGAGTTGGCCCAACATGCTTGGACTGGGATAGGACAAAAAAAAAAATTGTGCAGAATTTCCAGCAAATTGGATTCTTTCACAGTAGCTATTATTATGAAAAGAAAAGGACAATTAAAGAGGAGGAGTGGCATGTTAATATTAATAATATAATATGAAAAAATCAATATAAATTAATCCCAGAATATAGGGTATAAATGTTTCATTGTCATGAATCTAAGAAGTAGGATGCTTTTCAACTAGAATGCATAGGAAAAGCAATTACACAGATGCATGTACATTATTGCATTGCAAGGAAATTAATGAAAACCTTAAATTANAATAATGACTATGTTTAGGTGCCAAAGGAAGGCAAATATGTATTAGTCAGACTGCTGGTTCAGGACCAAAGCCTATGACAGTATCTTTAATAATATACAGTCTATTTAATATCCGCTTTTTTGAGTCCTGCACAACTTATAATTATTGCCAGCAGGCAAAAAAAAGGGGAACAGTAGGGGAAAAGAATACAGTGGGAAAATCACTAACAAATGGTATGAAAAAGATGGGCAGAACATATTACAGACAGTGTTTGGATTCAAGGAAGTAGAATGAATGGTACATATACTGTGAGACAGTTAAACCTTGAAAGGTCTTACAAAACCTCCATTACATCACATGAGATGGAGGGTTTGTAAGATCTAAAAACCTAAGGCAAAACCAGTTTCAGCCTGCAGGCCCCTTTGGAGTCCAGACTGTGCAATTACAGGTGCTGCAGATGGTGGAAAGCTGAAGGTGCTATTTATTTCTTGGTGGCAGACCAAAAGTACTCACACAGATTTTAAAAGAACGCTTCTTATTTGCTTTAGTCTCTGTGTGCCCTCAGCAGCGCATTCTGTGGTTGCTTAGAAATGGACAGGTTTTCAGAAAACCGACTCCAAGTTCAAGGGCCAAATTCTCTGCTGGCAGAACTCCACCAACACTAATGGTGTTAAGCCAGCAGAAAATTTGGCTCCAAATGCTGTCTGATTGGATAGTCTGTCCATAGACTCCAAGAAGCCCAGAAATTTTCAGCACAGTTTAACTCAGGGTAGCTAGAACAGAGTCTGAGTATAGGCTGTGTTTTTCATAGGAAAATCAGGACTAGAGATACTCTAGGGTATGGAGTGAAAACACAACATTTATCTGTGTTACTAACCAGTTACTTTTGGAGGACTTGGCGGAAATTTGTAGGAACTCCGGAGTCAGTTTAGCAGCCAAGTGTTATTTCTATTCTCTTAATATAGACACCAGAAAATCACCATACCAGGGACTCCTGATTCCACTATGGATGTCTCTTCATGTGACATTCCCAGCTGGTCAAAACCAAGACGTATTGACAATGCTGTGGTAGGGTGGGCAATCTGCAGTAATGGCCTGTCCGTTCCAGGTTATATCACCAAACAAATTTATTTCAGAAATACCATTTCTCTTTTTCTGGGTTTTTAAGGACAATGTATGTTGGCTCTCCATACTGTTAGACGCTTCAACAATTGATATTTGTCATTTTTGAGTGCTTTTTGTTTCCTTTCAAACAAGTATAATAAGATTTGATCTCAATATTTTTAAGTGATTTTGGATAATAGTTATAAAGGTCCAGATCACTTAATAAAGATTTAGGCCTCTAGGACAGGTCAGAATTTCCAAAAGTTTTGTTAGCTTTTGTTTTAATTTGTTGGTCATAAAATGTACTTCTTACAGAACTAAAATAAAAATTGAGAAAGATATTCAAATATGACCATTTACACATTTACATACAGTAATAGGAACCAGTTTAACTGGCTGGCATTGCCTGTTTTACTTTGCTGGATGCAAATGCATGTGAACCTCTTTAATGTAGAGTGAATAAATCCTTCAATATAACTGACATTGAAAATTTACTTGAAGAGATGTTTTGAGTCCAAAATTATCCTCTACAAATACAGCTACATCCAGACAACTGAGGCTGTGAGTTGCCACCCATATTGTTTATTTTATTGTGCCTACAAATCCCTCATTAAAAAATGTCACCCTATCTAGATTGATAATCTTGGCCCAGACCATTTAGAGAAATCCTGTTTCCTTTCCTAGTTTTAGTGCCATACAGCTTTTCAGTTCTATCTGCTATTTCTACAAAATCTCTGATCTCCAATTTCATAGAAGCAGAATAGAGATTTTTATTCTTTTATTTTTTCACTGCTACAGCCACAGGCTCAGAAAATAACTTACAGAAACATGGTAACCCTCTCTCCAACTGAAACGAGGCACTGCATCCCTCACAGTGTTCATACTGATGTGGACATAAACTCCAAAAGCCTCTTTACTAAAAGGACTGATATGAGAAAAGAAAACTCAGTGGTTTTCACAAGCAAGCCAGAGCTCGCTGGCACGGTCCCAAAACCTGCTTTCACTGGCTCTGGTGCCCCATAAGCACTGAATTTGTTTTCTGATACCAGGCTATTTATGATTCTCATGTGAGGCATGGCAGTCATTCGTCTTTCTCACAGGACAAGCAAACAGGGCAAGACCAATACTTACACTAAGCATGTTGTTACCATTACTCAGTATTAGATTTACTGGCATGGTATCTTTCAAAGTAACAGGAGGCAGCTCAAAGCCATCCTCTACAGCAGCTGTTTAATAAAACTTCTCTCCACTAGTTGCTTTCATATTTTAATCCCAAATCAACCAGATTAGGGAGAAAGAGGAGAAGCAGCACTACAAGGAATAGAGAACTGCATAGTGAGCAATGAGATGGAGAGCTGATTTCATACCTTTCAGCTATCGCCAATTTTGTTGATGCTCTGTCTAACGCTATAGGGTTCCAATTCTCCATTACCTTCCTCAGCCAAGTCTGCTCTTTATTTCTGAAACATATCTGTGACTCAAGGAGAATATGCTAATCTGTTGTTTTATTGGGAAGAATTCTTCTTGTCTAATTTTATCAATTAGAGTTCAGCATCTAATTCAAGATCATTGTCTAGATTTCTTCAGTAATAGACAGAGAAAAAAAAAAGCACATCTACAGGGCACTATGCTCCATCCTGAGCTTGGTGTTTACAATAGATAAGACTAATGGTCCTTTGGAGATGCCTGTTTCTCTTATTTTAAAAGAATCCTAGTTGACCTGTTTAGCTTTGATGTGCATCCTTTAAAGATAAGTGAGATGGATCCCATACACTGGGACTTGACAGACTGCCATTTTCAAAATATGTCTATAAAGAGAAGATTCTCCTTCAAACTTACTGTTTGAGAGACTGTAGATGGGCCAGTAATACCAAAATCCTACTGACTTTAGCAGAGCACAAATTGTCCATTTGGATGGTTTCCCTTCACGTATTTATTTACCTATGCCTTTAGCTACACAAATTGCAATTAGTTTTGTCCTACCATTTTTATTTTACTGATATCTAGTATCTTCTAACTTACTTTCTTAGTATTTCTTCTTCTTAGTATAATAACCCAACAGAAGTTAATAGCAGTTCCTACACTAAAACTGCATGATGTCGTTATAGAACTTTTGGGTGAAAATGAGGGAGTGCTTTTACAAGCAATTATTTGAAACTCCTGTTCAGAACAATGAAGTCACTTCATCCCTGTCATTTCTTGCAGGGGCTTCATTTACAAAGAGGCTTCCCCATCCCAACAATTACATGGGAAAAACTAACATCGTGCCTGTCGTTTCTCACATGAGCTGCTTCCATGCAGATGAGTTTTTTTATATACATGTGCAAGTATAACTAACATCAAGCAGGTCTAATTCTTCTACAGCCTAGTAGCATTTTGGTTTTTATCTGTCTCTGGAAGCTGGATATATATATATGTGTATATATATATTTATTTGGTTTCATGGTGTAAATTTCCCTCATGGGTCAATTATGACTTTTCAGCATGATGTAGGTATTTTTTTTTTAACTTCTTTGTGCTTGTTCTTGTGAAAACAGAACAATCTGTGCGGAGCAGATATAGTAACAAGTTGAGCATGCATGGACCTGATTGACTAGAAGGTTATAGTTACTCCTCTCTGTCCTGTTTTCCAGTGTGGCTGAATGTTTTTCCCCCAAAGCTGCAAAAGCATCATGACAGATTTACCTGCATACATCTTTGTCAAAAGTTTTCCTAGTTACTGAGCTTAGAAACTTTTGGGCAGGGTGTTCTTAACACAGTACAGTACAGTAGCTTGGGTTTTTTTCCTTCATTTTTTGGGGGATTTTTTCTTTTTAATCACATACGAATTGGTTGTGCAAGACTTGCTTATGCATCTCAACTTTTCTGCTTGACTGTGCAACCAGTGCAACACAAATGAGCCCCTAACCTCAATGCAGGGCAGGTTGCTACAAGATAGAGCCTCAGCAACTGTTACACACTTGTGCTAATGAATACAGATATCTGGCACAGGCAGCAGTGGTGGATTTCAAGCTGCTGGAGGTGATGACTTCAGAGGCAGAGAGAAAAGATCAGAAATTACAAAAAAAAATCCATTCCAGACTGTTGGGAAGGACACTTGTTTCTTTCATGCCTAATTCAAAGAATGTGCCCTGTTGGATGTGTGGCAATGTTTGTATCGAGAGTTCTTCCTGTTCCTTCAGGAGTCTCGATCTCTTACATTTCTTCAGATGTGTTCTTCAAGCTTTGTCTTCTCAAATAACTGAAGTTAATTGGATTTCAGAGAATAAACAGAACAAAATGTGCTCAACCCTTAACCTCCTTTCCTTTCGCTGTCTTTCATAGAAGTTATGTCCATTAATGCTAACCGGCTTTCTGATTCAGAAAATCATCCTTCTAGAATGGTGCTACTTATGAGGTTATATTTAGTGCCACTTGAAATTCATCTGGCTTGTTTTGCTTGTTATTTCTGCTTATGTAATGTGGTTTAAGTATTTCAAAACTCCTTTCCCTATTTTTAGATTTTTCTTATTTAATAGCATCTCTTGCTAAAGAGACTTAAACTAGAAATGAAAGTCTCTGTCTCCGTTCTTTACGACTGTGTTGAAAATCTTCCTACCAAGATTAAGTTTAAAATACCTAATCCAGAAACAAACATCAGCAACCAGATGCTTCAGGGAAGTAGCTGTCCTCGTGTGCCTTCCAGTCTCTACAAACTTTAGGGTGAAGTTAATTTCACCTGATGACAAACCATAGTTGAAGCTTTGTTCAAGCCGCCACTTTGGGCTCTTTTTTAATGGCTGGTGCGTGCAAGAAGGCTCTAAAAGATGTTTCACTCTCTCTTAAGACATTTATCTGAGAGAAGCAAAGTCATCCTATAGAAGTAAGTGATTTTCTCCCTCCGTTGATAATTGATGCACCAAATTATTTCTGAGCAAGAAATATGGCTAAAGTTGATTAGGGCTGCCTCAATAATACTTTAAGTTGTCAGTGGCTCTGGCATGGCAGCATCTTTTTGAGTGAGATGGATTATAATGTGCTCACTATAAAGATGCAGGAAAAAAAATATGTTGAGTCCTGAACAAGGCTGAAAAATCTTGGCACTCAAGGGGCTACCCTAACTGTCACACTGAGGCATGTAAGTTAAGAGGCTGATCACCTTAGGATGACTGTATAGCGCTGAGAGTCGCACAGAGTAGGAGTCTCACACGTGTTCTGAATCACCCTCTGGATCAGTCTTTCTTTACGCTACTAAAAAGGGAGACTAGCCAGCTAATAAAAGCTCCTAAATTGAGTACCTAAATTTAGATACTGTCAATACAGCAGTACAGCTGAACTCAAGTTTCAACAGTGAATGGACTCATCACTCTGTGTTTCTGTTCTGAAATTGCTTGTAATTTACAATCTAGGGATACAAACATTGAGACTATGTGGATCTTGCTTCTTGTCATTTTCTGAAGAAGCAGATCTAGAACCATTTATGTACAGTGAGAATTTCTCCTGCAGTCTTTAAAGAAGTATAAAGACTATTTATGAAATGTTTATTAAAAAAGGCACTTTTTTTTCCATTTTATGTCAAAGAAAATTCTTATTGTTCAATGGCTTTGAGTAAGTATTTTAAAAATAGCCTGGTGGTAATATATTCTATGTGTACTTGGGATCAAATGCAATTTCTTCTTGGAGATTTATATGCAATTATTTTATCCAAGCTCCTTCCCCCTTTAGCCATCTTAACAATGCCTGAGGTTACTTTAGATCAACATTTATAAAATTCATTCTCTGATTAAAAAATAAAGTCTGATACCAAAACTCTATTTACACTGTAGACTTCTATTGTTATAGAGTCCTTATTGTCTTGGGTTCACAGGCTGCAGTCTTTGAAATATTGAATTACTCTACAGCTTGCTATATTCTTTTCTCCTCTCTGCATTTTAAGAAGTGTTCATATATGATCATTTTATGGATGCCATTTGAATACCAAAAAATCTGCAAATTCTTCTAAAAGAAGCGGATGCCAGGAATATAACTATTGTTCAAAGACTTCCTTTAAGATTTCTTGGCTGTTAGTACAAAAAAAAAAAGCCACTAAGTGTTTTGGAATCACCTCTATTTTAAAATACTTAAAAATATCCTACTGTCTATTATTATCATTACGTTTATTAAGGAAACCATCTAATGTCTCGAACAGGTAGAGCACAGCTGTCTACAGAAAACCAAGAACTTACTGAAGATTACACAAGTTTATGGCAAAACCAATAATAGATAGCTGCTATTTTAGGCATGGTATCATCTACCTGTGATATAATAAGACCAAAGTGTCTTATGAAGGAAGAAGGAATATTGTTCTACAGTGAAAAGGAAGAAACAACAAGGATTGTTTCTTTTATTTTATGTCACTAAATCTGGGTTCTATTCAGGCTACATTGTTAGTGAATTTAAATAAAACTAATTATCAAAATCTGCAAGATTTTTTTTCTAGGAATTTAATGAAGCATCACCTAGTCAGCCCACTCACAAAAAAATCAACCAGTATTTTAACAAAGTTGGGAAACAGACAGTCAAATGATATTACACATTTAAAGTACGTGATTGAAATAGCAGGTCTGGAGTTTTAGCAGACTTCAGCACCGCTAATCCATTTACTTGTATTTAATATGTGAGCACACTAAATACAGAATACACAAAAGAATAATTCTGTCCCGAAGAAAAGGAGCGTATAAAAATTAACAAAAAGCTTTTGAGTTCCTTAATTGGACAGTCTCTGCTGAGCTCTCTGTTGAACTGATGAAGTAGGTCATAGAAGATTCCCTTTCTAAGACAACGCTCCTACTGAGGGAATGGAAAACTTGTGGCAAAGTGCTTTGCTGCCACTGGACAGGTTCAGGGAGGGGGAATTAAATGCTGAATGTATTGAGAAAGAGACTGAATGTTCCCACAGTAGTTCAACACTGCCAACTGGGCCAGTCGCAGCACGTCTGATTGTGTAGTAGGGCCTTCCCAAGCCCTTGGGACCAAAGCTCTTCGTAGGAAATGAGGAGGCATGCAGGAAAGGTTGGGGGTTGGTGCTGGAAAAACATTAAAACCAATTTTTAACACACGGAAGAGCTGAGGAAAGCAAGCAGCTATTGTTAGAGAAAGGAGCAGCGACAGTCAGCAGGAGACTAAGAAACACTAATCACTGCTAAATCACTGGAAGATGTCCCCACTAAGCAGAATTGCCACCCCTGCTAACCAGCAGCCATTGACATTAAATATTGTGGAGCTGAGCTCGGTTCTCTCAGAGGCATGCTGATTAAAAATGCCCTGATGAAATGGTGTGTACTGTAAGAAGTGGTACTTAGTATTTTGTCTTCATAATACTTTAAATTACACTACATCCCCACAAGGTATTTTGCCATTCTCCATTAAAAATGGGCAACTGACTTTCAGAAGTGCAGAACAGCTGCAGTACTCGGCTGACTTCATTTTGGGTTTGTGGATGCTCAGATATTTTGAAAAAGGCCCCGAGTTTTCGCTGTTTGCTATGTAATATTGAATTGTTTTTCTTTACCATACCTGTTTTCAAACCCTCTCAGTGTCTCTAGGTCAGTCTTAATACTTCTTGCCTAACATAGATTAAAAGTTATATAAAAGGTCAGAAACTGTTCCTCCCACATCAGTGCAAGATATTATGGTCCATTTTTTTGACTCTGCTGATTTATGATTTCACAGCAGTAGCTCCATTAAGCTCTACAATGGGTTTTCACATCAAAAAGCGTAATGTTTTAAAAGTCTTTGTATTTTAGGACAATTTAACGAAGTAATTAAAAAATTATTCCAGATTGAAAACGTTTTCTGCAATCAAGGAAGAGGAAAACCTGGTAAAATATAGGAAAGCAACAAAAAAAAAAAAAATGAATTCACCTCCCAATCATAGACAGATGCTTCTGAAAAAGAGGGGATCAGTGGGAGAGTTTTCCTTTTTCTTCCCTACTGTCCCAAATGCTTGTGATGTCCCCTGCACTCATACTGCTTTCTTGCTACTTTGGGGGATTTTTAGGAGAAATGGAAAAATAAATAAATAATGCTCTTTTTATTACTGAAGGCGGTCACATTTTTAATTTTTTTTACAGGAATTAAATAGAATCTTCCCCAACCCAGTAAAACTACAGAAGTAGGTGAAAAACATCAAATCTTGCTCTTGCCTGAGCAGAGGAGATCCTCTCTGCTTGTTGTGTCCTGCGCTGCTCATGTGGAATGAACATCTTTTTCTGCTTCCTCTCCACTATGGTTTCTGAGGAGACAAAAGCCATAGCTACATACAAGGCTTACACTTCATCCTTCTTTTGAGTTTTAATCTTGTCTTATCCCAGCCTTCCTTTTAAACTGTACACCTTTGGAATAGGAATTTGTATTTGTCTTCTGCAGCCCGACGGATATCTCGTCACTTACCAGTTCAGATGAGGTTTAAATACTGTACAGTTAGCAAAGGGAATGACAAACATAGGACTCCATTGCCCTTAAGAATTGTTACACATGACAGGAATTTCACCCTGCTCTCTCCTTTCAATGTACCCTAATGTGCAGAAGGGAAAGGGTAAAAGGGTGAAAAGAAGGCGAAAGCAGTAGATGAAGAGGTTTGGCCGGATTTACCCATGGAACAGGCTATAGAAGAGATACCTGACCCCACAGTGCTCTTGTGAAGTGCCCCAGGAGGCAAGCGGCTACCTGTGCTGTTTTGATGGAGACCGTCTACTTAAGCCTGGCAAATATTTGGCAATGGTGTGGGTCAACAACTGTCCCTTGTCCCAAACACCGGAGGGTTTTTATCTAACATTGCAGTATCCAAAAATCTTCCATGCGAAGTTAATATCAGCAGCAATACCCATAATTTACTTGAGGGAAATGGGGATTTCCCCTTTTTGGGAAAAAGAAGTCTGTCTGTGTTAAGATGTTGCAGATGGTCTTGTTTCCTTCTTTCTTTTATTTTTAGTAATATCTTAGATTTGGGGAAGAAGCTTGTGGAATCTTTCAGGTGCTGAAGGGGGCATCCATATCCTGGTACAAAACTTCTTTGAATAGTCCAAGAAAAACCTCACAAACCCAAAGCAGTATTGACAATCCTAAGAGCTCTCTTCAAAGCCATATGTGTTTTGTTCCTCTTGAACCTGTAGAGAACCCCCTGAGGCTTCCAAAGAGAGATACAGTAGTGGAAAACATCCCTCATCCTCCCCATCACTTGACTAACTCAGAATGTTATATAGAGAAAGAAGGTTGCCTCAGGAAGAAGAGCAGTGGAAATCAATATTTGATCAGATCTGCTTGTGTTTATTGACATAAGAGAATATTTCATAGAATCATTGAGGTTGGAAGGGACCTTGGGAGATCATCTAATGGACACTTAATGTCAGTAAGTGTTTCCTAATCTGATTGGTCCTTTTCCATATACAGAAATGGTCAAAAGGTACTTCTGCCTCCAGGCAGTGATACCAGCTACTGAGGAACTCACAACTGCTTTCAGCGGCGGCTGAGAGAGAAGCACTGGTTGGCAAGCAGAGTACCCACACTGAGACCGGAATAATGGTTTTTATAGCTCAGTTTCCTGGATGTTACATGATATTCACATATGGTACACAGCAAAATTCTTCTGCCCTGATACTGGGGTTTGTCCTAGTAGTTAGCAATGCAGAGAACAATTGCTCATGTAATGAATCAAGGTGAAATATGACATTATACCTGTGATAAGTGAAACATTGGTAAAATGGGCTCTAATCTTCAAGGTGGTTATTAGCACATTAATTTTGTAAGACCTTTCTCCAGCTCTGGAACTCTTGTGCAGCCAGTATCAAAGTTCACAGGTTACAAACAACCAGGTCAGTAACTGCATGTTTGAAAAACTTATTCTACTCTTGCAAAAAGTTATTTTCATTAATTACTTACTATTGCTAACTGGAGATTCTGTTCCAGAAGACAGATATGCATATGACCACCCCCACCATCCTTTTGCTATTTTGAGAGCTTGTTCATAATGCAGTTTGCAGGTGGCTCAGAAGGTGACTCATGTAGAGTGTTTCTTATATCTCAAGAAAAGTCCAGTGGCTCCTAAACTGGTTTTGATTTCATCCCTCATATGGCTGCTAGACCCCATTGTTGTGGCAGTATGACCTTGAATTCTTGCAAATCTACTCATAACTACTATGATCCTACTTGGAATAATGACCTCTGTTTTGAGACATAATACTTGACACCAGACATTTGTAAGAACTGAAGAAATACCACTTGATAATTTTTTATTTTTAGGCATTTATAGTGTTTCTCATCACTGTGATATATATCTGCTTACAAGGAATAATTAATTACAGTAGATAGTAAAAGGCAGTCCTTCTGTAATAGCTAATCATATTATATGTATACTTCTCTATATTACACATTATTCTCTGAATATATCTTCTCTGCAGTCAAAGCTGCAGAAATATCCAGTCTAGTTTTAAAATTTCTTGTGAACATACGAACAGGAAAGTAGCTGGAGCAGAATGGATCTCAGAATGGGCTGGAAAACTTGCTAATGTCGGTATAGCATTTCCTCCAACAGGTTACAAATTATACTGTTCTTATGCTGTTGAGAGTGGGGAATAATACATCTCTCAGAGCTATCACTGCATATTCGTTATCAAGTATTGCTATAGATAGGTGATTTCCATAACCCTATTCACACCCCATGGAGTTGAAAACTAGTTTATCAGTGCATCTGTAATGAATATGTGAATGCTGTGGGGAGGGGCGAAACAGGACAATGCTGAAAACAAAGGAAAAAAAGACAAATACTCTAAGCTTTGGATGGTAAAATGCCAAATGATAACAGAATATTACGTGTTTTGTTAACAGTGGCTTTCTATGAGTTGTTTAATATTGGGGAATGGAATAGATAAGCATATGTGAGGGAGCAAGGACGAAGAGTAAAAAAGCGGGAAGAAAAAAAACAGGTTTGAAGAAGCAGAAAGTTGATTGAAAACTGATTGTACAGTATATGTGTAGATACCTTAAAAGATCAAAATGGCTTTTGAAAGTGAAGCTGTAAATAGGAACCTTAAGGGACGTTTTCTATATGCCCAGATTTTCATGGCTGTTTTCTTATTTCTGTGCCACTGCTCGGAAAAGACTGTTGGGTGTCCGGACACTCAGACAGGGTTGTTGTGCATGCACAGTAAATCCAAAATGTCTGACATGCATTGCTCTGACTGCAGGGAAATAACTGTACATTACAGGCTGGTTTGGAGGATGGGATTGCTTTTTTTCCAATTCATTGAACAAATGTGTTAAAGAACTAAAATGTGATGCTTTTGTGTTTCACCAAAACTGCAGGGAAATCACATCTTTTCCCTTTCTTGTCATCAACACATTTTCTTTATTCATGTAACAGTAGGTGTCATTTTTCTTTAATTATGCCCAGCTATCATATGTTGCTTTTATTTGTTGAGAATGTTAGTTTCAGGGAAAATAATTTAGACAGTTCCATCTTTCAAGCAACAATACATTAAATCCTGTGCTTACAAATTGCAATTAGATAAGAATTCTTCTTTCCACAATCAAATGTGGCAGTTTCTTACTGTAAAGTAATGATGAATAAAACTTATAGTGTAAAACAGGAAGATCAAAGCATTCAACAAAAATGTAATGAAGAAAATACACTTTTATGGCTTGGAATTTTAAATGTCCTCTGTTATATATCACCGTGGCAGCATACAATAGTGTAAGTCTTTCTTTGGGAGTGAATACAGATTAACGCAGTCTCATTTTCTGTGTCAGAATTTACTTCTTACTGTGATGATATTTCTTTCCCCTACCCCCACATGCCCCTCTCTTCCCACCCCCAGACCTTAAAAGTACTTAAAACACGTTTAGCCTGTCAACAAGCCTTTGCTAAAGGGTTTTGTAGCCTTTGGTATATGACTTCTAATTTACGTGACTAATTATCCCGGGACAAATAGAGATGAGGTGCTTTAGGATAAGGCTAATCTGCATGTCTGCTGGAAGCTTGAATAGTGCATTTTATGAAGATACAAAACTCAGCAATTCAAGGAAATTAAGGTTGTGACAAAAGGCAGGCAAATTCAAAATGAAGGCAAATACTTCTCTTCCTAAGCTGCTGTAGTTGGACGTGGGAAAGACACGGATGGCATGGCACGAAAAGAAGCATCAACCCTGATTCTGGAGTTTATTTGGACCTATACTGAAGCTTGAACAGATTTTGCCTATACTCTTTACACAGATATATTTTCATACAGAATTGCATCATAATTTGCTTATCTTCACCATCCATCTTGTCCCAATTGTGTTGCCTTATTCTTTAAAACATAGTGGTTATATCCATCTATGGCCACCTCACCCCTGATTTATGCCACAGTATAAACAAGTGGTGATGTATGTAATTATGTATATACCTACTGCAAAGAACAATCTGAGCACAAAAAACTTAGTCTAACGTCTCAACACTGCAAGATGTTACCCCAGATAGAACAAACTTATGCTGGTAACAGAGGAAAAGAATGAAAGGAGTGTAACCCCCTTTCAGCTGAGCTGCGTGGTTCAGTTTTCAGAAGAGCTCTTGAATTTAGAGCTTGACCTCCACAACACTATGCAGAACAATGCTTTAAGTACTTTAGGAAGGTTAGTCTCATTTTCAAAAGTGATTTAAAGTTTCAGGCTTCTTAGGATGCTTCTAAAAATTCAGCTGCAGATAGGTCTAGCGTTGCTCTAAGCTAGACGTATTCACTCAGTTCAGCGCTGTTCTGCACATTTTAGATCTGTTAGCAGCTACTTCCCATGCTCACGTTTCTGAATGATTTTACAGCCACAGTCGGTTCTCACCTGCAAGCTTAGAGGTGGGCAATGCTAGACTGTACCTGATCGCGTGGACATGCCTTTGATTCTTACTGTACCGGTTGTTAAGGTCGGCCGGTTTCATCATCTCATTTCTCATCCTGAAATGTTGAAAGAGGCCAGACTTCCAGGGTGTGCAAAATGGAAAAATCAGATTTGTGTTTAGGTACGTACCCCAAATGTTGTCTTACTTGCTGGAATTGCTTTTGCAAACACGATGTCTAACTCTTTTAGGAACCTACAATTCAGTGCTTAAGACATCCAGAGCTACCTTGCCCAGAGCAGGGAGAATGACAGATTACTCAATTCCCTTTTCAATTACTTAACCACAGGATCATCATTCTACTTCACTCAAATTGTGGTATATTGATTTCTGTTGTGACTCAAAAGATTTTAATTTTTAATAAAAAGTTAACATGATAGTCTCTTTATGTGTATAAATCCAGAATAATCTGCCTTTTGCAGGCAGGGTAGTTAAATTGAAAGACCCCATAATAGTGATAATGTTTATAAGGAGCTCTCCCTGAGTTCACTTAACCATTACCCCCTTGCTTAGCTTCCCCACAGGACAGCAGTAATGCAAAAGCCTTTGAGGCCTAGATGAGAGAATTGTAACATAATGAACTTTTAAATTTCAATAACCCTTAACAAAAACTGCCAAAAAGCTCCCGTGGTATAGAATCAGAGTTTCAGTATATCAGCTGATGTAAATTACAGGGAAGTAAAGGGAAAAAGTTAACCAAAGCCTTTCACTCTATCCTATCCAAGGCCAAATTAATATTAATAGGTTTAGGGGTTTTAAACGTAAATACTAAAGAACTTGCCTTCAATTGCTTGTAGGCTCAGCATATTGACTCCAAACTCCATTTTACTGAGAAATGTAGTAACAACTCAGGTGAACAGATTTCACTTGGAAATCCCAGCCCCCAGTTAACGGAGAAGTCAGGTATAGCGAGTTTGCTAATGCAACCCACGTTCAGGGCAGCGCTCCTTCCCAAGCGATCAACATCTCTTAGAAACCCTGTGCCCAGGTAAAAGCTTTTATGCCAGCAATCCCAACAGCGATAAAAAGTTTCTGGATGTTTTTCCATTTGACAGCTTAACTCTGACCCTGAGCTTCCATCGAAAAGCTACACAGCGCAACTTGGCCTGAGTGTTAAAGGGAAATTTCTGGGGACCCTCTGTACTTTCTGGCACACTTCCCGGGAAAGGTCTAATCACTAAAAAGCCATTCTTCATGCTTGTTCTTTGGCCTGTCCTCTGTGACCTGTTTTCTTGACTAATCCTGTGATTTTTATCCCAGCCAATACCAAATTGCCTCTGTCTCTGGCTACTCCTGGTCAGCCCTATAACTCTTAGCTCCCAGCAAGATCTTGGGGCAGTATGTGGAATTCTGAGTGTTTTCTCTTGCTCCAAGGTCTCTGCAGAATCAAAGGACAGTACAAGTAACACCGAAGTGCAAGAGCAGCATCTTCCTTTGTATTGGTAAATGAAGACTTTTGCGCAGATGAGGTCCTCCCTAAAAGATAAAATGCAGTAAGGTCAGTCTGTGTTACTGATGTTGAGGTTTGTAGTCCTGAAAGCAAAGAACCCCTTGTGAGAAGCTTTACAGTGATGATCTGTGAAGCTTTTTTTTTTTTGTTGCCAAAAGAGGGAGCCCTCACAGAATTATATATGCTTTTGGTGATGTTTTTGCTTTTGTCATCTGCTCTTTAAAAAGCTCTGATTTTTTTTTTTTTTTCCTTACGAAACTTGTGGCCTTTTTGGTTTAGCAGAAAATAAGTTTGTGGCACAGATTATGTGAACTGTCAGTTTTGCCCTCTTCAGGTTCACGATGATCTCAGGTCACAAAGAAAGAAAATAAGCTTTTCATTTTCAGAGTTATACAGCTGGGTATCATAAAGTACATGATGTAGTTTCATTAAATACCATATTTTAGCGTTCCAGTGTTAGAAATAATGATCCTGCCAAACTGGGCAATACTGGTTGTGTACTGAAATTCTTTTAAGTGATACGTGATTTTGTGTTTTGCAATCTGGGTTCCAGGCTGCCTTCTCTTTATATGAGCTGGAATTACCAAAAGTGGTACCTGATCCACTTCTTAGCCCTCACAGAATGAATTATATTTTTTTCTTGTGAAAGACTGTTTGAGAAGGGTGAGTAGGATCTTTCCAGTTTGCCTGATGATGTAAGGGGTAAATCAGCGCTGGGTTTATTTGTAATCACTTGGAGGGAGCCATTCAATAAATTTTGGAGAGACTTTGAGAATTTTGCAACTTTTTACTGATTTTTACCAGTGGATTAGGTTCAAAGCAGTGAGAAAGTGCAGGCACTTTTATTAGTGTTTATCTTTAGGGGGAAAGCCTTTGTCTCGGGCTCTGCAACAGAGACTGCAACAAATAAAAAGTCTACCAGAGAGACTCTGTAAGTGTTGATTGATGGTTCACCCTTACCTCTTTCTGAGCCTGAACTGGTTAAAGGAAACTCTGGCCAACAGAAATTACAAGCATTTCAGCTGATCTCTGCTGTCTTTTCTGAACCTGTACTGTTCCCTAGACTAGTTCCCTTTTGAAGAATTTCTTTTCAACCTAATGGCTTCTATGACTCTGTGGCTCCGATACTCTATTTGGTACTTTCTCTGTTTTGCACAGTAGCTCTCTTTTCCATTGGGATGTAGTCTGAGTGGATATGACAGTCCAGAGTTTCTTATCTCCCCCAAATCAAAGCCAGACTTACAAAATAGCTTAACTTCATGGGAGTTCAAAGCCAATAATTGGGCAGTAGGATTTAAAAAATACTTTTATTTGATCATTTGAGATATTTTGCCTTACTATTTTTAAATGTAAATTCAGAGGCTCCGGCGTGACCTGTCTTAGTGAGATTTTGACGCTTAGGACCAAAAATATGTCAGCACATAAAAGGCATTTGGGTGTCTAATTCACTCCTAGGTCAGCTGTTCTTGAAAATGTGACGTCCTAGCTCTTGGGAGGACTGGAGCTTTATATAGCAGGATTGTTGCATCAGAGTAAAATCCAGTTTACAAATGCATATTGATGACTCGTCGTTAATAGGTATTGTGTGAAGACTGCTGGGTGATTATTGTACAATAATAGCAGTGAGATTCAGAATAAGTGCAAGGAGTAGATTGGCTGAGCTAGGGAGGATGACATTTAGATGATAACTTTTCTTACTCTTTTCCATTATCTTCTTGTTGTCTTTTTGAACACTATTAGTATTCTCAGTGCTGTACAGAAACATACGGGAGACTTAGGGCAGGAGCTAAATCGACTGCAATCAAACTATGTGATAAAACAGAAAAATCAACCCCAAAATACTTTTATGCATTTTATTTAAAAGAAGAACTTTCAGAGTTAAGACTGAAATGGCCAAAATGGGTGTTTCTGACATTTTATGGATGTTCTGCATAGGTAGTGTGCCTCCAAATATTGGATGCTCCTATATACCATATGTGCTGCAATTCCTAAGCAATACAGCAGATGTTTTAGGTGATCAATTCAGAACTCACTGGCTTTGTTTAGTTCTCCCCATTCCCAATTTTATATGATGTGAATGTGCCTGTCATCGTAAGTAGAGGAACAGTTCCATATTTAAAAATCTGTGCATAATTCAAAGTTGACACAGTAGCAATACTAAAATACTCCCCAACCCAGGAAATCTCATGTTCCTCAGAGTACAAAACACCTAGTTAGGAAAAGCTGTGGCAAGTAAAAATTAGCTTTGTGTGGCTTGAATCAAGACTTAACCATTTTTTTGAGTTTAGGTTTATTGCATGAGGCGGATGAAAGCTGACAGTTCTGATTTCTTGGCTGATCAGACGTCCAGGTGAGCTGGGTTGTTTGCTTATTTGTTTTTAAGAAAAGTTTCGTCTTATTTCTATGTAATCTCCTCCAAAGCCAGCTTCCTAATGGCACCTTTTTATCTTCAGTTCTCTTAACTCTTTCTTTGCTGCTTCCCCTTGCTTTGTCAGATCCTAGTACACAAAGTGCCTTTTCTGCCCGAAGATCATCTCTTTTTTTTTTGTTTGTTTTGTTTTGCTTTTTACAAGGACCTTTTTAAGAGTAATCCCCAATGATTTTACTTAGTTTTCTGATCACGTGGGCTGGAAATCTATCCAGACTTCATTAAAAAGCTCATTGGAAAATACTGCTTCCAGTGTCTTGTCTGAACTGGTTGGTTTCTTTATTTGGGGATATAAAAAGCCTTGAACTGCCATATTTCTTCCAGTTGTAAATGAGCACAGATATGTATCTGATGGCTAACACAGTAGAGAGACTCTCTTCTGGAGTGGTCTGTGGGGAATAAACTAGCTGCCTGCTAGCACCCGTCTGCCTCTGCGGAGGCTGGCGAGGGCAAGGGCAGGTTGTGCTCCTGCGCCGACCCCACGTCTCCTCTGCAACCCGAACCCACGGGACCGCAGCGGAGGGAGCTACATTTCAAAAGAAAGAAAAAATGCTCCCTGTCTTCAATGCCCAAAAGAATAATTTAAGCTCACTAGGAGCAGGAATGAATCTGACAGCTAATTTTGCCACTATAAATTGGAACATTTACATTTGTGTTGGTCTTAAAAAAAAAAAAAATGAAAAAAAATCCTGAAATATAGCTGTCTGACACAATAGAGTTCAGGGTAAGAACAAGGATAAATTTTCCTCACATATTCACCTATGGAAACTTTGTTCACCTTTCCTGCAACTGTGAAATTGGTTTGAAATGATGGACTGATACTTCATCATGAGTTACTCTTGACATACCACAACCCTTCTGCTAACTAAAAAATATGTACTCTTAGGGGAAGCAAAATGCTTTTCCAAACACAGTGTGTAAATGTTGTTGTTAAGATTGAGATAATTAATTTTTAAGCCTAATAATCAATGGATGTTTGGAAACCTCTTGGATTTCTAGTAAATGAAGAACATAAATAAGGGCAATAGAAGCAGTTTAACCACAGAACTATATTTTTCTGAAAACTGGAAGTTTCAGAGCGACTCAAAAATCATACGTAAACATCCACATTTCAAATTATCCAGATAAACATATTTTCTGTGTAACCCAAAGAACAACTGCCTCACAGTAGCTTCATGACATAGTTACTCCATTCTCGGTTAAATGTTTGTTACATGTACATGAGTACATCTCAGCTTTTGTCTTCTGCATATCTGAGGGACGTGATCTGCCTTCAGTGACTGGCTCACCAAGAGGAACTGGGGAAACTCAGCCTTTCGTTGGACTGAACCCTGAAGCAACTGAACATTTGTGATGCAAAATTAGCAGTTTCATACCAAAATCGGTTACTAGGGCTTTTGGTTCCCTTCTCTTTTCCAATGAAGTCCCTGGGCTTTGGGTGTTTCTCAAAACAGGCTTATATTTGTCACGCACCACACAGACTTTTCACAAGTACTTTTTAACCACTCTGAGATATATATCAGTTAGCAGGTCCCCAATGAATTGCTTATACAACAACTCTAAAAGAGCAATAATTTGAAACAGCAACGAAGCCAATGAAAAGAGAATTTCAGACCTCTGAAATCTGGACACTGTGTTCAGTGTATGGAACAAATTTTATTCCCTATTTTATTAGTCAGAAGAAACTGACATGGACTAAGAGAGGAACAAAATAGTAATTATCTGGATGGCATCATTTTCTTAGGCAGATCTCCATTCGAGGCTGCTCTTGGGCAACGTAACTCAGCTCGGTGATTTTGAGGAACCAAACTTTTATTTTCTCCTTTAATATAACAGGACATATTATATATGACACATATAGCTCTCTTCAGCTGAATAAAAAAGCCTCTGGAATGATTTTCACAGTTTAAAGCACCTGGGTGAAAGGTTTGTGCTAAAATGCCAGATTTCGAAAGTGAGATAATGTTCAAATTTGGATGTATAGAGCTAAATGCTACCTTGGTTCCAGTAGCCTCCATTTTATTGTTTTTATTAACAGTTCCAGAGACACCACACATAGATTAAACATGAATAACACTAGACAGCATACAAAGGCAGAGCCACCCTGGAGGAGGTGGCTGTAAGGAGTCCCAGCACTGCCCTGTTAGTCTTTGGGAGTATTGATACGGGTTGCAGCCAGAGCTGCAACTTGTTCCAAGTTCCGTGGCTCAAGATGTTCAGATATAGGGATTTAGTAATGATTTTAGCATGTACCATAAAGAACTACAACAGAATTGCTTCAGAAACGAACGAGAAAGTGTTGGGTCTATTTGGAAAGTAAGATTGTTCTTTTTACCTCCGGGGCAGCTCGCACTCATTGCTGCCATTTGACTTCTCCAGACAGTGCTTTCATGGGCTGTAATTAAATATGCAGTTTTTAGAAGAATGAAGATTGGGACGCTCTGAATCATTTGTTAAGTGAATATGACAAGCAGTGGTCTGTCTTGGAAAAAAAAAAATTGATTTTTTTAGCAACAGAAAAACTAACTCACTGCATGGATTGTGAAAGGAAACAGGCTCAAACTGAAATTAGATGAAAAGCTTGAAATTAGATGAGACCACAATAGTCGGACATATAAATTTATATGTTTGTCCATACATACTAGATTCTTATTTAACTTTTCACTATTATTTTGATCACGCTGTCTTGACTAATATACAGTAAACAAAGAATGTTGCACAGTATGGGGGGAAAAGATTTTCAGATAAAGTAATCCTCCTAAATTAAATGGGAAAACACACAGTTATTTCCCCTTTCCCTCCTGCCTGTCCCCATTGCATAAAAGTCTTTGGCTGTAATGGTGCCTTGGCAGTCAGAGCAGAACTTGGCGGGGTGGAGTTAGTTGCCCTCTTGCTGGAAAAGAAAAAATACTGAACTTGTTCAGCTTGTTGTGCAAGTCTTTGGGATCAGCTGTTTCCTATCTTATTGTTTTATGTTCCCATAACATTAGCAGTTTGAAAATGCAGATGAAACTTGGCTATAGCACTTCCACTGGATGGAGGAAATTAATAAACAGGGAAAGAGAGAGGAAAAGTGAATGTGACGGGAGTGGAGGACCAGTGGATTTAGAGCTGAAGATTAAAAAATGAAATTGTCTGGTCTGGTGCATCGGAAATCAGTTCCATTGACTCTCCTCACACTGATTTCCTTTGGCTCCTTAAAGGGACGCTACTTTAACTAGGAAGTGGGTGTGCTGCCATGTTACTATTGGTGACAAAATGCTATCTTGGCCTTGAATAGATGTGATAATTTCTAATGTTTCCTAGGTTTTTCTTCTGTATCTACAATACATAGCCTATATCGATTCCTTGTAGGTGTGGTGTGTGTGTGTATGAAGTTTTATAAACATTTACTCCTCTCTGTACAATGCAGAAGTCAATAGACACACCTCAGTGTATACACACCTGAGTATACCTACGTGAATGTTTATATGTCTGTGGTTGTATATACATATATGCAATATATTTATGTATGTACATATATACCATTATAATAATGGTAAGTGCAAACCTAATTTTCAAAACAGAATAAGCTCTGTCTTTTCCTTTTGAATGCTTGGCTGCATGGAGCTGTAGGTGTGAGACTGGTGACTTTAAAACTGAGTTGTGATGGCGCAAATGGAAATCACTACAGAAGGATTTTGGAGATGATATAGCTTGTAGATCTCATGCACATTGTTTTGCAGTCATAAAGTTCTCCCAGAATTTACTCTGCTTTGTGTTATACAGAAAGCTCAGATGCTTGGGCTTACAGGCAAAATGTCTGGTTTGCTTCTAGAGCTGAAATACGCTCTGTTGAATGTTTAAGTTTCTGAGATGTTTGAAGGCGAGATACCAGAAATAAAACCTACTATGGAGGCTTTCTGCTAAATGAAATGGCATTTAAATAATGCCATCTTTGAATGGAAAGGGAAGATATTTTGAGTGTTTGCAAAATACCTTCAACCACTGGAACTGATTTGGAAATGCCTGTGCTGTGTTCTCACACAGCTCATCTGCATCTCAGGCAAACCCCAACACCCTAAGTGAAAACAACACCTAAGATGAACACAACCCTCTCATTCCCACCAAATCAGAAGTAAAGGCAGGGAGCTCTTGGAGGGGGAGGGATTTAGGCTCTAGGGAGTCAGAGAAAGTGGCAACTACAGAAGTTGTGTTCTCGCATGTTTATTTTCACCCTGTTGCTGAATCACAGGGACTTTTTAAACAGATAATTCATAAGTTTTATGCATGAAAATGCATTTTTGGAAAAATTTATATTCAGAAGGAATTTACTCTTGTGTTGCATCTTTTATATGTCTGTCTGCCTTCCATTTGTATTGCTATCCTTATGGTGTGAAACCACAGGAGTCCTGTTTCTTAAAAGTTTATC
This sequence comes from Ibidorhyncha struthersii, assembly GCA_013398815.1. Lineage (NCBI taxonomy): Eukaryota > Metazoa > Chordata > Aves > Charadriiformes > Charadriidae > Ibidorhyncha > Ibidorhyncha struthersii. The sequence continues at coordinate 1,302,796 of VZSZ01003079.1, read as the reverse complement.
AAAGATGTGTTTCTTTTGACTGGGCTCAGGTGTATTAGGAAGTGGATCATGTCAGAGCCGTAATTCAGAGCTTTGTTTTCCAGTTAAGTGCTGCACTGAGCAGAATTCTAATACAGAGCAGGAGCCAAAACAAGTGCAAACACATGCTGCTCCCCAAACAAGAAGGTATTTAACTTTTTACAAAGAAGGACTCTTCTAGTGAAAATTTCTCGGGCTTCAGAATATTTCCCAGTAACTCCCTCAGAGTTCTAGGTGGGTTTTTTTCTCTTTTCACAAAATTAGTTTTTTTTCAAAAGAGTATTTTCTTTGAACCCAAGCCAGCCTTCTCGCCACCAGTGTGCTGGCTATTCTGGCATGAGGACAGTTTGTTAAATTAAGTATTAGCTGACATGGAGGGAGCAGGACAACTGCTACTAGCTGGTAATAAACTACTCAGGTCAGCTGCAGATGTTGGAACTTAAGTCCCAGTTTCAATAAATATTTAGTTAGCTATACACAGCAAAATGAGGTTTGGGAGAAATGATCTGCTGGCCAGAGCACTCGTAGCTGGATGTAAGCAGCTTAAGTTCAATCTCAAGGCCCAGATGGGGCAGAGCAGGGATGTAAACCTCTGGATTTATGCCTCCCTTACTGTGTCATCACAGGCTCCTACAACTGCATTTTTAGTTTTAAAATTGCATATGTTGGGGGTTAATCTGTCTTGTCTGTTATCTAAAACAGCCCATAAACAATGGCTAGTTAGTCAATATCCCATTACTGGTATAGATAGATATGCTTTGTTTCTAATTAAACATTCATTGAACACTGTTTCTCCCCCCCTCCCCCCTTCCCCCCAAATGGTGGACTCTCAAAGTTCATAATTGCTGTCACTAATGATGCTCCTTTCCTTCATAAGACTTAACGTAAGATAGGAATTCACAACTAAGGAAAGGCTGTGCAGCGCCTAAAGCGATCTGCATCATGTATAGATTTTGGTTGTTAATGCCACTGTGTGTGGTCTGTATAGTTTTTCCTGCCCTTGTTTACTCTTTTTTTTTCCAAATAAATAAAATTTAAAGAGAAGAGTTTATTAGCTCCTGATGCTTACTATGTACTTTAAGACATAATCCGCTGTTTGTAGCATTACAGTAATCTCTATAGGCATTAAGTAATAGATGTCACAAGCACGGGATTATAACCACGGCCCCACAATTTACATAATAATACACCAAACTATGAAAAACCTGCATGGTGGTTTGTTACCAGAACAAACCCTTTAAAATGCTGAGTTAAATAGTGGAATGAGTAGATCCCGAACCCTTGCAGTATGACTACATGTGCTTCATTTGAAATGTGCACACAACCACAGCCACCTTTTTGTTAGTGCAATTACAAAGAGGCTTGATTCCAACCTGGATGTGGGGTCCGACCATGGAGAAATGGGCCTTATTCTCTTCCTTCATTTCTTGCAGGCCCAAAGCTTTATGGAAAGAGCAGAACAAAGCACAGACAAGGTATTGGCTATATCATCCATTCTTTTCCCCCAGTCTTTGCCGGGGCAGAAATACCAGTGTTTGTGTATGTACTCTGTATCCTCACATACTCTACACAAGCTGCAGAGTGACTGAAGCACTGGTTATCTGTGCACTCATTTGTCTCAGCATTTCAGGCTTGAATTAACAAGGAGGACAGAAGCGTATGAAATTGGGAGCTCTGAGTCAAGTTTGCCAGTTGAGTTCATTAAAGTGATTGGATTTGCTTGCCATATTTTGACTTGGGTTAAAAAGAGACTGTGCTATTAACTAATCAAGGACGTCCTTTTATATGCACATCTGAGAAGGTGGAACTGTATATGCAAAGTATACATCATCAAACCATGAAGTTGCTACGAATCTACCTTTCTGTTGCTTCACTGAGGTGCATAAGGATGCTTGCTATTTTACAGATGCAGGGCAGAAAACTTAAGAGGCTTTCTATTGTCATAACTCTCACTGACAAAGTTAAGGATCAGTTCATTCCAAAGCAGTTCATTCCTCCTCTCTGTCCTTCCAGAGATAAGATAGTCTTAACGACTTTTTGGTGTGATTGTAAATATTTATAGTGAACTGATGGGCTTTTTTTTCGGTTCCTAGTGGTTCAGTAATAATCTGGACAGTATCTTTATGAGTGCTCTGTATGTAAATAAGGCAACCTATAGATAAAGCACCAGCAGATGTCACTCAAGAATATGTGGAAGGAGACTGAATTTGTGTGACCAATAAAACTGAGCACGTGCATTTCAAATGGCTTCCGCTGCGCAGCTGCTCAGGTTGCTCAGCCTCCCATGGCTGTTGCTTTGGGCAGTGACGTACTGCTTTTGCCAGTAATCTGCTCACCAAGGCTTTGGGGCTGTGAACTGCTACTACTGCCACAGGTACTACAGAGTGTTTGTACGTGTGCCCAGATACCTCACATTGCTTTTCAGTCTTTCCTTAACCTTCATTGTATTAAAGTTCTTTCTAAATAGCTTTTAAGCACAATAGGACTGCAAGAACTGGGGAAGAGCTTGTTAATAATAATGCATTATGCATGAGTGTTGTGTTCTTGACATAAATAGTCGAAGTGGGGAGAAGGAGAGGTCTTAGCTACTTGTTTGGCAGTGTTTCTGAAAAATAAGAAAGTACCATGTATCCTTGGCAATTAGGTTTTGCGAAAGAAATATGCAGGTGCCAGATACTAAGTAGAAGAATACATCAACTGGAAGGATGAGTAAAGTAGCTTAATGGTTTGGCGCTGCCTTTCATCATTTGGACTTGGTTGTGATTCTAAACCTGAATCAAGTTACCAAATATTGCAATGATCAAATGTCTGTAGAGGTCACTGTTAAAATGGTTTAAAACACTCATTATAGCTCTTAGTATGAGCGATAATAACATTTCCCAAACCACTTTATAAATGTTCTCCCACACCAATATTATCAATAATTGATTCCACGGAGTAGGCTACAGCAGATGCAATTTAGTAAAATCCCAGTCAAGTGTCAACAAGCTGACTGGTTCGTTTTATCATTACACCAGGAAACTTTAGCAGCTAATCATAAAGGAAGTACAAAATGTGAGACCTTGCTTCATTATATGAACAAAAGCCTGTGATTTCAGGATGGAAAGAAAAGATTATTTCTTGGCATAATGTGATTAAAATAAAAAAAAAAAAAAGAAGAAGCTTTAAATCATCAAATTACCCATTTAAACAGAATTTGAGTTAGTAGCCTATTGGGGTCATTACTTAAATCAAGAATTTCTCTTTGGAGATAAGTCTCGCACTCTGAAGGAAAGGAGGGTACAAGTAGAGAAACTTGCATTTGAGAAACTAGACAGATATGAAATGCTCACTGTGTTATATTTACTTTTTTCTAACACCGTCCTTTATCTAAGCCTTCGTTAAAAAGTTTTTCCAGGTGTTGATTAGCCCTGGGTATTAGGTAGCAATGGGAAAGGATGGGACACAGCCTTTAACCTCTCCCTCCCCGCACCTTCTCCCTCCTCCCTCCCTGCTACCGTAAATCCCCCCACGGCAAAACCAAGGAGGCTTATGGTGGTGCTTCTGGGCAGCTGTGTTGTGCCATCCACACCAAATTGCACACTTGGGATCTCTTTTTCTGAACTTTTGGGTTCTTTCATAATATAATGTTAGATGGTAGCTTTCAAAAGCATTGACAGTACAGAGTGTGGCAATAATAAAGGCCATAAAAATGTGAAATTCACCTCTGCAAACCCTTCAATACATACTCAGCTTTATTTTGTGAGACGATGCACTGGTTTCAATTACTCATATGTCAACACAGTCAGTTTATAGAAGAGAAGTGCTAATTTAGAAGTTAAAAAGAAGAGGCACAATTAGTAACAACTTATGGCAAAGCTTCCAGGAAAAGAAGAATAAAAATCATGTACTTGGTTTCAATTTTAAACCCTCTGAATTGCACAGTAGATTGAAGGTGGTAAGGAGAGACACCTGTTCAAACCACATTAAAATTCGATGGAAAAGATCAATAGTAGAGACCAGGCTGGGTAAAATACATTTAGGAAGACAAAGTCCTCCTGCGGTCCCAGAGAGTCGATTCCAGCTTCGTGTGGGTGGACTATGGCAGGAGATGTTAGATGTTAGGCAGCCTGCCTTTGGGATCATAGCTGCAGAAAATACGCCCCGCAGAGCGAAGGCAGTGAAATGGCACAAACCCAACAACAGCTCCGCGCTTAGGAATTTTATATGGAGACTCAGAGCAAGGCAGGTATAGATGCCCTTGCGGTCTAGCGAAACCCCTGCCAGAGAACCACCGTCTCCTGGGATGTGGGTGCATGGAACTGCTGAAGGAGCTTCCAGCACAGCAGCCGCATGTGTGCGATACCTGGGTGGCCAGCTGCCACCTCCATCTCTGCTTACCAGCTCTGCTGGATGTTGGGGGCTTGGAGATGATACGCTGGGACAGAAGGCAGGGGTAAGGCTATCTTTTGGATCCTGGCTGGAGGAGGAGTGTTGTAGGAGTAGGAAGATGACTTTATAATTGCTTTTTTTTAATCGCTCTTTCCGACTATATCTACTTTATACTTGACACAGCTTTGGCTGGCAAGTGAGGCCCAGATACATTCAGAATTAGATATGACTAGGCTCATTCTTACATGAGAAGAAAATCATCGGTTGCTACAGAAACAGCTCCGTATCAGTCTCGTGGGGCATCTTTGCATCTGGCTTTTTTTCCTTCTCTTTTGCTAATCTGTAGATAAGAGTCAAAGCAAGTGCAGCACATCCCACATCTATATGAAAGGTTGGAGGAAGTCTGCAGAGAGAAAAGTATGAAAGAACATCTCGTAGATAAGCTAAACTTAAATGAATGAGTTAATTTACAACCCCCCCCCCCCCCCCCATTTTTTTCTAGTTTTGCAACTCTCACTGAGTTAATTGAGGTGAAAATTAAATGACAGCAGTCAGCAGATATTTTAAAGACCACCAACATCAGGGAAGAGAAAGGAGATACTCAGAAAGGGAGTTACTAAGAAAAATTTAGGAAACGATTCAAGGGGTGAGTTAGAATCTATGTCGAGAAAATTGCATACGGCAATGGAATAATAATCCAGGCTCACTTTCAGGCAAGTTGTTTAACTTGATAAATTAAGGAATTAGTTAAAAATAAGTATATATTATGGGTGAACAGGGACCGTTCTGCACGCTTTGGACCAGCTCACCAGCGAGGTTTTTCAACTGGTTTTCTAAAACGTAATGAATTCTTGATGCCTAGTAGATTAATATTTATTGAGTGAATCAATGCTTAATTTATTAAAAATTTGCCTTCCTTGTATTTTAATATGATTTATTACTCATCAGTGCTTATTGCATTAATTAAAGATTGTGTTAATTTTGTGGCAGTGAACACGATCTGCTGCAGGTTTGCTGCAGAGCCCTAATGCACTGTAGGGACTGTGCCTCCGGGTAGTACCAAGGATGGAAAACTGTACGAGGTGGGAAGCCGGTATGAATCACCAATGGCCTTTTCCTGCCTTTGGGCTTTCAAACAGCCAGCAAAGTGAAAATGGGGATGCTGCCCCTTAAGGGTAGGACAGGATTATAGCAATAGAGATACTGTGGTGATACAGGGAATCTTTCTGTTTGCCTCTTATAAATTATGGCTGATGCTGTGGAAATTGTTTCACAGTTTCTCGCAGAATGCCTTTTTCTCAACGTAGGTGAAATCCACCCTTAGAGATACAGGAAACTGTCACCTCTCTCCAGACCAGGGATGAGAGTCATTACATTTCAGTGCTCAGGTTGTAAGTAATTCTTCGGACAGCAGGTTGCCTGAAGCTTGGGATAGTCCCAAGCATCTCTGCAAGGGCAGGTGTTTGAGAAGTGGAAAATTACTAAAAGCAGAACAAAAAAAAAGCCAGACATCTTGTGAGATGAGTCTTTCAAGAAATCTGTCAAAACAGGGAGAGGGTGATCGTGCTAGAGGGGCGCAACAGCTGCAATTTGCATCTTTCAGCACTGAAGGGAGATGCGAATATATAAAGCCCCACAGCCATGATACTTCTGATGCAATTATTTTATTAATCTTTGTGACACTTGTAATGTCTCTCTCTTTAAATTCAAATTCTGCTGCTTTTATAGCTACTCCTAAGTGCGGCTGTATGTTTTTTAAAAAAAAATCCACCTAGTTACTAGACTGCTTGCATCCAGCTGAGCCCCGGGAACGGCAGAGAGCTAGCCCCTGAGATCTGAGAGCAGGCTTGAATTTCTGGAAAGTGATTGGATCTGTAATTAGTGCAGCTTTGCATGTTTAAATGCATGATTCTGGAATGCACTTTGCTGTTTCCTCCTTTCCAGGGCTTGGGTGAGCGTCCACAAACTTCCCTTGCCGAGCTAAATTAGAGAAAACTCTTCAAGGTCTGCTGAAGGTCAGAGCAGAGAAATTTTTTCTCTCTCAGTGCACCAGTCAGGCAGTAACTGCCATGCTCCAGCCCGGAGCGTTTGGGTGGAGCTAGTGCCAAGAACCTGGTGGCATTTCAAATCCCTTGCAGCAGTTAGGTGTTAGATGCAAAAGATCAGTGCTGCTCCACTTGAAGTCAGAGAAATAACTTGTGCTTAAAGTTCAACACATACACAGAGATTTCCTGGATCTGGAGTTAATTTGTTTTTTCCAAGGCCAGACTGAAGGCAATGTCCAAACAGTAAACAAGTTACAAACTGAACATTTGACTTGTAATAATTTCATTTTATTTCCCATTTTGTTTAGCCTATTCTATATGCTTTTGTTTAACTGCAATATCAGGTTAAGCTATTTAGGTTTCTGTTGAATGTCTATTTTTATCCTAGTTAATAGACTCAAGTCAGGACTGGGGGCCAGTTGGGCTACATGCCTTTCTCCCTATTCCAGGTCTCTATATTTTGCAATCTTCTTTCACATAGGATATTTATATTCCACTTTTTTTTCCCAGTAGAGAAGCTTTCACAGTGTATGGGCTTTGGATATATATTTTCTGCTCTAGCTGTTCATTAGATATACAGCATTTGGAGTTCCAGTTGTGCTGAGAAATGTAAGCAAAGCTTTTGGCCCGGTGGGGGCTAAGCTTTGGCATTTCATAGCTTTGTATATACGAATCAGGATTAAGGCACAGGATCTATATAAAATTTAGCTTGTTAGGAGATGTTTTGTCTTACGGCTTCTGCTGGGGAGGTGGGTCCCTTGCCTACGCTATTGCTTACTTTGCTTTATTGCTCCCTGGGAAAGGCGTGTGGTGTGAGTGGACCCCAGCGGGGTAGGGACAACGTTTCTGAATGGCTCTTGTGGAAGTGACACAAGGCAGCAGCAGGGTCTTCTGCTCCCTTTTATAATTACCCTGGCACACCCAGAAAGAAGGCTTGGTATAGGCTGGCCATAGTATTTGATAATAGAGCAACTATGGTCAAGCACACCACTAAGGTCATACTCAGAATGACTTCCCGGAGTTACCAGAACAAGGAGTGCCTATGAAAGCAGACAGGAACAAATTTTCTCACAAATACGATTTGCATTGTACAAGAGTTAAGGTACTGAAGGCCAGGAAGGTTTCAGAAAATGTGTTTTTTCAGCCTGACACCCCACTCAGCTTCCCAGCAGGCCATATTCACTCTTGGGCATATAGCTCAAGTATGATCAGTGGATGATCAGCTGTGTCCATACTCTTTAGCCAGTGAAGCTTTACTTATAGAGAAATGATGTGTTTGGAAAGGAGTTTCATCAGTCATAATTTCCAAGGAAGAGCGTTCACAGTACGGAATACCAAGTCAATGTTTCCTCCTCAAGGACTTTCAGCTGTCACTCAGGGAATACAGTGAATGCAGTGGTAAGAATTAGATTAGAAAAAGATCAATAGGGCTGACAATAAATGAAAGTAGCACAGACATTATTGAGCAAATTAGGAGAGAGAAATTAAACTGGACAGTATAATCTTCAATGCCAGCTAGACATGCTAATGTTGGACAAAGTTAGGGAGAAGACAGTAAGTTAGAAAGAGGTACAAAGAAGAGGCAGTGACAGTCTGTCTGTGAGACAGGGAAAGCCCTGCTGGTGATGGAAAGGTCTCAGCCCACAGAAAGGTGGAAAAAGATGATAATGGTCCAGAAACACATGGATTTCAGTGGCAGACCACAGAGAGGCAATGTTGGGGATGTCACTTAAGGCTGGGAACATGGAGCAGGCAACAGCCTTGGCTACGTCTTACAGGGAAAGAGAACCTCAGACACACCCCACCATCACCAAGGCATTGGTGGGATAGCTTGTTCAGGGCAAAAAAATTTCCTAACCTTCTTGTAGTACAGGTTGGTTTGCCCCGTGAAGATTTGCTGCCCTTTCAGAAACCACTCTTCTATTTAAACGTGATTATTTGTTGTAATAACTCCCTGTATTTTGCTATCTGTACAAATATCTAGTGATGATCAAGTCTGGCAAGCTTCCGGGGCGAGGGATATCTGGTGGCAATGAGATCCATGGGCTGACTGCGCTCAGCATGAAAAGAAGCTTTCCTTTTATCAGTCTTGAGTTTGTCTAGATCCTCTTACATGTCTTTGAAAGGTTCACCCCAAGGCAATATAATTGTGTTTGATCACATTCAGGCTATGAGTCAGTGATTGATATGAATAAAGAACTTAGAGTTTCTTGTCTTGGTTCCTTGTCTTCTTCCCTGTGGAATCAGAAATCACTTTTATAAATATATTGGTCCATCTGTGCTTCTAGCTATCCATTTCAAGTATATGTTCCAAAAAAGAAATAGTAACACTTTATAAGTACAAATAAAAACACACTAAAAGGACTGAGCAAGGGTTTTTTTTCTTCCTCATAAAGTACATGTGGATCCCATCCAAAAGACTTACTGTGAGCCATGTAACTTGTAATTAATTCTGCTATAAATGTCAGAACACTTACTTTGCAGGTCTAAGCTGACCCACTAAAATTAGTCCCCTTTTAACAATTCTTTTTATAATTTGTTTTTCAGCAGAAACGGCGGCTTGACCTCCTGACAATAACCAGCCCTGGTAAGTGAGCTCTGCCGCACGGCTCTCTTCTCTTTTCTTAAAGAGATGGTTGTCTAAATGTGTTTTTTTTTCCCCCATCTCTGACATGCAAAATGAAAAACACTGTTCCCCAGAAAATCTTTCACGTAATAACAAGTGACAGCTATATTGTGCTTGGCAAAGCCCCGGGCAGTTATCCGTTCACAGAGCTGCCTCTTCAGACCTTTACTCTATGAATTTGAGTGCTGATATTTCTTTAAGCCTCCTGGGGTTACAGTTAGCGGTATGTCTGCAGGGCAGATGCCCTCAAATTCACAATGTGTGTTCAAGTATCACAGAAATGCAAGTTTGACTTTTCTTGGTGGCAAACGCAAGCAATTGGGGGAGTAAGGAGACAGGGGGCCTTTGTGTATGTGGTGGGAGACAGGAGGTCCAGGCTTAGGTCTGGAGAACCCCAAAGTGGGTCAGCAAATATTCAGGTAAAATTAAAATGCTCTAAACAATCTGCTTCATAATGGCTTTTGTCATTTGCTTATTGAGGAGATAATCCGAAATGTGTTATGCTGGGAAAGCGTTGGGCTCTTTGGCATAGTGAGTTTCGAAGGTCTCAGTACCGTGATTGAAATGCAGGTGGTTTGAATAGTGCTTCTCTTTCATCTCAGCTCTTAAGGCTGGGTGGCTTTTAATTTATTGCTATTTTTCTGGCTCCATTTCTTTCCATTAGCTGCTACAGAAGTTTGCTGCCCACAAGGTTCAGATGTACACCGTGCTTGAATGGTGCTGCCTTTTGGTTAACTTTTTCAATTTTTCAGATGTATGTACGTATTAAGCTTTCAGTTTGGCTTTAACTGGGCCTAATGAGTTCTGGCTTTAACTGGGAATAATGTGTTAGCGAAATGAACAGGTGTTATGGGAAGTGAACAAAATGTGACACACATTTGCTTGGATAACAATTTTGCATCAATAATTGTTCTGACACTCTAAATGTAGATATCATCTGTGACATGGTTTCTCCTTCGCTAACCTTGTTAAAATAATAAGAAGTAAAATAAGGAGGAGGAACACTTTGCTGGGACAGATGTTTGAGGCTATTGGCAATTGCATCGCATTTTTGCATGTTCACTTTTCATACAGTTTGCAATTATGTTAATGTATGCTCAGGGCACTTGCTGATAAAAGCAACAATACAGTGTGATACAGCCATTGTCACTATTCTGACTGTAACGTCAAGGACAAACATGGCACATTTTTCATTTTTCGTATCTTCAGCATTCCCTATTTCTAGAGGAAAAAGGAAGAAGTTCTCTGAAGGTCTTAATCATAATAAACACTCAGAGCTTGCATAAGGGCACCAAAGTCCACAGACTTTTTTTTTTTTTTAATGAGAGAAAAAGAGGGTTAGGGACCAAAATAACTTAATATAAGACTTTTCTGTAAAACAAATTTATGGTACTTTCCTCATAATTTGAGATACAGTACTCACTGGAACAATTAAAGGGTTGACTAGGTTAAGATTGTGCATAGATGTGATCACAGTAAGTAGCTATCGCTTCAGATCTCTCAGCTTAATACAGCAATCTACTAAATCAACACAGCAATTAGTTGGAAGGATCAAAATAGCTAAATACTAAACCAGCTTTCAATAACTGCGTAGGTAGACAAACTGCACTAAAAGGGTGGAAAAAAGCTTTCTATAACATGCATTTTTCTGAAATACAAGTTTTACCCTTTGATATTTAGCCAGAAATCTACAATAATTGCCTCATAGGAAAAAAATTAACATTTTTGCCATGATTATACATTTGAGTGCCTACAGTTTTGCTTTCAGTAAAGGAATTTTCAAAAGAAGCCTGATGCTGGATCAGGGTAAACTTACCTAAGAGCCTAAAGATGAGATTTTTCAAAGAGGCTGAAAGAGTTAGGTGCTTAATTCCTAGTAGGATTCGAAAATGTCAACCTGTGTATTAAAGGGTCTAGTTTGGGCCCTACAAATACAAAAATAAGGTAAAATAAATCATAGTCTTGAGGCTTTTATCTATCTTCGGAGACCGCAGCTTTTAAATATTTCATTCTTTGAGTCCTAGCTCTAAGATCTGACATCAACAGTCTGCTTTTACAAAGTCGTGGTATCATTTATGATGGCTGAGATCAGCCATAATCACTGTCATCCCTTAATTTACTGATTCAAATTAGGGAGTGCAGCTGTTAATCCTTTGGGACTTGTTCCCATTCTCCACCTTGCCGCAGGCAGGCAGCCTTAGTTTGTGGTGGAGGTCACTCAGCCTTATTTATAGTACGAAAGTCCTCCACATCTCACAAGTGGTATCAGCCACCAAAGCCTTATTGCTTAATTGCAAGAATAGGCAGAGGACTTCAAAACCAACGGTGACCTCTGTGATTTGCACTTCTGTCATGACGAATATCATCTTTCTTTTGTGCATGTGTGAAATTCCCGAACCATTTTTTGTATGTTTAGTCAAGAATCGCTTGGTAATCCCTTGCAGGTATTATAACAGCTCTTCTCCATGTGCCACTAAAAAACATTCCCAAAATTGGTCAGCCAATTAATGAGATTAATTGCAAGGTAAAACAATGCCATCAATGTCAATTAAGGGTTGCTGAGACACAAGTGCCAAAACATTCGAAAGAGAGTTTGTGGGATCACAGAAACCTTAGCGTTACCTCAAGGCTGTAGTGCTGTTCCCCGTGGCCACAGGGGCCCCGTTGCACGATTCCCCAGGAATCACCGATGGTGAGGACACGGTGCCTGTTCCTCGTGCCCTGAATCCCCACCCCGCCCGCGCTGTGCCGATCCCAGGCTGCGAGGGTGACCCACTGCCACCTCTTGCCTTACTCCAGGTGCCTTCCGAACACCGAGCAGTGCATGTGTGTGACACTGCAAACCCTGGCTGAGCAGGAGCTTGACTTAAAAGCCCATTTGTACGTTAAACTGAACAGGTATAGATCATTAATCTGTCACCTGGGTTGAGGGCACCCTGGAAAATACTAGAAAAAGGAAGAAATGCAGAGGGTGAGCGCTGCAGCTCCGGCCACACATTTTGTATGCAACATACAGAGCTGACCTGTTCTGGCACCCCTAAGAAAACAGGTAGGGAAAGCTCCACGACATGCCCCAAACTGGAGGAAGTCTTTGCTTTGCTGTGGGTCTCCAGAAACAGCCAGACACAAATGATGCATAAGCTGGGAGCGAGCCAGACTCCCTCACGCTCAAATATATTCCTTTGAAGTAACTGACACCCATGTAAAATGTGGAGAGGAGTTCACTGCTCTGCCTTACTGCTGAGTAGCTGGAGGAATGTTAAGTTAAATTTATCAATGCTCTTGCCACACTCCTTTCTTCTTGCCCCTTGACATGTGAGTTACAATTAGACTGTAACGCACCGTACGGTTCAGGGTGCCGGAGTCAGAGCTGATGTGCGCAGTGGGGTGGGGGAAAGATGTTAAAAATTCATTAGTAGCTGGCAGGGACGTGCTGGCAGGGAGTGGGACATAATGAGGTTTAAGTTTTGGTAATTTAATTTTTTTTTAAACTTAGTTTTACCTCTGAATTCGATCCAAAACATTTCCTTAACACTTCTTATAGTTGACTTTGGGCTTTAGGACCAAATCTTCAGGTGGTTTAATTTGGCCTTGCTGCACAAAGGAGCTGAGGATCTGCCCTTAACTTCTACATGATCGTGTTCTAGTAACACTTTGAACATGCACATAAAATCACATCACATTCTGTGGTAACCACTCAATAGTTGCAAATAAGATATCCCTGTTTCCATAGCTTTTCCATGGAGACAAAGCTTTTTGCATCTCCTGTGTTTACGATAATAATACAGCTTTTCAATTTCTCTTCTCAGTAAGGTAAGCTCATCTCCCACTGAAGTATTTTTTAATTATTGATACCATAAATGGAAGTGTGTTGGAAACTATTGGCTTTGAAAATAGCTAACATGTGATATTATCCAAGAACCATCAGGAAAATTCTTTTGAAATTCTCTTTGATTCAGCCGTCCTCAGGGCTTTATCGTTCTCTACCAGTCTCTCTACTGCCAATTTAAAATAACATTCTCTTGAAATCAGTGCAATGTCAGGAGAAATTCATCAGCACCGTAGGTGCATGTTTCCCAGATGTATATAAATCCTACTACAGTTGGCAGCAGTAAATTGATTGCATTTAAAAAACCTGGGGTAGTTGAATATTCCATAGTGCCCAGCTTGGCTACAGCATGGAATATAAAGTATTTTAAGTTTCTTTCGGCTCTGTTTTAGGTGATATAAAGTAAGAGCTGACTCCATAATTCCTGCCTTTTGATTTACTCAGATTTTCTTCTGACCACAGTAGAGGTTTACATGCAGGAATGGAGTAAGATATTCCTAAGCTCTGTGGAGAGGCACTGAGATTTGATCAGAAATGTTAATGACTTTGTGGGTGCCTCCCCCTAATATTCAAACTCCTACACCTTTAAGCAGGGAAAAAAGCTTGATTTTGAAAGTATTTATCAGACTGATCTATGTGGGGAAATATTCTCCTTTTAATATCATCAGTGCTGCGTGCTCTAAAAATGTCTCCGTTTCATTAATTTGTGATACACTGCTACACTGAATTCTTTTAAGGTGGCTTTAGTTTCTGCCATACATATTTTACTGCTTTAAATTATAGATATAGGACTGTTGCCTAGTTAATTTCCTCTGGTTAGGAAAATATATTTCTACTCTCCTGGCATTCCATAAAGTGATATGTGGGATTTGCTATATTTTTTAGCTGATTAAGTTTTGCATTTCTACATATTACTGCTTATGAGACCTCAAGTAAAACTATGTAAAGGAAGGAGAAGTTTTATAGTATATTTCAAAGTTTCATTTAACTATAAATTCCACCACTAAGCCCCCCTACAAGACTTTTCCATTACCTTCCTGGATATTCTGGCTATCTGCTTCTTTCTAATTGAAGCATGAAAATAATATGAACCCAAAGTCATGAAGCTATAAGACAGGTATTAGTAAAAATGATACAGAGTAATAAAATGTGACAGAAAGTTGTTTGCTGCTAAAACTCGGGTACTATTTTTGCTAGTCCTTATTAATTAATAGTACATTGATTTTGGTCTAAGTATGTGTCAAGGGATAGCGCCTAAGTTTTTAAACAGCCTAACATAATTACTGTTTGCGTTTGTTAGTGAAGCTTCACATGCTATTTTATTTGGAAAGGTGGTGGAGAAAAGAAATTGCTTATCTTTCCAGTAATAATTGAGTCTTTTAATGCTCCGTGATGGATAGGAGTGAAACTATTTCTCATATCACTAAGACACTGCATTGGATGTTTATTCACCCGTTTGCCCACAATAACGTAAAATAACTTGGGGGGTCTATTGAGGGACAGTACCTCATTGCTCAGCAAGGCAATAGACCCCAAATGGTTTGTTTGAAGCCACAGTACGAGAATTGTCTTACCATACAAATGAAATAGATATGCTGAAGTCTCAGCTCAAAGTGAAATCACAGTGTTGTCTGTCTTAGCTGAACCCTAAAACTATAGGATGAAGTTTGTTCTAGACTTGATGAAACCATAGCAAGATCAAGTACTGACAGCAGAGAGAAAACGTGGACTCTTTTTTTTGTGCCATTAGGTTGGTTTCGGCTGCCCTGCGGCTAATTAGGAAATTTGACTGTATCCAATTCCTCATCTTCACTGTATCTGAAAAGCTGTAAGAATTTCCATTTGCTGTGATAAGGAGAAGTAATATTGTTGCTTTTAATTACTTATTTCTGCAGAGCAGTACCTTCCTAATTCTTACTTATACCTCTCCATTTGACAGAATAACGACAGTGGAGATGCTACATACTAACTGAACAGTGTTGCTGTTCCCACCGTCTTTTTGCCTGCACAGTCTTCACTCACAACATGTCCCAAGAGAATAAGCCTACCCAGATCTTTCTGCCTATCCCCTGACCTATCCCCATCTGTCTCGCCCAACACCATCTATATCCATCTCAAATATCACAGTTATGAGACCTGTTGAAATGACAGTGTTTTTTGATCCAATAATGAAGCCAGATTTTTTTTTTCCATTTATTCACAGTATATTTACTTTTAGTAAGACTATTTCATCCCCACCTTTGCATTTTAAAAAAATGACATTTTTTGGGATACATGTACAATAAGTGATATTTGCGAAGTCAAAATAAGACTGCAGAGAAGATACTCATAAGGCTAATCCATTACTTTTGAAGAAAAATATCAAGCTTTTCCACAATACCTTATTATTATTCTGGGTCACCATGATGTTTCCATGCACCTTGGCATGTCCCTTTAATTGGATCCTTACACAGGAAGGTCCGGCACAGTTGCATTGAAAGCTGACATTTCTAACTAACTGACCTTTTCAGGCCCAGTGATACTCCTATAATGATTATCCTCTAGCATTGTTTGGACACAATACCACATACTTCACAGCACATAAAGAATATGTTCTTTGAGAACTATTCAAAATGCCCAATCTCAAGTTAGCAAAATGAGAAAATTGGGTGCAAACATTCATCAGAGTGTTATTGTGCAGGTATCGATTTGAATGCCCTTTCATTTCTCTGGGAAAAAGTGTTGTATTATAGAGCTCTAAATTAACTCCTGTTCTGTTTTTTTTTTCCCCCAGTAAGTATAAAAAGGTCAAATTCATTCATAAGGCTGAATAGATTTGCAGGATATAAGCAATAAGATAGCAATCAACCTTCAAATAACCTTTAAAGAGACAGTATCTTTTCTTATGAACGGTAATTGATCTGCTCATTAAGTCACTGCATACTCTTTGGGGCTCACCTAGGCAAAAACGTGTAAGACCCGTGACAAAAGGTTGTCAGCTAGAACAAAACAGGAATAAATCCTCATGTGGAAATATAAATATTTCACGGGTTTTGAGTGGTGTAAAGTTGATGAAAGGACTGACATTGCAATATGAATTCCTTGACTTGACTGTTATAAGGCTGAGTGAAAAAGACATAGAAAAGACCTCAAAGTGTGAATTTGGTATTAGTGAGGACGATGATGATAGCGTGTTCATACATGCCCCAAACCTGAATATATCTTCCAATTCCCTTCTGAAGTTAGTGGCTAGTGTGTGAGGGTGATCATTGCAGTTTGCCTCCGCTCGGTGTGCGTATGGGGGGGTGTACGCATAGGGGAACTCCTGCAAGGACGCCTGCTGCACATCGCCTCCAGCTTGCCACCGTGTACTGCCGTCCTTCTTTCAAAATAAAAAATAAATAAATAAATAAATAAAAGCCAGATTGTAAAGTAATGGCTTTCTTTGCACCATGAGTGCTTTTTGGATGTACGGGGGGGTTAATCATCTCTGCCTACGCAGAAAGAAAACCTGCGTCCAGCTTGTTGTAGTGCTGATTTCCCCAACTGCAGCCTGCCGTAACCTTCACACCGTCCTGGGCTCTGTCTCTGCAGCTCCTCTTGTGTAAGCGAGAGCGGTTAAAGGGCTGCTGGAAATTTTTTCAAGGAAGCACTATTTAGCCAGAGACTCACTTAAAGAACTGGGATTGTCGGTTTAAGATACCAATCGGAAGATTAGTGTTCTGTCCATGTCCATATTTCATTTCTGCATGTAAATCCATGTTATGTTTTTAGTATTATTTTTATGAATTGCACATACGCTGCGGACTATCTGTGCATAATTGATTACAAGGAGTTGTCTTGGTTTTTATCTTTGATCAGAATTTTCAGAAGCAGCAAGTATCCCAGGTGACAAGGCTTTTTATGCTGTAAATGTTTGCATATAATGCTCTCTGTTTTACTTCACAATGTGCAGAATGAGCATCTGGCTCATTTAGAGAGAGTGAAAATGAGCAATTCTGTGTACAGGTGTATTGTGCTCCTTCTCTTTTTGTGTAAGCTTGAGGAAAACTTAAAACAATCTCTTTTTTTTTTCTCCAAAAAACCCCACCCTTTCTTGAGTATCAGATGTTTTCAGAGAGAATGGAAAGCTTTCTTCCATTTTAATGAAATTTTAATTTGCAAGGGCATCTGTATGGAAACAGTCTCTTCACTTAGGATTTTGTTTGTTTGTTTGTTTAATTATCCACTGAGTGACCTAAACAAGACTCAGTGAAAACCGGTGTATTAAATACCTAGAAGACGGCAGAGGATTATATTGACACTACAAAATGGAGTACAGCACAGGAATGCACGAGCCAGCAGAGACCTGAACAGTAGAGCTGTGCCGCTTGCAGCAGCCGCACCGCTGTGGGTCCAGGTGCCGACAATCCATGTTGGCTGGGTGCTATGCCTGAGAGAAATAAACCCTGATATTTTTTTTTTTTTTCTTTTTTTTTTTTTTTTTTGTAACTGGCTTTAGGGTGCTGTCATTCCGATGCTGCTGAATTGCACCTGGACCTGAACCTTTGCTTGTGACTTTTTTTTAAGCTAGCCAGGCACATACTGTGCTTCGTTTCTATTTTAGCGGCACCCGTGTATCCCGGTCCACAAGGATGTCATTGTGCTGGATGCACAGCGTGACACCAAGCTGCCCCTGAATAGTTGGTGACTTAAATAGACCAAGCAAGGGGCAGTGGGCAGGAAACATGGAAAGAGAATGTCAAAAAAAAAAGATGATTTTAATAGAACTGCATTTTACTTTTGAGAAGCTGCCCACTACTGTCTTTGTTGCCTTCTAGACTCCTGTGCCTCTTTGCCGACCCCTTTCCTCCCATCTCTGATGTAACAGAAAATGGCAAAGCAGTGATGATTATACAGCTATAGCGGATGGGACTGAGGAAGACGAGAGCTAGAACTGCACAAAGGACTTTTCCTTAGCTCATTTGTTTCTAAGAATTGCCAGGGGGCTCATTTTTTTGGTATGCAGAACATTTTTCCGTTAAAGCAGTCAGCCAAGGTCACTGGGAAACCCACAAGAAAGTGTAACCTAGAGCTCTTATTCTTATTTTGAGCTTGTAACTTGAAGGCACTAAGGAATTTTTAGGAGAGATTTGAATGGGGAAGGTGTGATGGTTTTGTGAATTCCGACCAAAAGAGCAGGATAACCCATGGTGGAAAAGAGACTTGCTCATCACACAGCTCAGTGCAGTGTTGGAGGGAGTTATCCGAGATGCTGCTAAATGAGATAACGTGAGTACTGTTAGGCAGTAGTATCACTGCAGTGTCCTTAAAAAGCAGGTTAAAGGAAGGTGAAACACTGTTTTAACATCACGGTCTGCTTCTGACGTCGCAGCTAGCTGTGGTATCTGTACAAGGCACTGCACTGGACCGTGTAGAGGCTGTGAGTGCCGGGACAGAGAGTGCTGGCAGAGGAGAAAGGCAGGGGAGGGGAAGGGGCACAAGGCAGTATGGGAGAAGGACTGTGGTGGGACCTGGGGAGGGCAACATAAACCATAAAGTTGTATTTGCTGGGCCATATGAAGCAAAATGAAAATAAGTGTGTTTGAAATATCTAGGAGGCAGCAGGGGGTTATATTATTCTTGATGTTTTTTATTATATTACCTGCCCTATTACACAGCAGCATCCATTGTCCTTGTCCTCTGGGGACTACCAGACGGAAGGAAGGATTATCTGTAGAGACCCTGATTTTTCTGCCCATACTCCGGGCAGCGGTGCTAAATTCCGCTGTGCTGCTGCCGTCCCCCGTGCTAAACCCGCCTGCGTTCTGTTCCTCCCTGGGACTGTGAGGGTGTAGGGCCCATGGCTGGATGCAAAAGGAATCCTCATCTGGTCACTTAGATCTGCTGCAAATTTGCTTTGGGATCTGATCCAGAGCATTTAAGTTGCCTCCTACATGGACCAAACCCCTAATCGTTGATTTGATATACCTGACACCGAGAGCAACTTCACGCCCTGCGTGATCCCCATCACTCCAGCAGATGGGCTTGAATTTTGTTCTCCAAGCACTTAACTAGCTTTCTATAGACTAGAAAAAATTCCTAAATGGTGTAGCCTGAGCACCTGGGGCAGCTGGTTTGGGATCTGGGCTGGACCACCGCCAGCAGCACGGCCAAGCAAGATGGTCCCATCCCTCTGCCCCCCGGCAGCCAGGTGCAGGTGGTCACCTCCTCCGTAGCGCTGGCCTTCACAGCGGCCGCATCTCAACAAATGCCTCCCAAAGCAGGAGCCATGGTGCCATGTGCGTTTCTACCTAGCACAAATAGAGATGCTATATAATAGCGCTGCTACTAATAAATATAAACTGTATAGATGTCAGTTTGCCCTGAGAATGTATTCTCCCCACAAACCAGGCGGCTCTGCTGCGGTGTTCAGGAATTAACTGCAGGAGTATTACTCTCTTAAGGCTTTGTGTTATAGTTCTGTTTTCTTCACCTTTAACCCCGCAATGGATTATGACCATACTTTCTCTTATAACTAAATGCTCTTCTGTCCTTTGACAAAACAGATTTGTGTCTTTTCATAGCTTTCTGTAGAGGGCTAATAATACATGGGAAAGCTTTACTGCCCACAGGAGACTTTGCCTGGCCGTAATAATAAGAAATGCTGTTGAAAAGTCATGATCAATGTTAATTCAGTTATTTTTCATTTTCTTTTTTTATAATGAAATCTTCTACTTTGTGCATTTTATCCAGTGCTACCCCACGAATTGCTCATTGGAGAGAGGGGTCATTGGTTATAAAAATGAGTTCTTGTTGTTTGTCCTCATACAAAAATAACTGCAATATTTTGAAATGATGAATTTAAGGGAAGAAAAAAAAGTGGAATCTTGGACGTACAAAAGATGTAAATATTGTTTTCCAGGTTTTATGCTTCCCAGATGCCTCCTCTAATTGCATAGCTAACCCTGAGTTTATTAAGTTATTTTCCAGAGTCAAACTCATTTATAAACATGTCAGAATAAAAACTAAATTTAAAAAAACAAAACCTTTGGATTAGAATTCTGGAGTGATAAACAAACTAATTTAGAATGTATTTGCATGTAATTTATATGTGCCAAAATAGGATTGCATGTGGTTTGTAAATACAGGTCTTGAATCTATTTAACATTACAGAATAGCACAGAAGAAATTAATTGTAGCTTTAAAAAAAAAAGGTTAAAATAATAAAAAGATGGCTTAAAATGGCCCATGTTTGAATGTGATTCAATGTGCAGAAACTGGTGAGGAGAGATAAGCACGCAGAGAAAGCTGTAAATTCTAGCAGCAACATCTGTAGTAGTTAGAGTACTATGTTTTATAGCAATCCCTTACCTCCCCCCATGGACATTACTATGGCATGCAGTATATTTATTATTCACTTTCTGCAAGAGCTCTTTTCCAAGCACAGCCTTAAAAATAAGGTCTGTTTCCTCTCTTTTAACATTCAGACATGTCCAAAGATCATGACGTCACCTTCCATTTGAAGCATCTTGGCCAGTTTGGCCTGCACTCTTTGGCACAAGATAACAGTTTAAAATTATCCTGCTTATTACACTGGTACCAAAGGATCAATCAGCAGGTAAATCCTCCACTTTGCTAGGTACGATCTCCATCTGGAAAAGACCTGTTGGTCACTAGTGCCTGTGAATCTTCCAACTTGAGTAGACGAGGCAATGTTAGAGAGGGAGGAGAAGGTCACACAAGCCAGTGAGCAGCGTTGGTGACAGGACTTGCAGACTGATGCTGAAGGGAGGGGACACTGAGGGAGAGGAGAGGCTTGGAGCAATGACGACACGGAGCTGGCAAGGTCTTGTCAGGAGTGTTGTGGGTGCTCGAGGTACAAGACAATTCATGTGCTGGTTATTTCTGTTGTTGCACCTGCCAGAAGGAGGCTCTGACTGAATCCGCCACATTTTTTCCACCCAAAAATACTATAAGTCAAGAGGCAGAATACCATCTATGCCTGCTGCTTCAGAAATATGCAAGACAGGGAAACATCATCTGTGGAGATCTGAGGTAGAAGGAGTGACATCAGCCATGATAGGTAACAGGTCTGGCTTTGGGTCCTTGGCTTCTGCTCATGCTGAAATGCCTTCTGGGCCTTGGCATTAAAGCAGCCGTGGTTTTGAGGGAAGAGGAAATGCTCTTTGGATAAAAAGGCATTGAGTAAATCCAAATGTAAGGACTGAACTTAGTAGTACTGAAATGCATTGCTGGGGTTGTGGGGAAAGGATGCTTTGTTTACTCTTTTTTCTTTTTTTAATTAATGCGTGTTTTCAGGTTTTTCTTTAAATACCAAGGAATATCCTTCTCTATATTCATAGCCTACCAGCCCAGAGTTTAAAAATGGCAGCAAAGTGGTCCTGCAATACTTGATGTAACAGGGTCTGTAGAGCCCATCGGTGTTGGATTTCACTTGTTTTCAGACTTTGCTAAGAATAGGTAGAGATGTCAGGATTTCACTGCTGAATCCCATGATGTTTTTTTTTCTACACTACATTTTCCTTACTTTTTAGGCAAGGGAGAGGAAAAAAAAAGGAACAGCGCGGGGAAAAACAAACTTCTTGGGGAAAGAGACAGAGCTTTGTTGTGTATTTGCTACTCAGCATTTTGCTTGAGTACCATGGAAAAATATTTATTATTAAGGAGGACCAGATGTCAGGAACCTTTCCATAATTTTTCAGGTCATAATACTTCTATTTCAATGTGCAGTTAAATGTCTCTAAATATTTTTTTTGTACTTCTTATCATTTCATCTCTAGAAGAAATTAATTGTAGCTTTTAAAAAAGGTTTTATTTCCCATTTGGCTATGAGCCATTTTGTATATCTGCTTTATATGTTAATTATTAATTGGGATATAATCTATTTAAGTCTCTTTAGCTGTCCATTTCTTCCCAAAGAAGGCAGCTGGATGAAACAAGAAAGATGCATCATTATATAGATGATAAATTAGCCTCTTATCCCAGGAGAAGATAGTTTCTCAACACCAAGGTTGAGATATACCAGGGGCTGGAGTGGAGGAGCCCTCCTGGCTTCTGTCCACGTGGTGGTTGATGCATATTGTGAGTCTGCTAAGGTGGCTTTTATAATTAAATTGGTAGTTGTGGAGCATCATTCCTGTAACTTCCATTCTACTGGAGTTATTGTTGCTGGTGAATGGACTTAGCGGGAAGTTGGTGGTAGGCTAAGTGTTTTTAAGTTGCATTTGAAAGTGAGGAGTTAGAAAAACAATAGTGGGTGATATGAAAAAAAAATAAAATCCGAGCAGTAGTAAAAAGCTTTTGCACATATCCCAGGTGAAGCAAATCCCTTATATGAAGATCAGTGAAGCTGCGGCACTGGTACGTCTTGCAAAATCTGCTGACTGAATTTGCTGTTTCAGGCGTGAGGGGTGTGTGTATGTATCTTTACAGAAATTAATGGCTTCTTGGCAGAAAATATGTCACGGCTACCTTTACCAACTGAGTCCTGAACAAGAAATGTGAGGCTGGCAATTAGCACCAATGACCAGCTGTGAAAACGGGAGTTTCTCTCATTTATTTTCATTATATTTTTGTTCAAATATTTACATATTTTATCTCTTATTTATTGCAAACTTTATTATCATTTTCAACAGCAAAGGAGACACTTTGGATTAAAATTTTGTATATTTGTGTATTTAGGTCTTTATTTGCCAAGTTAAATGCAAAAAAGAGCTCTTGTTTATATTAGCAGTATCTATATGGACTTATCTATACGAACAGTTGAAAAGCTGAGCATTAGACTGCGCAGCTCATCAGTCTAGCTTCAAACCTTATCCAGCGAACAGCTGAATGACTTTGGAAATCTGCAGTGTGTTCCTGAAACTTTAAATGATATTGTGTTGCCTGATGCAGCTTAGTGGTTCACAGATCAACAACTGGTGAAGCCAGAACATTTTCTTCTGTATTTTATCTGTATCCATTGGTCATAGATGATCAGTTCCAGAAAGAAACGCTGCATCCACGCTGATATTACCTTCAAAAAGTTCCCTCACTGGAGCACCGACACCCAGCCCAGTTCAGATGCACATGCAAATGCTGTAGAGTTAAATTACAGATATGTTTGTAATACTGCCAATAATATGGCCTGATTTCCTTTATTGTAACTCAAACTGTCCTGTGCTGTTGTGACATTGCTAAGAAACACAGAGAATACAGACACAATTGAACTTTTGTTCTCTCCAGGACTTGGGCAGGCAGCTCAGGCAGATGGTCCATTTGGGATCCAGAGCCAGAATACCTGCATGCTCCTGATTTCCTTAAAAAGTGGCTGGCAAGAGTGATGTTCATCTGTGATGGGCTTACCTTGGATGATGAAATCCAGAAAGCAAGTCACTGCTCCCACGACTATATTTCATTATATAGAAGCTAAAATCTCCTTAAGATAAATGGATGCACTGCCCCAAATTTCTATGCAAATATCTGCTCAGAACACAAAAGCAGTCAAAATGCCGAGTATTTGAAAATATTAGGAAAACTAACGGACGAATTAGATGCAACAATACACTGCTCTCAAAATAGGTGGCAGAGCTAGCAGAAGTACTGCGGAAGGCAACGAGGATGACCATTAAAATGGCTTCCATCTGAAAAGAAATCAAGTAGAAATGTGATTTTTCTCTAGGATCTGCCACTCATGTAAATGGAGCTTGAACGGAGTTTCTAAAGTTCATGGGAGTTTTTCATGGTTAAAAAATGCTGCAGACACTGCGGCATAACTGTGTTTTGAACCACATGATGATGGATAAATACAGCAATAAATACAAGTTACTACTGTCCCAGGGTTCATAACGAGTTTATATTCATTAAGGGTGAAGAGAAGACGGTTGTGACCTGTACTATGGTTTGCTTGAGAAGGACTAAATTCCCCCAGCTGTAGAAATTCCTTAGCAAATATTTGAACAGAAAATGTGCTTTTTTCTTCTTGTGTTCTTTAAAGAAAATGTATTAATTGTATATCTCCAAACCCACATGCCTTGACATGAAAGAAAACAACTTTAGCTAAAAATCCATTCTGGTTCGGCAATACAGTGAAGTAAGCATGAAAAAGTAAAACTCAAATATTTATCCCTAATGGGAATTGGGAACATAAATAACTATAAAGCATAAACAGAAGAAGGGGGGAAAAAGTAGATTAAAAAAAAAAGGAAACAAAAGGCATGAAGGAAAAATCCATGTGGGCAAAACTAAAAGTTCTAGTTTTAGTGTATTTGCTAGGATCTCTTTTATGCTAAATACACTAAAACTCCACAGGTTTTATTTTGTAATGATGATGCAGAAGAGGCGGATGCATTCAGTATGAGTTTCTTTTGGTTTCTGTCACCTTGGGATGAAATGCTTTCCAGACCAGTAATAACTGAAAAGGATGTTGTCCTGATCTCTGTGAGGGATAAACACTCTTAAACCGGCAGGCTGAGACAGACTTTTGTTGTAGAGGAGTCCTAGAGGAGCTGGGATCACCTCAGACCCAATGCTATTGCTACGGAGTGTATCTTGGAACTTGGGGGCATGCCATTTTATTGTGCAAATACTCAAAAAGGCAACTAGTGTGACTCAGGTTGGCACAGACTGGTATTTTGACAACAAACCCCAGGAAACTAATTAAAAGACTGATGGAGGTTTAGTTAGCAAAAGTTAAACACTAATGAAAGGCAGTCAGCATTTCATGAGTAGGAGCATTTGTCAAACAGTTCATCTCAGCCTTTGAGTATGTTATAAATTTAATTGATAAAGTTAGCTGCGTAATCTTTTTAAGGTGTTTGATTTAGTACTTTACAACTTTTAAAAAATATAGAACATATTAAATAGGTTAAAGATCAGTCAACTGACACATCTCACAAATCACTCATCATGGGGGAATCTCACTTGAAAAGGGCTCTTTTTAATGGATTTCTTTTCACGGTAGTGGGCCCAATGCTATTTCTAATGATGATTTGTCGGTGATTAAAACATCACTGTTGAGAGGGAAAGAAAGATGTAGAGGTTAGTCATACCTTCATCTCTTGATGGGCTGGATCCATTCACACAATACGCATTTCAATATAGCAAAAACCAGATCTCTGCTTCTTAAAGCCAGGAATGCAGATGAAGCCTGCTTAATGGAGCAGTATTGACTGAAAGAATTTGGGACTGTGTCAAGTTTGTCAAGTAATTAAACTGGATGGACCCTGGAAGGGTATATACCAAACCAAATAATTTTTTTTTTCCCCTGAATATACAGAATATACACAGTGAAGCAGAATGGATCAGGATGTCAAAACTATAACTCAAAATATTTTATATCTCAACATGTGCTGTTCTGGTATCCACTTTAGAAAGAAAAGCCATTCACATATCAGGGAGTTGAGAAAACGTTTTAAAATATAAGACCTTAAACTGTTTAGCTCATCAAAAGTGAGACAGGGAGGTGATGTGATAAGCATTTGAAGGCAGGTCTAGGCTCTGAGTCTATTGATAGAATGCGTGTGATTGTTTTTTAGTAGAGACAACTGATCCAAATTAGAGTTTTACTCATACATGTTTACCTTTTTTATAGCAGTCTTCCATGCATGTACGTGTTCATGTCTTCATAAATGAGAACGCTACACTCAAAGGCTTTAATGGAAGTTACTTCCCTTTCTACATGCACAATAAGAGGTTGATTTACTGGCAAGAACATATTTACAGCAAAGAACTGTCGAAAGATTTTGCGTATCTCATGATCAGGATCAGAATCCCATGGCAACAGGCAAAGGTCTTTTGTACAGTATGATGTGGACTTCAAAGCATAGTATTTACAGTAATATTAGCTACAGTGGATGGTGCATGAGCTGGACTGGTGTTGTCCAAGGCCGGCTGAAATGATATGAACTTGCTTACTATGGAGGGATGAAATCATTGCTTGCCTGAGTTTAGATTCAAGTAGGTAAATAATTTACAGCTTTGTTTTGCTCTCAACCTCTATATAATGCTCAGACACTGTCGAAACGGGCAGTGTATCAGAGATAGATTTCTGCCCTTTAGTCAAAAGAGATAAACATATCTGACTGTTACCAGGGTGTGATCAAAGTGAAAAGTTATTATGCTAGCATAGAGCAGTACAGTTAGAAAAGCTACCCAGGAGAAGCGATAACAGTCAGAGTTTAATAGAATATGTGAAGTTTTACTGTAGTTTCAGCACAAGAGCAGAGCTCGCTCAAAAATAAGCTCACAAATACCCAGTGTATTTTTTCCTAACTTTTAGGTGACCAATTACGCGGTGTAAACTAGTAAAAATATTTCATGCTGTGTTAAGCAAGGAAGACATAAACAAGAGAGCAACATGGGAGAAAAGCATAATAATTTGTCTGCTGAAGTACTGTGAAGTTAATAGCACTACATGGACAAATGAGAAGACGCATAGAAAACCAAAAATGGCTGGATCTGGCATAGCACTGAGCAGTCTACCAAAAAATGACATTTCTGTTGCACTGCCTTCCTCTTCCACTTTGAGCAAAGAGTCCAATGTGATGAACTACAGCTGGAAATCTTTGGGCTACATTGCAACGTCCCAGAAAAGAAAAAGCTGTTGAAAGCATGCAGAGTAAGGAGCGAACAGAGCGGGCATGCTTCTGAAATGAAACAATATTGCTCTTATTTCAGATGTGGAACTCTGACAGCATCTCACAAAAGTTAAAGATCAAACTAGAAGTGGGGAGCTCACATTGCTAAACTAATAACGTGGAAGAAAAATAGCTTGCATGAAGTTGAACGTTACTTTGCTGCTTTACAGGGCCTTTTTCTTTGGGTGGTTAGAAGTTTGTGTTTCCCCTTAACAAGGCAAAAGAATTTAATGGCTTTATATTGTTTGGAGTTGAGTGAGTGCCTGCAGGCTTGCTTGATGAGAAAAGTGACATCCTGAGAAAATGTACAGCAAATTGCAAACAAAATCCTTATTAGTAGTGGCAGTTACCTCCTGGAGTAGGATTGATTTGGAATCCCTGTAAGGATAGTGCTCTCGCTCAGCCAACTTGACAAATAGGAGTGTTTCTCAGGAGTTCATGTTCAAGTTGTGTTGGTGGTAATAGAATTTAACAGATTCAAAACAATTAAAGCAAGGTACTGAATGTCACTGTGTCTGAAAGACTCATTTCAAAAGTTACACATACACCCCTTTTCTATTGCAAATGCAATGAAAAAAAGCTGCTGCTTTTGCTCGTCCTTAGAGTGATTATGAAGAGCAACTGGGATTCAAAGACTCGGGATGCCCCAAAAGAACAACACTGTGTGGATCCATGTTTTGTCTCAGCTCAGAAACCCAGAAGATCATTTTGATCCATCCTCTGCCATACTCTGGAATGTGACATGGAGGACATAGAAATATTCTGGATTATTTGACAACAGCAATGTGAAGCAGCAAACATGTTACTTTGGAAACTTTTTTTTCTAAGAAGAAAATGATTTTTCATATGTAAGCAGTGTAATAACAGCCTTGACAGGAACTAAAACAACCTACAGTATTTGTTTCCCATCAACCACTACTTATGTCACTGCAACAAGAACAGAAAAGCACCAAAATGATTGTTCCTCTTTGCCCCATACAACTAAAATACCCCAAAACATTTACTTTGAGCATGCAAAGAAGCTCTGGAGTGGAGACAATTGAGAGAAATAACTCAGACCTTATCCCGACTCATGTTGCTCAGGCTCTGTTTAGATTAGCAAATTGTATGGACTGACAGAAGTGGATTTTTTAGCAGAACAGTTGGCAATGAAGACATCATGCTTATTCTATACGTTTCCAAGGTTTTTATGTTGGACCAGGCCTGGTCTGCTCCTGTGACTTGAATGTTTGTTGGTGGTTGGTGGCTGGAGCACATCTTCTGGATTTCATCTGAGGGGAATCCATTTTGCGTGCTCCAGGAATCCTCTGTGATGTGAAAAAAAAGCATGAGAAGGGCAAATAAACAGAAGTCTTAAAAATGCTTAGGATGTCATACGGAGGAAATAAACATCTCTTACTAGTTGTCAAACATGTTTCTCCCAAATTCCTTTTTAACCCAGGGCACCACCAAAATGCTCTCAAATTGAGTTGGTTTTAGTATTGTTTAATTTGGTGAGAGAAAAATCACTGTTAACAGAGTAAAATAACAGCTGTTATTGTAATGCATCATGTGGAAAGGCAAGCATCTAAGTCTTTGCTGGTTTATGTTTTGAAAAATATTTAGTAGCTGTTATCTCTGTCACTGGAAGGCTGGACTTCTGCACTTGATAAACAAAATGGTGTTGATCTTCACATATGAAACCATTCAGAAATGCTATTAATATATCCATTAATTAAATAGGCACTCATGTCCTGGATTTGTTCACTTTAAGGTATATTTTACCATTTTAAAAAGACCATTAATAATCAGAAAGGACCAATGATAGCAGAATTACAAGCTCACTAGCCTTCTAAGAATTCACATATTGCTACCCTGCAATTTGGCTGCAAGCCTTGAAAGAGGCATGCAATATTTAAGGCTTCAGCCTGCCATGAGATATATTAGGTGGATAAGTAGGTACTCTGCAGTATCTGCTTATGTTGCATCTTGTGTATGGTAATAGACTGTTGTGGGTGGATTCTTGAGCATGTAGAAACAGTTTGCCCTCTTAAAACTGGCAAAACAGAATTCTAAGTCCTTTTTTAGCTTTCTGATTAATGTTGCACTTCTATATGCTACATTTTCTACTGCCCAGGAGGAAAACTACGAAGTATTGTCACATTTCATGCATCGGGGCTTGATACACAGGGTATCTCAGCACACTATGGTACTCTATTGCCAAATGCACTTTTCTTCTCAGGGAACGATTGACATTGATTGGTGCTGGAATGAGGCAGTAGGTTAGCTGGTCACCAGTCTGCTCCTCTAATGATAATGCTTTGTTTTTGAGGAACTCTCAGTAATCAATTGATCTCACTTCAAGAAGCATTTGATAATATCACTGATACTATCTTTTATGGATCTTTTGTTTTTTTTCTACGTGAATCACTTTTAGAGGTTTCCCTTTTATGAAGCACTTTTTTCTCTTCTCCCCTTGAACTTGTATGACTTCTTACTGGAAAATGAAGATTTTTTTAACTTGGCTGCCATGGGGGAAACAGTCAAAAATTTGATCACGGAGTGGATTGAATACAATGAAACGGGGGCTTTATGCTTTGTTATTCATTCATCTGTTTAGTTTTGATTCCTTAAATGGTCTGTAAGGAGACAATCTATTTGATAGAAGTCTGAAGTAAAGCCAAATGAGAGGCTGATTTACTCCAGGAATACTACTCTGTATAGCAGATTTGTTTGTACGACTTCTCACTTGGTAGCAGTCATTTCCTAGTTAGTATAAACATGGTCCACCTTCCAGGGTTACTCTTCATTTGCATAAGGGCTCTAGTCTTTTACACACTAGATATCAGCTTTAAGAGTGTGAAGACCTTCTTCAATGACACACCAAAGTCACTACCTCCTGACAAAGCTGGTACATTAAAAATGTCTGAGAAAATTTCTTCGGTTTCATCACAGCATTGGTCTTTTCTTCTCAGTGGCAGACTTGAAAAATTTGACAGGGCAGCCTAACACTTCCCAAACGGTGTTAGAAGAAAGATGCTCCTGTGCATAAGAAGTAGAAATAACATTACATAAACCGTACTTCATATCCATAAACCTTTTAGGGTCTGGGTTATTTTTTGAATCTTAATGAAGAGCATGCTGAATGCTGACAAACAATTACTGCTCGCTTTGTAAGGTCTTTTCTAGGCTCTATTTGTAAACTGTGCCTTCTATTTCTTTTCTTATTTGTGAATGAATTTGCAGAGAGTCAGGTAGACCACAAATTTCCAGCAGTGGCATTGGGTGTGTTCATGCCTAGAACAGACACAACGAGTCCTTGGCAGGCCAAGCTGCATCCTAGTGTGCCCCAACACTTCCCCTTAAGGAGAAAAGGTAGAGGAGGAAGAAGGCAATCCAGTCTTTATGCCCATTCTACCCTGGCCTTTTCCCGCAAGGCTGTCAGCAAGGGTGATGATGAGTGTCAATTGTGACAGCTGGGAATAGGACTGGTGCCATAAATGTATTTGCTAATCCAGTCTGCCAGCAAACAGTCCACAGGTGGACATGACTTTCATTCACCACCAACTTGGGCTGTGATGTAATGGTAGACCCAAAAGCAAAAGTTCATAGAATCATAGAATAGAATGGTTAGAGTCGGAAGTGACCTTAAAGATCATCTAGTTCCAACCCCCTGCAGGGACACCTTCCACTACCTTTCTACCAAGTTGTCTAATTGGTTGCTATTCCCTGTGGACTCTGCATACCTCCCATATTCCTTTGTTTTAAAAGGAATACTGGAAGGCTGCAGTTCAAATGTTTCATTTTCCAATTTAAGTTCTTTCCCTCCCTGTAGTAGACTGCTCTCTAAGTACTTCGATATTGATGAGGATATTTTCTCAAAGGCATCTGAGGCTTCTGTTTTTCAGGAATCAAAGGAAGGAATAATCTGGATTTTTGCAAATGGATACATGACAACATTGATGCCCTGTCTTCAATGAATTGCAGAGTTAATGTGCTTCATCTGCTCCAGAGGCTATTCTAATACTAATGTGCTTTTATGCCTTAAAAAAGTCAGTGACCTAAATACAAATAGGAAATAAAGTATGATTTTCCATTTAGTTGTTGAGAGGTGTAAGGTTTTCTGGTGTACCCTAGATGTTCATGTCCTAGTTTAGCTTCACTCTTGTCCATTTTTTTTCTTTTCACTGTTTTCTGTAATGTCTGGCATTATCATTTCAATCCATTGATTCTTTGGCTCTGGGATCACCAGATACTAAGGTCTCATTTGTACTCCTTTCCACCTGTTTGAATGGCAATCAGAGACCTCAGCTGCCAAGCTCCGCAATATTTTGCTCAGCTGAGGATTGCGGTTGGCGTCAATGCAGATTTCATTTCGTTATGCTGGCAGCTTTCACACTACCACTGGGCTTGCTGTAGGTGCAGACACAAGTGTTTCGGTCACTTATTCTTTTTACATAGTCTAAAACCATGTAAAAAATGTGCCCAGGCAAGTTATTCCTTCATCCAAATTTACTTTATTAAACAGGCATGCCATTTTCAAGGTGGAAGCATGCAATCGCGCTCTTCACTTGGCATCACGTTCTCGTGCTGGCGGAGATGTTTGTGCTGCCCTTGGCATTCCTCCTCTATGTTTTTCTCTTTCACTCTTGGGGTGGCTTTGGCAGCTGCACTGGCCAGATGCAAAGCTCTCGCCTCTTTTCCAGCAGAGGCATGTGAGGTCTGTGTAAAAAGCTTTCTGGCAGAGACTCTGCATTTTGCCTGGCTCTGCTTTCCTTCCCCAAGATTTGCTCTTCATCCTGTAGAGGTACTGTCTTCTGACCCACAAACGAGCACGAGGAATTCAATTGCGCGGGGTGGGTGTTTGGAGAGAAAGCAGCTTACCTAACGCACACAAAAAGCCCTATTAGTGCCTGTGTCTGCTCCATTTTTGATGTATAAACAGTTACTTTGACATTTAGTGAATTTGTCGTCTTGGAAGCACAACGATACCATGCACCCCTTTAGAAGAAGCGGTCCTGTTAGCAGAAAGATTAATAATACCTGCTTGCAAGTACGGATTTTCTGATGTTTAATAAGTAGTGAGTTCATACTACAAATTTTCCCCTGATGAAGACATTTTAATAGTCTTTCTCTCCTTGAATGGTCTGCCTGTTTTCATAAAAAGTAAGGAACTTCTTATTTTGCAGGCTACTACCCTTGGTCTAATAGCTTGAAATTGTTCAATAGGTTCAAGAGTTACTGTAAGTATACATACTTCATGCAAAAAAAAAGGAAATACAGTTTTCCTTAATCTGTCGAAATAATCAGGACAAATTCAAGCAGGAATGTTATTCCTGACGTCTGCCAAGCTGACATTGTCCTGGAGCGTTTGTGCTGGCAACAAGCAATATGCTTCAATAATTTCTCTCCAATGTTAATTATTGTTAAGTGTTCCTTTTGTTGACAAATAATAAAGATCCACCTTTGGAAGACTTTGATCAAGTTAGAGAATTTGGTAGCCTAACACTTGAATTTAGGATATTTTAATTAAATAACCAGGAAAAATTCTGTCTTCAGTCACTCTACCTGTAGGACAGAATAGTAAAATCTTATGCCCCCACTAAAATTCAGGATATAGAGCCACACAACAATGGTAAGGGATATATAACTGGCAGCAGGTCCCCTAGCCTTGCATGGGGAGAGCATTTGAAAAAGTGGGGATTATTCTGCTAGCCTGATGGTTATTTCTCTTTTGAGCACAAGAAAGATTTGAAGGTTGTTCTCTTCAGTCTGTAAAATGACTTGCTGTTTTGACACTTGGGATTTGGGTTGTTGGAAATCTTTTCATGTTAAAGTTGGTTATTCACGAATGCTAATAGGGGTAATATTAGCATTACACTTTGTAACTTGTCACTTTATAATCTCAGTCTTTATGTAAGAATCAGTTGGGGTTTTTTCATCTCTTATGATTAACAGGCAGAGATACATGATTCGTACGATGTGACTCAGTGTCGGACTCCGTAATAGGCTGTAGGAGTCACAGCTTCTGCCCTGGGCCTCTACCTAGTAAACTGACACAAAAGTATACTTCTTGTCTTTCCAGTTCCATTTTTCTAAATACTTTTGCTACACCTAACCCATTGCATCTTCATAGTTGCAGACATTTATAAGGTCCCTATCACAGAAGCATTCAAGTGTCACAACACTAAATGAAAGGCAAAACCTTAACTCTAAATAAATAGTGCATACTCGACACCGCCTGCTTTACCTGTAAAACTGTTGCTCATACTGAAGTTCTGATGAGAAATTGTTTGATTTTTCGAAGGAAGATTCCTGAGGGAATCACTACTGCTGTCATAGAAAAGCCAGATCCCAAGATGCCTCATCTAATGAAACCCAGGGGAGGATGTTCATGTTCTGATGGTCCATTAGGTGGAGCACTGTGTCCAGAGACCTTCAGCACCAGTAACAAGAAGCCAGAAGGCTGCCACTGAGGATGGTGGGGGGTTGGGATGCCGATCAAGGAATACTTCAATTAGGTCAATAGTTTTACCGTATATAAAGTTCACAAGAAAATCGAGCCATTGTGTTTGATGTTCTGAGGTCGTTGAGTTGCTAGATCACCAAGGACTTCATAGTTAATAACCAGCACTTCAGTTTGCACCTGGAATGAGACTGGCAGTCAGCAGGAGCCCAAGCGCAGGTGCAATATGCTCTTGTCCATTTACTCATCCTCTATGGCAGGCAGCCATGTCCTGCACCAGCTGAAGCTGCCAGATGTCCTTCGGGTCAGTCCCACATCACACGCATTGCAGTAGTCAAGAGTTTTACTTGCTGTTTGCTTTTGTTGACTGTCCCTGCCAGTGTCGCTACCTTAGCCTGTCAGTATAAAACTCCCTGTATAATTCTGCATGCCTCCTGGGGAATACACTTGGGATGAAGGGGACCTGTTTTGAGGTCTGATCCGATAGCACGTCTGAGTATCTGATCAGATAGCACATTAGCTATCATTGACGTCTTTTTAGATTATTATCTCTGGTGAATCACTTGCTCATCCTGCATTTTATCCACAGGAACAGTAAATTTCCCTTTATCAAGAAACTCCCTCAAGTCCCTTTAAAATGATATGTTGCATTTTGTAATTATTAACTTCTTATCTTCTTTTTTCTTAAACACCAAACTCAGTAGTGCTCCCTGTCAAGCTGAATTGGCAGAACTCGCTGTACGATATACTATTGTCATTCAGTTCAGGCTTTTTCTCTAATGGTAGCAGTTAGCTGAAGTAACATTTGAGCCCCAGCTGACTGCAAGCGTAGGTTATAATTTTCTGAGATGACTTCTGATTGTGGTGCTTGCCTGCTGCATGAGGCAGTGAAGAACATCAAACATGTCTTCATAAACGTCATACATTTTTATTTACACTTCTAATTGAGGTACACGTTTAAAAGTTTTGTGGGTAGGAAGCAGTATTGATCACTGGTTGACATTTTTAAGAAAAAACTACTACTGCAAAATTAAATCATTCACTCTCCTCAGGACAGGCAAAATGGAATAGTGTTTGTTTGTAAGAAATAAAGGAAAGACTGGAGATTATTGGGTGACCAATGTTATATTTTTATTTTATGGGGTTTTGCATTTTTTGTCACAGTAATCCTGCATATCCTGATTTCTAATGATTTGCCTTTTTTTGTTTTGACTGTTTTTCAAATAGTTACTAAAAGTTAATAAATACTAAATACTAACTAAAAGTTAAGGTTGTTGGGCCTGCTTTGTCATGTGGCTGTATAATTCTCTCTTAGCCACAGCCTTAACTTGGTATTTCTGGGCTTTTATTGCTTGGTTTTGGGCTGGGTTTTGGGTTTTATTTTTGGGGTTTTGGGGTAGAGGGAATTTGTTTCGGTTTGGTTTCTTTTAAGAGCTATGCAAATTTTTGCAGGTTTTTTTGTTTGCCCTTAATTTGCTGATAAATACTCTTAAAAGCAACTGTTATTTTCCTCTGTGAGAAAATGAAGAGTTTGCTCTCATGGCAACAATGCCCCTTTTCCTGTAATCTCAGGTTTAAAGTGTAACAAGATTGGGTGTATTTGTTTGTACTTTAATTATACACACATCCCCTATGTGCCTATGCCACTGTTTCCCTGATGGTAACCAAGAGTGCTGTGAATCCTCATTCAACAATCTTTCTCTTCTCTTAAATGTCATAGCTGTCAGCAAAGGAGTGATGTAAAACATATTAGAACAACATTTTCTAGATTCTTCTGTGATCTGCTGCTACTTTCTCTCATGCAGCAAGTGATGGGAATCATTCAGCAGGGACAGATTAGAAAATGATAGCAGCTGACTAAATCTGACTTATAGAATTAAATATCATGGATCAAATGGGCTCGTGCCAAACTTTCCCACTGGATTTAATGTAAGACTCTGACCCTCGTGGTATTACAAAAGTGGGTCAAATCTTCTGTGCTTGTACAGTAGGTCTTTTGACATTTTGCCAACGCCAGTATGCACTATCAAAGGTTTTATCATCAGCTGCCAAAGAGATAACTACAAGTTTTGAATTCCAATATAGAGTGTAATTGAATGGACTCTGTCTCAAGAAAATAACAGAGGGGCGAATGGATAACAGTGTGTGTTACGCCTCTGTGTTGGCATGAGCAAATTTGGCACTGAGGCTCAGCTGGAGACTAGATGGCAAAGTTGACAACATCAGAAAAGAGAGAATTTTGTCCTTGCACACTGGAAAACATTTCAGTGCCCCTCTCACACCTCTGCAACCACCAGTTTGAGGTCATTCTGTTGTGCCGGGAGGTGCAGGTGGGCTACAGTAGAAACAAGGTTCATGGCTCAAAAGGGAGTTTTTCTTCTCTGTTTTATCCCCTTAAGTACTAGCTGCCTAGTCTTGATCTTGACCATTCACCTCTCACTCTTACACTCCCAATTTTAATACAAAGATTTCGCAGTCTTTCTGTTGCTTTCCTTTTTATTGGTTGTTTGCAGTCCTGAGCCCGAAAGATCTGGTGCCCGTTTTTATCAAAGTAATAATGGTTTTCTTCTCTACAATCCCTCTTGTGAGGTACAGCTGATGAATTTTTTATTGCTGCAGTCTACATTTCATCTGACTGTGAGTCCGTAGCTTTGCATCTTTTCCAGCTTGTCCACTTTGCTCTGTCACGGGGGTTCCACAAGTTGGTGAACCTGGAGTTCCCAGGGCAGTCACTTTTTCCCCTTCCCATATTAGTGGCATGACAGCTTGTCATCATAGAAGTATTTATAGTGTTGTTAACTGCTTCACAGCCTCAGGTGGGGGATAGGAGGACTGAGAGCTAAGGATAAACCAGTGTTGGATGTCCATCATCCACAGCAGGTCTCAGTTCATCCAAGGCAATGGTGAAGCGATGCCAGAGGTACAGGGAAGCTTAGTGGTGTGACAGCCAACGTTGCAATTGTAGAAACTTGACTTTTGTCCAAAATGAAACAAAATCGAGTTCTAAAATGGCGATAATCCTCCTTATATTACCGGGGTGATACCGGAGGGGATCATTTATCTGTGAGTGTGCTGTGTAACCTCAGACTGGTTGCATGCCAGACCTAACCTCCCTTGCAGTTCTATAAC
Source organism: Ibidorhyncha struthersii (assembly GCA_013398815.1). Classification (NCBI taxonomy): domain Eukaryota; kingdom Metazoa; phylum Chordata; class Aves; order Charadriiformes; family Charadriidae; genus Ibidorhyncha; species Ibidorhyncha struthersii. Next base: position 1,266,735 of record VZSZ01003079.1, on the reverse strand, counting down.
TCTTAATTCTGGCAGCACAGAAGTTAATAGTTTAGGAAAATTTTGCTTTTTTTATAATTAAGTCTGTAGAAGGTAGAAATCAACAGCACTGTGCGTTTTCCCAGCAGAGACCGTAAATTAATTAGGAGCAATTTGCTGTCAGAAACAATTTCCATAATTTTAAGTAAAAAAGCAGAAAACCCATTTTTATCCTGAAGTGATTTAACTCCTGTGAAGATGAATTATGTGAAATTGCAATTTACCTGCTCCTGGTACCCAGAAGGATGTGGACGACGATTCAGGTGGTGGTTACTACTGCTGGGGGAGAATTCCTAAAAGTGATGCCCTCTTCCCCCACTGTTCAGATCTTGACCTTTTCATAACAGAATTGTCTTTGACACTTGCAAATTCCTGTCAGGAGATAATGAACAAATTGCAGTGCTAATCGAACACAGGCCTTTTCTAGGCTTTTGCCTGATAGTCACGCAGCAAAGGTCACAGTCTAACTAATGAGGGCTTTGGGTGATACCTACACAATATGTGGGCTTTTCTGAAAGGCCAAAATTTATGGGTGCCACTTGGGGACAATTCAGCTATCACAAGCATCTTAGAAGTACAGGAAGGGATGATCCATCCATCACTAAAGCCCCATTATTGGACTTAAACACTCAGCCTCATATGCATAATTGCCAGACCTTGGGCTCCTCAAAAGGCCTCAGTGTCATTATGATAGATCCTCCTCCCTGTTTACCAGGAAGAATGAACATGAGATGGTCCATTGTGGCATTTAGTATTTCAGCCCATCAGGATTTTAGGGTGATTTGCAGATATCAAGTCACTGATATGCTGCTTTAAACGAAAGGAACATTTGCAGAATCATAAATTTTTCCTGTGAAGTCTATTATTTGGATACCTTTCCATAGCTGATAAGCATTAAAAAATTTACGGCTTCACTCTTGCATTTTGTCCTTTTTTTGTGGCCTTTTCAGGTGCGAATATATTTATTAGTCCTTTCTTTCTTTGACGATGTACAATTAAAGCAGTCTGACCTCTAGCTGCCAAAGGTTTCACCAAAACACATTTTAGAAACTGTGGCTTCTAGAGGATAAAATCTGCTGTATCATTAGTTCTTGCTTTAAAGTGACATGTACACTTTATTAAAACTGCTTCCAAATATGTAGGAATTATAGGCTAGAGAAGGAAAGGTACTGGAAGATAAAATAGGATACTATCCTAAAAATCTGCAAGTTACCTGCAGAATATTAAACCAGCCTGGAGAACGGTAACGCAGCAATGGTGCTCAGCTACTTTGTCAGTGCGCTGGCACCAGATCGCAATCAAAGCAATTACATTCGGGTTGGTCTCAATCCATTTCCACTCCATACAGTCTGATGCTGTTTCCTCTCATAAAAAGGTCTGTAGGATTGCCACGTGCAGTTCAACAGCTGCTGCATTTCAGTGGTGGGTGAAGCGATCCCTATGTATAGTTGATATATCAGTTTGGCTCGCACTCTCAGATGCTGTGGGAAGTAAGGTGCGACATAAATGGATGGTATATAAATATTTTTGGGTTCTAGAAATACAGGCTATAGCAAATGCTTGAATTAGAATTGACAGTGTAATCAGAATCTACATTTCACACCACAGGGATGGCACCCTGTGCAATACAGTCTGCTAAGTACCACCCAGCATTACTGTACGCTTCCAGATCTTCAGAGGAATTATGCGATTTTAGTTTTGTTAAAGTCTGTGTACTCTTTTCCTTTCATATTTATTTAAATATAGCTTCTTTTTTTCTCTTAAATGATTATCTTGAAACTGTCTGTTTGCTTACTGACAGATTCAAAAACACCACCAGCTGAGGAATTCTGTTTCAGCAGTGCAATATTTGCTAGATGTCTGGGTACCTCTTAGCTCCCAGAGCTGCTGAAAGGCAATGAAGACACCCTCTCCTGGTCATCCACTGAATGCACTAATTTCTTTTTAAATGAGCTTACAAGTCCTATTTGTGTGTGCATTTATATAAGAATATGTGTGGAAATTAGTGCTGATTTGCACTCAGAGTCTGAGACAGTGTTGTGACAGTGACATGAGACATCTTTTTCATACAAGCATCACCACGTGTGTCAAATGCCAGCTCCAGGTAACTTGTGCTGGATATGATAAGCCTGGACACACCGGTCCATGAAGTGAGAAGCATCTTGCGCTAACAGGGTTTGAACGTTGACATCGACACCAAAGGCTGAATGAATCCAGGGTTTATCTGTCCTTAAGGTTTTGGGTTGGGTTGGGGTTTTTTGGCCATTCAGCATGAGGGGTCTTAAGTCTGCAAGTTTTTGGTTTGAGTCACTTTGCAATCTCCCCTCCAAGTAAATCCTACAGTCACTGCTCTTCCTGCTCACAGTGACAGCACGTGAAAGACCACATGTAACACTTGTTGAATGATGGACCTGTCTGGGTTGAAGCAGCAGGTATGAGAAAAGGATCAGAGAGATTTTTGCGTTTTGCTTCACAAATATGTTCTACTTTGTGGAACCTTGCACTTTTGAGGGAAATTGTGTGCTGTGGATATGCAGCCCATTTCAAAACGCATCATCACTTCTTTCCCATACAACATGTAGCATAAACCCTCAGCATTCCTGATGTGTGGATAACTTGTCCTGAGTCAGACAGAATCAGCTGCCATTTTGGCAAGGTATACACTGGCCTTTGCATGATCTTGCATGGAAATAAATATAGAAGAAACAGCATGGAAGCATGAAAAATCAGTGCATATGTCATACACAGCATGGGTGCATTAGCCATGACAAAACCACTCCAAGAATATATACATTTTCAAAAAATGCATATACACAGTGTTGGGTACATAACACACTGATGATTATGCTTTGGACCACTTAGGCATTGCTCAAATACAATCTCTCTAGCTCTTCAAAGCATTCAGCTAGTCTGCCTTCTTACGAGATCCTTTGCTCTAGCAAGTCATGAAAAAAAAAGTTTAATAGGAAAATCACCCTCATCTTCATCTAGCCTCCACTTTGAGGTCCCCCTTTCAGTCTTCCAAGTGTATGTACTAGTCTAGAGCTGCTGTTAGACTAACAACTTTTGATTTTAATCTAAATTTCCAGTTAGAGGTTTCTTCAGCCAGAATGGGTTGAACTACAAAATACTAGATCAGTAGGGACCTATGATAAAAAGTTTGATTTCTTTTTGCTGTAATTAGGCCAGGCAAGTTCCCTGTGGTCCATACCTGCTCTCTGCAAATTGCTGTTTCCTCATCCTTGTCACGCTCCTGGTCCTGGACGTAAGCATGACTGCAGTCTCTGGGGTTCACTGGGCTGCTTGTGGCTTTCTTCTTTAAATTGAACGCAACACATCCAAGCTACAACCTTGCTACTAATCCCAAATGCTTCTCTTACCTGTTAGCACAGACTCCTATATTTATTTCATATGATCAATGACATTTTTGTGCAGGATGTTTTCATGCATCCTATTCTGGATATATTCTCGACATAATAGAGTCTGTAGTCTTTTAGAAAACTTCTGCTAAAGTGTTTCAGAGAAAACTTTTAGGACGTTTGTCAGGGCACAGTCCTGAGCGTACCGATGGACAGCTTGGGTAAATCAGTGCTAAAACTCTTCATTGACAGGCAATTCTATGACCAAGATAGTCATAAAACTGTTGTCTCCACAGTTGTTAATTCTCTTTCTGGAAGATTGGGTTCTTTGGTTGGGTTTTGTTATTTGTTTGGGTTTTTTTTCCTTCTTCTATGTAAGTCTTACTTGCTATTAAGCAATTTAAAATGTTTTTTCCATGGGATAGGAGAAAGCTTCACACCTCAGGCCACTAGGAACACACAGATCTCTTGGTGCAGATGTATGGGAGGGAATGTGTGAACTCTCGCAACGTGAAGGTGTTAAACTTTATCAAATGGACTCTCCTGTAACCTCTTGGAGACCTGCTGCTACCCATTAAAACAGACATAATTTCCATCTGATTTTTCAAGTGATTGCTGCTGGTGGGATTTAGGCAGTAAGGCCCTCTGATGGTCCCACCTGAATTTGCTTTAAAATACCAGGTGGATATTGGATTCTTGTATGGACTGTACTTTTGTGTATAATAATGTTAAATATAGTGTGTTCTTAGCCCTGTCATATAATTAAGAACGGTATTTAGTTAAAACAGTTCCCAAACTGGGAAGATCATTGTAACTGAGAACATATGTGGCTGGGAGAGGGACTCCGTGAAGGCAAATCATGAACTTAGCAGTGTCCTATATATTAAACGTTTTGTAAAAGATTGGAGCTAGGGGAACCAATAATCCAAGTAAATGAGTAAAATTCCTTGTGTTGTTTGGGGGGAGGAGATATCGCTTGGCTTGAATCCAAGAAAGTGCTTAAAAGCGCGTTAAACTTTAATGAGGTAAATAGTCTCATCTCTGTGGTGCAGAACGTTTAGGCTTAATTTTAGGCACATGCTTAAGTTCTTTGCCAAATTGGGGTCTGAAAAGAGTTATGCTTTTGCATTTGAGAAGCAGGAATGCTATCACATGACTTCTATATTTAATCACAACTACTGAAGGCAGCTGGGATTTTGAATACAGAATACTTAAAGCAAACTGTTCTTGATCAATCCATAGAGAAATACTCAGAGGGAGAAAAAATATATACAGTAAATTTGAATAATGAACAATTTTGAGGAAATTGCAATCTGCTTGCAGACATTTGGAGAGCAGAAAGGAAGCTAAATTTGTTGAGTAAGTTACTTGCTGTGATCTATTCTCTTGGCTCTAATTAGAGGGAAGTGAGCAGTAAGGGAACCCAGAAAATGAGACTGCTGTGGACTGAAGTGCCCAAAGAGAAGACTTTAAGTTGGAAAGGGTTTTTTTAAATGGATTATTTTTCCCCACGTATTCTTTAAATAGGAGGGGAAAAAAATGGTGCTTTGAAATGTTTGTTTGAAAGAAATGCTAACTGTATAAACAAAACAGCATTGATGCTTGACAAATTTGACAGAAAGCATTTGGGTTTTCTTTGAAATTTAAATCTAAAAGTTTACTATAAGAATTAACTATATGATAACAACTTTGTAAATTTTAATGTTAAGGTTTATTACTATATAACCTAAGGATTTTCATTGGCTACTTCAGCACAGGCTTGCAGGGTAGGTTTAGACTGAACATTAGGAAAGAATTTTTCACAGAAAGGGTGGTTGGGCATTGGAATAGACTGCCCAGGGAGGTGGTTGAGTCACCATCCCTGGATGTGTTTAAGAGACGTTTAGGTGTGGTGTTGGCGGATATGGTGTAGGGGAGAACTTTGTAGAGTAGGGTAGATGGTTGGACTCGATGATCCCAAGGGTCTCTTCCAACCTAGACAATTCTATGATTCTATGATTCTATGAAATCATTTTACCGTCGAACACCTTACGTGTTTGACAGCTGCTGTGTAAAATACTGAAATATAACAACTGGCGCTATTGTTTCTTCTGAACAAAGCTTCCAGCCATCAAATGCAGGGTCATACCTGGAAACTATTAGATTCAAACATTTCCCTGATGAGGCTGCCCCTCACCTGGTAAGAGGCCCATAGCGACAGTCCCTCCGCACAACAAAACTTGCTCTTCATAGTAACAGGAAAACTCATTGGTGGAGGGCAGAACTTTCTCAGACTGGTGGTGAAAAAAAAGTTCTATAGGAATGCAAAGCTACCACATATCCCATCAGCTCCAAGCTCAGGGCATATTTCTTTAGCCTTACTTTCTTCAGTACAAAATATAGAGCAGCAGTGTATGTTTATATAAAATCACACTACCAACTAATGAAGAGAGTAAATGGAACCTCTTCCCGCTTCTCACCAGTATTAGCAACCCGGGGTAACCCATGACAAGATGGCTTTTAGACATGTTTTGTCATATCTGTTGTACCAGGGAGGAGAGTTAGGAGCTCCTACTTTGCAACTTTGATGTGTCTGTAGTCCCAAGTTACTTTACGCTTTTTAAAAAAGCTAAATTATTTTTATTATTTTTTTTAATCTTTCCTATGCACTTAAAGCATATGTGGCGGTCTCTCTGAGTGCTTTTTAATTGTTTCCACATCTCCTTTTAATTATAACTTCTATTCCAAATTTCCACAGCTTGTAGAGTTTCTTTTTGTGATTACTGCATCACCACTTTGAATTCTCTTACGGAAGCTCCTTATACACAATTAATTGAACATGATTGCAGTACTTGTGTCTTGATACTCCAACTGGGCAAAAATACAACTGCAATGGTTTCTTCCCCAGGAATTTATAAATCAAAAATAATCTTTCTGGAATTACTAGAGTTACTTCAGATTTTTCACAAGCAAAAATGACAGACTTTAGTCCAATAGTTTTCTGTCAGACAACTTCTAACAGAGGAAGTGATGCCCATTCTAGCTTGAACAGTCTCAGGCAGTGAATGTCAGGACCTCATTCCTTCCTATTTCCTCTCTCTACCAAAGACACTCTTGTTCATGCCACTCAGATCCATGTTTCTTCCCCTTGATTTCATTCATTGTATTGTAGCCTTGCAGGACTGTTCTCAGGGTAGAACAGCTTGTTGTAAGGTGTTTATAATAACAATTACACCTACTCCAATCACTAAAGCGTAATCTTTATCTTAATCAAAAAAGGGGGGAGGGGGGGAGAAGAAAAAATATACATCGCAAACTACTCCAAAGTTCTGCTTGAGTTATTTTTCAATTACAGCAGGTGAAGCAGAACGAAATTGTTACAGCCATTTATTGATTGTGTTACTATCCATTAAGGTACAACAGAAGAAGTCCATCATATTGTGTAACAACTTAACTATTTAAAATAACAAAGGCTTCCTATTGTTTCCCTTTTTGCCATTGTCCTGACAAATACATTCTACTTCTGTGCTGGAAATCAAATTTGGGAATCATAATGAAGAAATACTGTATTCAAGTTGACGTTATTTCTTCCCCTAGCTATTGAAATTCTTCAGCTTTTCAGTTGAAAAATAACTGAAGCAGAACAAAGATAATGAAATATATTAATTATATTAATGATGTTTTACTGAAACTGGCTGTGCATATATAAGAAGAGCTTCTATCAATGGGTAGACAATCAACAGGTAATACTGTCACAGTTGTAATTTTAGCTGCTATGAACTATTCAGGCACCTGATTGACAAACCCTTTGGAGCTTTATGATGAAGAGCAAAGTTTATCATGTCTTCTAAGGTGGGTGGATGCTCTTTGCTCAGGAGGAAAGCTGTGGAAGTGAGTAATGAATGGCAATTTAGTGAGTGATATTGTAGCATTTAGAAGTTGGTGAAAGCATGCTAGAGGAGTGCTCTCAATCCAGCAGTAAAGAGGTTTGTAAACTAGGTGTTAAACTGGAGCTTGTAGGTGTTGTTCCTGATGACTGGATACCGGCACCCAGAAGCAATAAATAATGATATATCATTGCAACTAAAATGCAGTAGTTGTTGTCTAGCCTGCTGTGAGTGTGATGAAGAACCACAAGGTCTTGAGCTGGCTGCTGAAAATAACCCGTAAATTTTTTTTTTGTGTACACGTGTACCCTTTTAATAAGCATCTCTGCATCTTCTTGGCAGCCCAGTGGAAAGACTTTCTGGACCTGTTTGGGACTGTGGTAAAAACAGGTCCCCCCAAAAGAAGGGAGGTTTTCCCCATGCAACGAGGAAAAGTCCTGCCCCTAGCAATGCCAGTGGCCACTGCTTAGAGAGAGGGGTGGGAGAACAGGGCTGTGCGCAGTGTTACTTCTCCTTGGAGGCTCTAGCAGTTTTTGCTGCATAGGATCAAACCACAATATATCAGACCTGTGTGCTGTTCAGTTTGTTTCATGTTTATTTTCGTGAGTTCTTACTTTCACTTACATACCTGCTTAAACTTCCTACTCATAAGAAAAAAAAAAGTCTTAAGAAAATGAAGATGACAAATAAGATCCCTGTTCTACCAATGCTAGCAAAGAAATTATTAGGACAGGAGCCAGAGTCCTTTTCTCCATAGTATTAACCATGACTTAACCTTGTTGGCACCTCTTTTCCTGTTTTCAGTTGTCAGACAGTTTTTCCCTAGCACTGAAAATCTTGTGGTGCTGTGACAACTGCTAACATAAAATATCCATTGCCTGTTGCTGTAACCACAACTTCTCTGTTTGAACCTATTTACTAAACATAAGCTTCAGGTTTCTTGTACCTCCCTTCAAGTAAATTAGATTTTCTGTTTTAAATGTCCATTTAAAGACAAAGCGAGGTTGGCATTCAGACTAGAGCATGGCTTTGTTGTACAGTTATTTCTGTTTTAACATCCCTAATGATCATTTTTGGGTTTGTAATCACTGGGAAGTTTTGTTGCCAATTCCTACGTCCTGGCCTGCTGTCGCTGCGTGTTTGTGCTCTTGCAGCTCTCAGATGTCTTTTATTTGACTTGTACAGTAAATACCTGTCAAACCCCTGAAGTTGTTTCATCCAAAAAACCCTTGATCTCCATAATTGATGCTGAAATGCTCGATATGAATACCAGTTGTGTGTGTCAATGTTCGTTAGGATCAGCTCAAGACATTTTTTTTTGAGGGGAATGCCTCCTGCATTTGTGTAGTTTGGCTGTGGATACACTGAACAAACATGAGCTGCGCATCAGGACTGGGTCAACATTTGCTACCTGTTGTGCTTTCAGGATCTCTGGGGTATTCTTCCTGAGCATATGAAGAGGTTGAAAAATAGATATAAAATGCTTTAAAACATTATTGTGTACATATATGTTATTTCTTATTTTACCTCTATAGATGTTAGGCAAAATGGCACCTATGTAACAATCTTTGAGCCCAGTTTGGGTCTTGCATTAGTGCTGTTTCACTAACTGCACTACAAATATTGCTGATTTACTTGGTGATGAAGTAATAGGTCATAGATAACTTTGTTTCCTTGAACTAGAAAATGCCATGTGAATGTGTTGTGTGATTGCCCATCAAGGGTTAACTTTGTTCTCAAAGCACATTTGGGAATGTGTTCAGGCAGCGCACAAAATGAAGGCTGAGAATCAAAGCAAGCAGGCTATCTCTTCCCACAGATCTCGCAGCAAAATTTAGGAGCTGAACGATGCAACATGTGCATAAAAGCTTGATAATGTTTTTAAAACATATCACTTGAAATATGTTAACGCATATGTTCCTTCATTTAGAACTCTTTCAAAATACATAATTTGGCCCTTTAGCTTTACACCCAGCTCATTATGGCACATATGCACAGAGATAACTTTTGAAAATCTTCTCCTGGTCTTTCCCCAACACCAGTGTAACCTTTCTTTCCCACCTAAGCCTTGTAAAGTCCCTTCTGTCTCTTTGCACCTCTCTCTCCAGCTCTTTCAGTGCCATTTCCAGTCTGGTGGCAGTTTATCCCACCAGAGTTTGCAAGGGTGGCAGCTAGCTGCAGTCTGCTTGAAGCAGGATTCAGCTCACTCTCATTTCTAAAGTTTAAAGGTTTCCCATGGTTCAAATCTGCCTCATTATCTGTCTGTGAATAATTGGTTCTTTTTAAGCATCAGGTTAGGTTTGGTTTTGTTTTTTTTTAATCATTTGTATCAAGATTAGATGAACAGCATAACATTGTGACAGAAACTGTTGGTCAAACAGGCAAATCAAATTTCCATTTTAGTTTTACAAAAAGGTTTAAATTCATATAAAAGCGTACATGCACATGCACACAAGCTGTATATGAAGACCAGTCTAATTTCCCAGTCCCAGTAAGATAATAAGCCAGTAGGCAGAATGGCATTTTCATTTGAATACTGGAGGAGAAGCAGATAAATCACGGCTCAGAAGTTCCTCAGATAAGGCAAGGCAACTCTTTTCGTACCATATTTTCAGTTAAATAAAATATGACCTTTACACAGTGCTATAAATTGGCCTTGAGCGCACCTCTAGGTGGAATTACCTTCGCTTCCCATGTATCACATGCTGCAGGCTTCCACTGAGCCCTTTGTGCACGCATACATATTACAATGCTGATTTTGTAAAGTCTCCAGTTACTCAGATGTATAGCTTAATCAAATCAGGCTCTTTCGTGATTTCTGAATTTTATATAATTTTGCTCTTGATAGTTCCCTTTCAAGGTCAAAAGCAATATCTGTGCTTCTAGGAATATGCTACTTGCAGAAATTTTTGATGCTATTGCAGTTCATGGTTTTTACTAGAAATTCATTTGTCTCACCAGATACGGGGTGACCAGAGGATAAAGAACAATACCTGCAGGGAGCAGCGTTCTCCATCTGTCTCATTTCATGTAAAGTGGGGTAGAAACTTCTGTTTTCATTATCACTATTAGATGACTTCCCTCTGCACTAGGGTCATGAAGCCTGAGTCATGAGATTTCAAAATACCAGATGCTAATCGTGGGGAGAGGAACTAAGATGCTTACTTACTCTCTTGAACATCTGAGAGTGCCTATCAATGTGACCTGGTGCAGAAAGGTGAGAATCCGGCGAAGCGAGAAAAAAACTGTTACCGCTCTTTTCCGTCAAAGTCTGGCACTGAAAAGTTGAAAATTGGGTTGAAACAGGAACGAAGCTTCCACATGAAATCTTTTTTTGTGATTTAGCAGTCTGCTTTCAGAGTTTGAACCTTGCTGGTTTAGCCTTTCATTTTGTTTCCAAATCAACAATATTGATGGATTGGATTTTTTAAATTTATTTACATTTCCCCACTTCCTTTTCTTGCTCCCCACCTTTGCTTGTTGCATATTCTGACAGTATTTGAACAGCCAGAAAATACAAATAAATATTTTAGTGTGAACTACAGCTCCATTTCTAATGCCTGGTAAACATAATTTTTTAGAAGTAAAAGTTTTATGCTTAAATAGTTCAAAAATCTGCCTAATGGTACTTTCTGTATGCTGTTTAACCTAAAATACAGAAAATACTTCAATTCTTGAAGTAAATTAAGTCTATATTTTGATAAGCCAGTAAGCATGACAGGCTATTCTTCATTTCCCCCACAACATATGGGGCTTTCTCTTTATTGTCCTTCACTAATTTTCAGTATTTTCCTTTGAGCTTTTGTCAGCAAAGGCATACACTTCCCTCTGCAGTTTGTATTTCTTCAGAAAAACACTAGGTGAATTTGAGTAATTTCCTCCTGCAAGAATGTATTTGGTTTGAGAGTTTAGGTGAATTATATTCTGCTGATTAGTGAAGCAAGTGCTGTGCTCCATCTGCTAGAGAATGGGAATGGGATATTTATAACGTGATGGATGTTACTGTTGGGTGGGTTTGTTGTGCTTCAATATGACTAAGCGGTTCACTAGGGTTGTAGGCTGCTTCGTTTTCTTTGTTTTAAAGAGGACATGCTGACTTGGGGAGAGGGAGTATTACTGCAGAATTGTGGCTTTGCGCAAGAACTACAATTAATAGCAATAGGGACAAAGTCAAGGCATACTACCCTTTTAACAAGAAATTTGGGGAAAAAAGGCAGAGAAACAGGGATTGATACGTACAGAATATAATTTCTCAGTTATACGTGAATGCTAGATTTCTTTTCCCCTCAGAGCAATTAGAGAAGGTGAAGATGAAATTTCTTCTGCGCTCATTGTGCAGTGTCTAACAGAATTTTTCTGTTGTCCTGGTTTGCTCAGAATTACCCCTCTTTATTTTTACGCATTAACCCATCCCAGGAACGGATAGGTATCTCAGTGCTGCAGAAATGCTCCCTGGTGTTGGTAGGGTGGCTCTAGTGAATGCATTCATTTGTTTCAATAAGTGGAATGAACTTCATTTCTTAACATACTTTTCCTTACAATATGAACAGAATGACTATTTTCCAGCTTATAGTGATGACATAGTTGTAATAAAGTAAGCAGTCTCAAAAAGACCCCCAAAATCAGGAAAACTAATTACAGTAAAACTGCAGAAGGATGTCTCAGTACTGAACCATGTAGAAATCTGCTGCTCTTTAAAAGTCAAAGGGACGTATTCTGCTCTGAAGTAAGGCACTTGTTTTCCTTAAGGTCATACAAAACAAAGCACATTATTTGAACAAATGTCAGAGTAATGTGTCTGTAATGAAATATAGTATTTACTCACTTTCAGGATTTGAACTGTGACAAATCTGGAAAGGAAATAAACAGTTACTGCTCTTGTTAAATAGTCCTTTTAATATTACAAGTAAGTTTACATTGCTGGACCCATGTGTACCTTAATGATTCCTGGAAGTGCTATGACTTGGCCCAAAGGAAAGCACAAACCTAATACTTTATTTTGTGTGAATTAAATGCAGCTAATTAAAGTGAAGGAAAATTGAAAAGAATTAGGCGAAATAAAAGCACTACTGTAAAGCTTTTATTAAACGCTTATGCAGTGAATAAAGAATGTGCAGGAAAAAATGAACCGCTGATTCATTTATCTGAAAGCTGCTTACTGCAGCCTCCTGGTCGGTGAGCGAGCCTTATGTGTCCTGAGCCAGGGCTTGCACAGGTTTGGTCCCCTTCTCATCCAGAAAGGTACCATGTATGAAATGATCAAATCTGAAAATGGGATTCCATTTACCACCCCACAGAATGATCTCCTGCACGGATGGAACAAGTTACCCATTGAAAATGTTATGGACAATATACGCACTCTGCCAGTTTAGTTGATAGTAAATGAACATTTGCTTTCTTCTCGATGGAAGTTAAGATCTTATAACCCACCCAGCTCCCACTGCTGTGAGTGGAAACAGGAATAGAATCATAGAATCATTTACATTGGAAAAGATCTTTAAGATCACCAAGTCCAACTGTTAATAGAATACTGCCAAGTCCACCACTAAACCTTGTTCCTAAGCACCACGTCTACCCATCTTTTAAATACCTCCAGGGAACTCAACCACTTCCCTGGGCAGCCTGTTCCAATGCTTGGTAACCCTTTTGGTGAAGAAATTTTCCCTTCTATCCATCCTAAACCTCCCCTGGGGCAACTTGAGGCCATTTCCCCTTTTCCTATCATGNACCTCAATGTCTTTTGTGTCGTGAGGGGCCCAGAACTGAGCACAGTACTTGAGGCGGGGTCTCACCAGTGCTGAGTATAGTGGGACAGTCACTTCCCTGGTCCTGCTCATCACACTATTTCTGATACAAACAAGGATGCCGTTGGCCTTCTTGGCCACCTGGGCACACTGCTGGCTCACGTTCAGCCGGCTGTTGACCAACACCCCTAGCTCCTTTTCTCCCAGGCAGCTTTCCAGCCGCTTTTCCCCAAGCCTGTAATGCTGCATGGGGTTGTTATGACCCAAGTGCAGGACCCAGCACTTGGCCTTGTTGAACCTCATACCATTGGCCTCGGCCCATCGATCCAACCTGTCCAGATCCCTCTGTAGAGCCTTCCTACCCTCAAGCATATCAACACTCCCACCTAACTTGGTGTCATCTGCAAACTTACTGAGGGTGCACTCAATCCCCTCATCCAGATCATTGATAAAAATATTAAACAGAGCTGGCCCCAATACCGAGCCCTGGGGAACACCAGGAATAGATCCTACATAGAATCATAGAATGGTTTACGTTGGAAGGGACCTTAAAGATCATCTAGTTCCAACCCCTCTGCCATGGGTGTGATAAAGACACAAAATACCAGAGAACTTGATGATGATTAAATCTTCAAGCTGAAGAGGTTAAACTTCACTCACTCTAAATTTTTAAAAGATATTTTTATCCATCATTTATTTGTGGGGACTAGTACTATTGTACTTTCTTAGGAAAGTATTTTTAAGAAGTTGTTTGCACGCAAAATGCGTGGGTAGAGTTTCATGCTCAGATTAAACACAGACAAGAAGCTGATTGACAGATGTGATGGGGTATAAAAGACCAGGAAGACAGCTGACCCTCTTGAGTTAGAGCTGCATATTGGGTACTGCTGTTGGGAGTCAAACATCCTAGTTTGATACTCATGTCAAAAAACTTCATTCAGAAGTCAGATGTTACCTAATAACCAGGTGAGGCTTTTTATTTTGACGGAAGTGTGAGAGTAAAAGCTAGGAGGAGACAGTAAGCAGGCAAAATTGAGGCCAAGAACATTGATTTTGAAGGCTTTGCGGCACTTGAAATGGACAGCTGCTTTCATGGTAGTTACTAGCAGAGATAGATGGGAAAATTTTATTAAAACCTACTAACATCTGTTCCTGTGAGGAACAGAGAAAGGCTAAGAAAAAGCAAGACTGGAAGTACCAGCATCTGGGGGAAACTGTATAAAAGACAAAGCAAATGCACAGGGGAAGAGAAGTTACAGCAGATGAAACAAAAGTTGACTTGATGAAGTTGAGACAAAACATGGAATTACGCTAAGTTTTAAATTATTTTTTGATTATATAAACCCTAAATGTTTCAGTTTTTGAAAACAAAATCTGGTATTATTGTCCTCAGGACACATCAATGTTTTGATTATTTTTTTTTTGCTTATTTGTTTGTTCTGACTCAAAAATAAAATACTTGCAATGCCAACATTTCAAATCCTGGATGGTATCCAGCTTTTGCTGCTTTTATTGTACTGTGGGTCCCACAGAAGGACTATATTGCTCCTCCAACAAATTACAATGTGTTTTTTTCTGAACAGAACTTCCCTCTCCTGGCTTTGTCAGAGAGTCAGGGTTTTTACCCTAAGTGACTGGCTATTCTGTATATACCCAGCAGAACTCTGTGTTGCTTGTGATGAGGGTCACCGGTCTGAAGAGGGCTAATGTGAGGGATAACAATCTCCGAGAGCGGGCTTGGTGCTTACAGTGAAATATACACTGGGAAATATCACTGAATGCACTAGTTTTATATATTTAGGTTCATTTTCTGTTCTTACTTATGCCTTCATATCTCTTATTTTCAGGTCATTTAAATAAGAGACATGTGGTGGGACTCTGTCATTTAAGCAAAATTGGTATTCTACCATCCATGAAATTGCATGGACACCTTCAACTTATCCCAAAGTGCAAATTATGTGTATTTCTCTCCTTTAAAAAGTCAATGTGAATAAATGCTTAAAAATATGGGTCACAAAAAACATTAGAAAGGATCTTTTCCCCCCACTCCAGGGTTCATTTTGTTATTTCCAGCTTTCCTCTCCCTCCTTCACAGCAAATATATTGAGTTGGACTGTTGTTGACTAAATAACAGGAGTATTTGACACACCTGCCATCAAACTTATTGTCTCAGTCCAGATGCTTATACTCCTCCTATTTACTCCTACTGGTGAAGCTTCTTTCACGCATGCCACATCTCCTAGCCTGTCCACAGGTGCAAGCCCAGGAAGACAGCTTGATGTGTTCCCAGGCTGTGACTGGTGTGACCGCATTGTATGTAGTGACTTTAACTCCTCTGCCTGTAAACCCCAGCAGTGTCCAAAGGGGCCTGTTTGACTTCGCTGCCTGATGGCTATGTGACAGTATTCTCCGACACTGCAGAATGTGCACGGCCATGAGGCACAGGGATGTATTTGAGTTTGCTGGGGGCAAAATACGGAAGGAAACATCTCACCATCATACTTCTGGTCTCCCCAAAAATGCCACATGCCTGAGTTCAAATGCACTCAGGAATATACAGTGTAATTCTTGGGTTTTTCAGGACTAGAAAAGTGTGACCATTTACAGTAAATTGCTTCCTTTATGTTAGCACCTAACCAGCGGTCATGCTACAAAGTCATTGGCAATCATCCCAGGAGATTCCTGGAGTCATCATCTGGTCCAATACTCAAACCAAGCCAGGGAAACCTGTACCACGCTTGAGGGATGTTTCTCTCATCTTGAGGGACAGAGATTCCCCGTTCTTTGTAGCAAGTAGCCACGCTATCTTGCAGTCTCAGGTCAGAGTGGTCTACTGATGTCTAAACTAAATTGAGCTTGCTGAAATAAGAAGTCCATTGTTTCTACCCTCTCCACTACAGAAAATAAATTATTCCTTTCCTTTTCATAACAGGCTTTTAAACATCTGAAGTTTGCTTTTCTTGAGACTGAACAACCTCACCCCTTCCAGCCATTCGCTGTGTGTCAACTCTGTAAACTTCCTTGCTCTCCCCTGGCCTCCCTGCAGTACACTTTCTTCACTGCTCCAACTAAGGCCTTATAAATGCCCAACAAAGTGAGCAGATGAAATCCCATGTTTAATATTTGTCTCATTTGTAAAGTTTGATGCTGTTGACTTGTGTTGAGCTTCTGAGTTAAAATATGCCACAGTTTTTCTTACAAAAGCTCTCTCTCAAGTTGTCTTCCTGCCTGTATTTGTTCAGTTAGTTATTCCTTATGTATAACCTTGTCCTTATTGATCTGTCACCATTTTTTCATCAGGCTCTTTCTCCAATTTGTCATGCTCATTCTGAATTTTAATCCTGTCCTACAATATTTTTGTGGTCTTTTCAGCTTGATACCAATGACAGAGTCCCTGAAAATGATGAAGGGGGAGGAACAGGATACTCAGTCTGGATAACTTATTTCCTAATTCTGTCATTTATTATGAATTGTTTGGTCTCTCTGAAATGCTGTTAGTAAGCTGATGCCCATAGTATCAGTAAGATGTATGTATAGCTATTATTTCCTAAGGTACATTGTTTATGAAATATTGAACTGTTATGAAAAATTATGAAATGTTGAAGCTGAAGGTGACAAACAATGGCAAAATACCAGTATGGATAGATATTCTGGGTTCAGCAATCTGAACAATCAGAGTAATACCGGCTGTTTGCAAGCCTGGAGTGTAGAGAGAGCAGTTAAAGCCTACAGAAAGGTTAGTCCCCAACTTCAAATTTATATTACTGTTTCAAAGATGGTGAACATTTGCAATTTAATCTGGAGTAACAGCAGCTTGGCTTCTCAAGATAAGAAGATAGCGATTCAATTAGTCAATGTGCGTGCCTACACTTAGAAATACTAGCGTAGCTTTTAATGATGTAACACCTTCCTCCACATCTTCATGTAAGGTGACTTGCAGACTTGTTTCTACCTGCAGGGTTAGGATGTAAAATGGGATCTTTTAATAATCCCAAATGGCAGGACCTGCCTGCTCTGTGCCATCTAGGAAAGCTTGATTTGCTCTTCTGGGCCTGCTCCAGGTCTTGAAGATGGTGCAAGTTGGATTAGATTTTAACAAGGTAGAATAAGATGAATACGTAAAAAGACCTGATCCCATCCTTATGTCATTTGAATGTGCTGTAGTTGTTCCAAGCCTACTTGCTTCACCGGCTTTTCAAAGTACTGTTCATACTGTCAGCTAAAAATGAACAAGGAAAAATACGTTTCCTTACTGGTTGTGCCTGAATTTATGATGATTGAGCCTCCAACTTTCAGTTATGATCTGCCTCATATATGTAATAACACATTTTCTGCAGGTGATGAGGTTTCTGTAACTTGTGATGAACTGCAGGCAGGAGTTTGGTTTATTTTGTAATGCTTCTTTGTGTGTACCTGAAAATGGGTCATTTTTCTCCTGCAAGAATCACAACAGGTATCTCTGCAGGGGGACAGTCGGCAGTTGAACTGCATAGAGAAGGAGAGATGCTGCAGTTAGATTTACTCCAATTAAAGTATTGCTGTAGCTGGAACAAACCTACCCAGATGCAGGCTCTAAGCTCGCCGGGTGAAAATTGTTCACTGGAATAAATAAAAATGACGATGATGAAGATTGCCTCTTTAACACATAGAGTGGGGTGAATGGAAATTTGTCAGTTGTGGGTTCTGGTTTGAGGACTGCAGAGATTGTTTCCTTGTGTGACCTTTATAACAAGAAGTGTCAGACTTCATCCTGTATGTATCAGACTAGCGTGGCATTGGATATTAATCCTGATGGAAAAGGATTATGTGATTTTCACAGGTACTGAGATAGATTATCCTTTTTGGCCTGGCTGGAAGGTAGTGAGAGTCTCCTTCTGCAGATGCTGGTGGGGAGCAGAGTGTTCCTGGGAGAAAAGTACCAGAATAACTGAGCATGAACTGCAGCTCTGACTTGAACTTTCTTTTCACTTTCTGTTGTTCGAACGTGTTGCCTTTGAGGACTTGCTTCTTTGAGCAGGGGCGGTGGCGTGGACGGCAATGGTACAGGCTTTGAGAAGTCTGCCAGTTAACAAGCTCTTTGAAACACTGAGTAAAAATACCTGAAGGAACTTGGGCGATAACGTCGCATCTAAAAAGAAGTCCTTTTACTTTGTTTCTAGCTGCCCATTCTAACATTAAAGTTTTTGCCCAATATTTTAATAAATAATACTTTGTCCTTAGGTCTGGACACAACTGGCGATTTTGATGTTTCACAGTATCATGTTAAACCCTACTATCTGCTGGGTTTCACACTGGATAACAAGAGAACGAGTCATGTTTTTGCTGGTTTGGTACTCACTTCCCACCACCATCTATCCCAGGAACCACGTCCCATCCTCTCACCACCTCTAAGTTGCCTCCCTGAACATCCTTGGTCTGTCCCACAGAAAATGCTGCTTCCAGGAAAGGGCAGGAATGGCTGCTCTTGCTTGCAAGAAAAAATCAGGTTGCTGTTGCTATAAGCTATTGTGGCACCATCGCTTCAGGGGCTGAGGGGTCTTGACCACCTGTGTGAAAGGTGTTTGCTGAGAGAGCTGTTCCCCATCTTCTCCAGGGGAGAAGCGGTGGTTTGCGTAAGGGGTTCAAGGGTTGGATGCTGCACAATGCTCACCAGATGCACTGTGCTGTACCAGAGTTATGATATGGGACAGATTTGCATAGGGTAAACTGGTGTCACTTCAGCCACTTCCTGGGGTATCAGTTTACAATAACTCAGTCATCTGAAATACAAGTATGTTGGGTTTGGGGGTTTTGTTTTGTTCTAAATTAAAATAAAGACTTCAGCTGTACAAAACAAGCCTCCTGGGGAACTAGCGAAACCCATAGGCTTGCACTGGGACACGGCAGCCTGGGACCCCTTGCTGAAGTCCATATAATTTACATCACTTTTTTTCTTCTCTGGTGTTCATAGACTCCAGCATTAAAAAAACATGTAAGCAAATATGGAAGTTTGAAAATTTGTATTTTAAGCTCTTCTATATTTGCCTTCTGACTTCTGAGAAATTTCATACGCAGAGTGTTTTCTCAGACCTTCCAGAGAGCAATTTACTCTTTTCTAAAGTAGGTAAGATCAGTTTCTCCCCAGAAACGTACATTTTTCCCTGGTGCTATGGCAGCAACCTCATGGACTAGACACCTAGCTTTCAGACAGCCAAAGTAAAGAAAAATGGGAAAAAAAATCCCTTTCTCCCTGATGTGAAAGCAGAAATATTTGCACGCTATGTCAGTAGCTTCTGCTCGTTAGACCTGCAAACTGCCCAGTGAAAAATGATCTGAAAATAAATGTGTGGTGAGTCATTCTTTTTCCTTCCCTGAGTTATACCTTTAATTAATCTCAATCAGTTTACAAAATCCATTTTTACTTGGATTTAAAAAGCATGCACTTTGACAAATAAATCTAGTAGCACGCGTACAGTGTTTATGATTGTTGCTGCTTAAGACCTGTCAGCAAATGTATCATTACTAATTGCCCAAGTTTCAATGAATCAAAACACTATAGTTTTACGTTAAGGAGGGAGTTGAGCCCTTAAATTACCGTTTTAGCTTTAAACTGCTTTAGTGCAGTACATGGAGGCATGTCAGTTTAAATTCAAAAGTAATAATTCAAAAAGTTGTCAATAATTGAAGACAGCATACATATGCTCCTTTATTTTAATCCAGTTAGGTTTGCTCTTTTGATTTGGTTTGTTTTTATTTTTTCCCTGTATCCCCAAATCCCTTACAGACCTAAGAGACCAGTATATAAGCAGCAGGTGAAGGTCATTAAAAAAATTAGTCTGTTTACTTCAATGAAACCCAGGCTTAACTCAGGACAGTGCACGCAAATTACAAACAAAACCAAAAACCGACCCAGTGATAGAAATGTGAACTGAATTATGTATTTAATTACAAGAAGTGCAACCATTCCACCTCCCTTGTCTCTGCAGCAGTGCTTTATATTTCATGATGCAAGCTTGCTGTGAACACCCCACATGTGTTGCCTAGTTTTATTTTGACTTACTGCCATTCCTGGGTTTGTACCCATCGTCCCCATGTTTACGCAAGTTTGTCTTGCTGCAAACAAGTGAATAGTAAAAACCCCTTAGCTTGCACTGTTGCAACTATCTTGCACCAATTTAAGATCTCATTTAATCCCTTCCTTTTTCATTTAGTTTCTTCTTTAAAAAAAAATTTTGAACACAAGTGTACGTTTCTTCTTTTAATACAGACATCTCTGCAACTTCAAGCTTTATTTTGCAGAAGTAATTTAAAAATTTTTTTCTCTCTTCTTTGCTAGCTGTACTTCTGTGTGATGTTTCATCTAAAAGTTGCTGTGCATAGGCTCTGTAACCCCAAAGACACGTATCTCTCAGTAATCTAACAGCACTTAAAAAAACCCCAAAACCAACAAACAACTTTGGGAAATATAAGGTTTTCAGAATAATGTAGCTATTATTTACATAGCATGTTATTGAAAGTGTATCTTTAATGTTTAACAGGCAGTAATTTATTCCAGAAAATGAAGGTAAAGGCAGCTGAGTGTGGTGTCGTGCTGTTGGGAAGGCTCTCGTTCGCAGTGGGCATACCAAGAGCCTTAACACAAACCTTAGAATAGTCAGCAGCCCCTTTCTCAGTTACACTGTGCTGTAAAAATAGTCACCCAGGCTAGCAACCAGAAATTTGACCTTATAATGCTCCACACTAAACCTAATCATTGTTACAATAATCTTGCTTTCTTGCTTTATTCTGTCCCCGGATTGTTGCATGGTATTGGTGACTTTTTAGGGAGATTTTTATTGTATGTGGAAGAATGTGAGTCAGATAATACTCAGAGACTGTAGCAAGAACTCTCCCTAAACTCAGGTCTTTACTAACACAAGGGCAAAGGTGGAGAGGGAATTGCTTTGTTTTGGGCGGGGACGAAAAGAGACTGATTTTCACACTGTGGATGTTTATCATTGGAAATGATTTTTTAATGTGTCTTAGAATTCTTACCTGTCCATGAAATAGAATAGACATATTGTAAATAAAAGGTAATAAATATTCAGGCCATGCTATTGCTGAATGACAGTTGATGCTTTCAGTGGATTTTATGTATCCATCAGTGATAACCTGCAAATAATTTATTACAGTATGCCTTCTGAAATGATGAGATTTTGTTAAGTAACATTCAATTAATGAAATAGTACACCTTAGGCAAAATACCTACAACATGTGCCACTCATCGCTCCCAAAGACTAAAACCAGTGTCTAAAAATGAGACAAGTGAAAGGCAGTTACACGTTGTACCAGGGAATAGCATATTCCTTTCAATTGAAGGGCATTTCATCTCAGGGTGCTCACTACATGAGCTATTTAAATATGGTATTTGTAAGGTTGCTTCACTGCATGACTTACACTGCAGACTCACTTGCCGAAATAGGCACACAGATCAGAAACCGGTCTAGCAGACTGCCTTTTCTGTAATCAGGGCGTTTTATGAGACTTTTTTGTGGATGTCACCTTCTGTATCCTGGCTTGGGACCAACAGCTCCTACCAAAGTCCAACAGAGTGGCTAAGAATCATTTCTCCTGCTGCTCACAACTAAACCTCTTGCTCTTTGAATCCTTTTATTGCTTCCCCATCTTTTCCACATTAGTGCTGAGTCTTCTATCCCTGCTGTCTAAGTCCCACGTAATCCTAATCTTGTCTTTGGTCTATCTCTGCAGTTATCTCCTGTATCCCTTCTACTCTGTATGCTCCTCCCATCTCAACTTCATCACCGTGATCGTCATCACTGTAACATAACTACCCGATGCCTTCCTGATGCAGCTCTCCAAATTTTGTTTTCCTTATTTAAGCTTAGTTTTGAGGGGAACCACTTCCTGCTCCTGCACTTCTTACCTGCGTCATCTCACAGCCAGCCTGTTGTCCTGGGCTGTTTTCTCAAGTCTGAAAGCGTCAACCCTCTAAATCTCAGTATGCAAAACCATAGTCAGATAGAAAATGTTGTGGCGTGAGTATCTTTGTTAGTCATATATATGAATCACAGCTCTTTGTCCCAGCCATGTGAGTTGCTGGTAGCTTCAGTGGGCTTACTCATGATAGCAAATGCTACGTTCAATAGCAGGCATTTGCAGGATCATCCTCTATGATTGTAATCCTTTTTAGATAGGGAATGTGTCAGCATTTTATAAAGGGATGTAAAGATGCGTGTGGCCCATACAAAGTCTCCGTAATTAATGTTGTTCCATCAGTTGACTACAGGAATTTATAAATTGCACTATCATGATAAAACAGTCTGGTTTTTCGCATTGGTGAAGCAAGGATAGGAAGAAAAATGGGGAGACTTGTGTCAGATAGTTCTTGATGTTCTAGCTCTTTCTATAGATACAATGCCCATGTTTAGACATACTCTTGAGAATGGAAAGATGTCCCTGAGGTTTCTTTCCCAAATTCTAATAGCTGCTTGTATCTCAGACTTGTGTCTTCCCCTGTCTGTGTATATGAAATTTGGGATTTATAAGCATAGAGAACCTTCGCCTGTAAATTCCACCAAGTGTTTCTCTGTGAACTTTGTGTGAGCATCAAATTGTTGAACTGTTTGGCATATTGAAAGAAACGGACAACGAAGCTCAAAGGACAATAATTCTCCCTTACGCAATCTAGAAAACAATACTACGAAATATTACATCAGCTGCTGGCAGCTGTAGGTTTGCCTGCCTGCTAATTTACTATCGCAAGTGTTCCAGAATCCTTTGTAATCCAGCCACTGCTATTTATATTCATAATGATTTATTTAAGAACTCTGTACACGTCAGCAAAAAGTCACCAAAAAAAGCAAAATGAAGATTAGTTGGCTGAAAGTGCATAGAATAGAAAAGAATAACCCAACAATGGAGTTGAGATAAAGTTTATACACAGTAACTGAAAAAAAAAAAAAAACAAAAAACCAAAAAAGAGAGAATAGCTTTATTTTCAACTCAGTGTATAGAAGCCTCTGATTTTGGCACTAGGCAGTTCCCATCAGAGGCTATTAAGAGCAGGGAAACAGGTGTCTGGTGGCCATGGAAGGAAATGAGAAGCCGTGACACCTGAATTGAGATCACAGACCTGCTCCTGCCTTTCTGTCTGAGAAAAGGTATTAACCGCTTGATGCCTCAGTTCCTCTGCTGGCTGTGGTGGCACCCAGCTCTCAGCTGTTAAAACTTTTTGCTTATTTATAAGATGTTTTTTCTATAGAGAACTGTAATGATGCAAGGCAACTTTATTATGTTCTGTGGAAAATGCTAAGTTAAGAAAAAAGGATGAAGGATTGTGTAGTGGAGCGCAACATTTCTTAGCGTTGAGTCTCTAGGTCATTCTGAAGCGGGGATTTGAGTGGTGTCCCTTAGGATTTGCTGTTATACATGCTGAAATGATCAATCAAGGATAAAAAATGGACTGTTCTCATCTCATAGATCATTTCACAGCGAAACAGTTAAACTCCTGGCTGCTTTCTGAAAAACAGAGATCTGCATTAATAAGGTGACCTTATCAGAGCCACCCCTGGGGGAAGGGAGGGAGAAAAAAGGTTGTGGAAAGAAAGTGAATCCTATTGTTAATCTTTTTTCAGGGAGACTTGGAGTCCTGAATGCAAATTACTTTATATTTAAATTGTGTGAAAGCACAAAAGGTTCGTGTCTACAATTGACAGTTATTTCATTAGCTGACTCATGGAGCCTTGCAAATGGTTTCTAGTGTTAACTTTCCCTGGATTTGTTTTCTTTGTTCTTAGCAGATCTTGCAATGGTGATCATTTTGATTAATGTATTCAACGCTCTGTTTTACTCCCGATTCATGTTTTTTGCAGCAGTCAGCGTTCTGGCCTGGGTAAGGTGAGGTGGCTTCACTGTTTCTCCAGTAGTGCCGATCTGATGGGCTGGCTTCCAGCTGGAGATGAGAGAAGCCTGGAGTCTGTTGTAATGTATTTTGCATTGTAGCGACCCCAAAGACAAGTTAAAACAGACTTTCATCGCCAGATGTAGGATTGTCTCAGCCACATCCCTCTGTGACAGCAGACGGGCGCTGCATGGGCTCTGTGCTGTTAGAATATCATCTTTGTATTCCTGTGAGCCTCTCAGGGCTAGGGACGCTGGCTTAGTGCCTCCGTTCAGGTAGCTTTGTGGTTCACTACATCCCAAAACTAGAGTTTGTGTGCTCGTCTGTTTAAAAAAGCTACCATATTAACTAAGGTATTAATCTGGGGGGGAAGGAGAATGTGTAGGTTAAAGTTCATCATAACTTGCTTCAGGCACACCAGTACTAGGTGTCCGTTCTATGCTACGTGTCGAGGAACCAGTATCAGTTCAAGACAGAGTGGTTTTCTTAAGTTGATGGGCGGTCTGTCCTCTGGAGGTGCTGGCCCTCCTTTGACCCAAAAGATGAGCTTCAACATGCTGCTCATGTTTTAGTACGTTGAAGTTCAGGGTAGAGCCTGTGAACCCCACCTACTGAACTAGACTGAATAGCACCATCAAAGTTTACGCATCAATGTAAAAAATAATTATGAAAATTGCTTGATTAATCATGCCAGTTACACACTGATACATAGGCAAGTTGCCAGAGGCCTGCGAGCTCTTAGTATCCCTTCCCTCTTTTCTTCTTCATTTCTTTTACTTAGTGCTAAGTTTTTGTTCTTTTCAGAACTTTCTGGCATTTGTTGCTGCAATCAATCTGCCGTTCCCTGCTGACGCCTCTTATTGCATTGGTTTTTCAAAATCTTTCATCAGCGCCTCAAGCATTACATTGTTCTTCAATCTGCATCAAGCTCCTAGTCCTAAAATACAAAGGCCTCGGGGCCCGGGCCTTCGCTTCTTCACAAGTCACTTGTCTCCACTACCCTCTCTGAGAGTCGCAGCTTCAGGAATCTTATCATGGAAAGATCCCAGGACAAAACACTTGAGATACAAAGGCAATAAAATCAGAAAATGTTCAGGCCTAACCACCTCTATAAAACATCGCTTTGAAACTGTTGTTCGTATGCAGGAGATGTGAACGCATCAGAAGCCTCGTGAATATTTTCGACCTATTTTCCATTTTTATAAGAAATCCAACATACAAAGGGTTTTCTGAGAGACGTTTGTTTGTGAAAGTAGGAAACTTGGTTTATTTCAGGTTCAGATCCTTGAAGTTTTTTATCCCGATTTACATGGTCAACTACAAAAAAAGGAAGGAAAGGTTTTGAGGGTGACTATAAGGGATGCTTTGAGAGAAAGCACTGGAAAGATAGATTATTTTTTGTTTCAAAAATAGAATCACAGAATCATAGAAGTCTAAGTATTTTTCCCTGTTCTCTTCTGATTCACAGCAATAAATATAAAAGGATTTTTTGCAGCCTCCTTTTTTGGACTGACTGACTTTTTAGCAGTAGATGTTTAAATTAAATAAGTGAAAGAGAAAAGCGGGGATAGATGGGAATGAATATCAGAGCAGTATAATAGTTGATGGATACTTGAAACTCAAGGGGAAGAGAATAACAGAATGACTCAAGCTATATCAATTGAAATGAAACAGCATTGTTCGTTTTCTTTTAAACTGTATTTTGAAGCAAAAATCCTTAAACAAATATTTGAAGATAAAATTCCATCAAACTGCTTTTCCCCACAAAATTTTCACAAAACATGAGTTTGGTACATAACTGGACATCTCTTCCAGCTGATCTGGAAAGATTATTCTGATCTCTTTGTCCAAGATAATAAAAAAACACTGAAAGCATACAGATAATGCAAAATATTAAAGAGAAAAAAAATGCTTGCTTCTGCTTAATTTTTGCTTTAAACATTTTTATGCCAAATGGTATACTTTCTGAACATTGTGACAGAGAGCAGTTACTTGTGAACAACAATTTCAGTGTTTTCAGTTGGTTTTTAGCTTAATGTATGAATCCCACGTCCTTGCTGTCACGAAATCTCCATTTCACCACTTTTGCAATATTGCTGGCATATGTCTCCAGCTGTCTGTTGCTGACATAGAATTGCTTGTGATTATCTGATGCTGAGCTGTTCTGGTCTGTTTTTGTGTTTTTAATCTCTCCAACAATACCTGAACATGCTGTGCAGATCGTGATTATTGGGGCAGAATACAGTAATCTTTGAAATTTACTGTCCCACACAGAAAATTGGAAAATCTTATGATCTTTATATCCAGGTTGAATGTGAACTTGATTTCTTCCTGATTTCATCATTTAACACTGCAGACTATTGACTTATTGACTATAACGTTAGCATTTTCCAGATTGGCAGACAAATTGACTTGTAGGAGTGTCTACGTATATTTATACATCATCCAAATGATAAACTATAGAATGTATTTTAATTGCCTAGAGATAACCTGGTAAATTATATCACTAGGACCAAAACTTCTGAACTTAAAACATTAAAGTTACATACCAATCCCCATGTTACTTTCCAAGTAAATAAACTACTCGGCACTACTGATTGCTGACAGTCTTCCACTGATGTTCACTAAATAGCATCCCAAAGACACAGCTGACATTTTAGAGGAATTTTTAAGACAGAGAAAGTTCTAATATTCTTCCTAGCCTTCCTAAGCATGGATTTTATATTGATCTTGCTATTTCAGCAAGGACCACAATTAAACAAACCCAAAACATAAAACAATTAAAATGGGACATTCATATGTAAACGTTTTTTTTTTCACTTCCTATTGTCCTAAAATCTGAAGGTGTAAATAAACAAAGCCCCGAACCAGCCAAAACATGTAATGTGCTGTAAGAGCAGCAAGTATACTCGCTGAGAATATTTTGTCAGAGGAAACAGAACCTTGGAGCTATTTGAGGCATTTAAGAGTAAGTCTAATTGTTACTTACATTTCTTACTTCCCACTTTTCTCTCTGGAATACAGGGTCCTAAATGAATTACTGAGAAATAACAAGTTTCCCACAAATCAGCTGATTTACAGTAACTGCCCCTGTATGTGTTCTCACAATTGGTAAACATGAGTTAATTCAAAGCAGTTTGCTCTCAGTGGAAGAAATGTTACCCTGCAGTAGCTTGGTCACCTACAAGTGATCAGTAAGTAACCAACTGGAGAATAACGCCTCAAGCCTGTGACTGGGAGACACGTGCATTCCTTTCCTGGGGGTTTTGACTTTGGGAAATTACGTGTGTCTAGATGAAGAAAAGGATTTTTACAACTGGAGGCGCAGAGTCAGGGTCTGAACTCCTTCAGCCCGATGGGAGAACCAAAGCCAGGCATCTCACAAGGGCCACAGTGAGGAGTTTATCAGTTCAAGATGGGAGGCATCACTGTGGTGTCCTCCTGGTCTGGCTAGTTGGTTTTGAATGAAATCTCTCTCATCCTGTGTTCTGAAAGGGGGCTTACATCTACCTACCTTCAGGTGAGAATTTCAGGCTATTAAAGTAAGATAGAGGTATTCTCTTTCATTCTTTGCTTCAGAGGAAGATGGGAGTCACAATGCTCTGTGCTCCATGCTTTCTGCAGATGGGATTTTGGCAGCACTGAGCACAGATGGTATTTGAGATCTTATTCTGAGACAGCCCTGCAGGGTAAGCAATAAGTCTGTGGGATTTCTGGGATTGTAAAGCTGCATGTAGGTATTTGAGGTCCGCCAGAGTTCTTTCTAGGTCCAACCTCTCTTTGAGTCCATTTCACAATGTGAGGTGTGAGCAGGATTAGTCATGGTCCTTGTGCTTTTTGATTAATAGATTAAAAAAAAAAATACTGTGATAGTAGTCAGGAGTGATTTCAGTCAGTTTTGGAAAGATCATGGAAAATCAAAATATTTGTGTCACACATGGTGTGTAAAAGCAGTGAAATGCCTCTGTGGGCAGCAGCTGATCATGAAGATATATATAGAAGCCACAGTATAATAAAACTGCTCTCTCCCCTTTTTGTTAAATTATAATTGGTGCCCTTGTTAGTAATCACACTATGGGATTAAAGACTTCCTTGCCCTTGGAGACTGACTATGCCTTTCACTGCAGAGATAGTCCCTCCAGGTCAGAGGCAAGGCACGTAATGGTGTCTACTGAACTGTCCTTACTTGTTAAGAAATGTGTCAATTCATCACTTTTCATAGGCGAAAATTTATCTAAACCATTATTAGCTTACTTCCCCACCAGTTAACTATTTAAAGCAGGATCTTGAGCTACTGCACTGTGCTGCTTCTGTTTTACCCCTTGGACAAAATTCAGACTTCCTTTGCTCTGTGGTCTTTTCTCTCTTGTGGTTTTAGATAAAAACCCTAGGTATGCTTATTTATGTTCACTAAATACTGTGATATATTCTCAGTAGTTCCACCTCTTGCTTGTAATATAATCCCTGTTGCGTCCTCACGTATTTTATCTTCTCTATTTTATTACCTCTTATATGTACTGGTAAATAAAAAGGGAGTGAATTTGCAAAATATGGGCCATCCGGAAGAAATTCTGTGTGTATCATACCAGAGAATTTGAAAGATTATGGAAATATTTACAGCTCCCAAAGAGTCAATCTATACACAAAGATTGAATTTAGGGATGGACACAAGCCCTGTTTACTCCAGCTGTTCTGGAAAGACTGGTTTTGCAATATTTTCTGTCCTCAGAATAGTAAAACTAGATATGATGAATTTAGCAAAGTCTGTATGCTGCAGTGCCCCAGACAGTTTCTTATTTTCATTGACATTATTTTTTCATCAGTTTGGACTGTGTAGTATCTGCAGACGGTGTATGTTCAAAATATTGGATTGCTGTGTTTTTGCATACAAACCTGATAAAGGAAAAGAAATACCAGACTGTGTGTACAAGCATCAAAATTTGATTATATGCAGGATCTAATCTTAATATCACACCATCCTTACTGAAAAGCGTGAGAATATTCCAATTCTTATTCTGAATGGTGTGTTTCTCTGCAGTCATCTTGCAGAATTCTTATTCCTACCAGGAGAATATCAGTATACTGAACTGAATAAAAATGTATACATTAAATTGCTTATTCAAATGTCCAGCTTTGATGTTTGTAGAGAATTTAAGTAGGAGGCAATATACTTGAGCTTTGTTTTATTGATACGGGAGGCTAATGTCAGTTACAAACCAGGAAAGAATGAGTAGTTGTAGAATACCCTGGAAATGTGAAAAAAATGCAGATTTCAGTTATTAGCTTTCACAGCTGTTATTTGCATAGAAATATACTAACGGCTGGATGACATTTCATGCACAAACTTGATAGAGAATCTTTAAACATATTCATGTTAGAAGAGTACTTAAAGGGAACCTCAAACTCAAAAATTCCCATCTTTGCTTAAAAAAACGAAAACTGTAGTTTCCCTAGGGTATTCTAGTACAAGATATTTCTTTATGAAACAAAGCTTTCTTTGTTATGAGGAATATTGTGACAGCCTATGAAGGGCCCTCCTTTCTGATCACACTTTAAAAAAGATCCTGATTCCCCTGAATGTTATATATTACCGCACAATAGAAGTTGCTCAGGCTTTTGTGGAAAATACTAGCAAAGCATGAAGCCCACTGAGCCTTCAAACACCTCTTGGGTTATCAGTTTCCTATGCCATTTTCTGTTTTGAGGGAACTCCTTCCTTGTAAGTGGGGCAAAGATGAATGCCGATTTTCTATGTTGTGTGAGACGGAAGGAGTTACGCTTCCTTGAAGAACTAGAAGAATTGAGAAGAATTCCTGTTGGGGGCTATCATAATTATCCCATGCTATGAATTAATTTTTGGAAGTTGGGTGGTAGCAGCTCCTTCCAGTTAACATCTGCTTGCTGTGTGGTGGGTTTCTTTAAATACACCTACTAGTGCAGACCAGGTGCAACTTCATTTGTAAGTCATGAATGTTAAAGATGTCTGGCTTTAGCAGGAGTGGACAAGTTCACTGAGTATAGTGTAGGTTTTTTTATCATTGAGCACTTGCACTTTCAGTTTCCAGCGGTCTCAGCATTCACTTTGCCAACTGTGAAGAATTATGTTTTAATTTAAATCTGATTATTAACAACACACAACTTGGGAAGGCACTTTTCCGAAATATTCCAAGGATTATTCCTGCTCTGTTATCTCCCATTCACCTTCCACAACAGGATTTTTTGTGCTCACATTAGCTGATGTTCTTCAGAAGAGCTGCTGGTCTATCTCTGACAGTGACTTTCATCAGAAGTAGAAAACTCTACCTTCTCTTCTGAAGTGGTGAGAAGTGAGCACAAATTCCTGGGAATATTTTCTAGAAACTCACTTTATACTGAAATATAGCTAGCCCTGAAAAGGATTAGAAGCAGTATGACAAGAGTAGGAATTAAAAAGCACTGGGGCAGGAAAACATACCTTTTCAAGCAGTTTTGACTCTGCCCTCATGCAATCCCATTCCTGATGACAATTGTCAAGAACCTTCCAGGCCAGCAAGAACCATCTCTAAAGCCTGTCCAGTCTCCCGCTAAAATCAGACTTCTGAAGGGAAGTGGAAATGTGCATATATGGAGATAGCATTCAGGAAAAAAATGCAGTCAGTAGTAGTTGACCTCCTTTTCTTCTGTGCCTATCCCATACTACTTGTGTGAACCTGTCAAGCAGAATAGGTCAATACAGAAAAGGCCTGCAGGATCATTTTCCCTGGCACTATGAGTTATAAATGCCCGGTTCAAGACAGAACGATGCTGTACAGGTATGAGAATAAAAAAACAAACTGGAAATATTATGAAACAGGGTCATTAATACCGTCTTACTCAGAAGCTCTGTCTAAAGCATAACATAATCATGAGCAGTGTCTAGTAATGATATTTTACACTGAAGCCCAAAGGTAACAAAAAGACTGTATTCCTCACCAAACACAAGTCACTTTGTCATCTAAGGTATAGAAGGAATCAAATCCTTTCCGTGGTGCAAAGTCTATGTATGAAAAGCTACTTTTAGAGTCATATTAGTAAAATGTCTGTCAAAAGCCAGGGAAAAGTCTGGTTTAAAAAAAGAAAGGGAAAACCTCAAGTAAAATTTCCAGACAGAGTGAAAATATATAGGCTGAAGCCATCAGTGGATGGCGGTAGCAATAAAGACCATTCGGGCTGCAACAGCCACACTGTCTTCAGAGCAGTTCTCGAAGACACTGGCAGTGGTACCAAAAGGATGTGTTTTAAAGGTGAGTCCACACGAGTCAGCTCAAAGAAAATGTCTTTCTTACTTTCCTCTCAGGCAAGAAGTTTATAGCATGGAAAACATCATACTGCCTGAGCACAGAAGACGGTATTTAGCAAGATTTTGAATGGTATACAGCAGGGTGGGAGCTGAAAGTCACGATGATTTGAGAGTCATTTGCAGCTCCCAGACAACCCAGCTTCTGGCTCCCGCTGAGCAAAGGACTGGGTGAGAGCGAGGAGAATTACTGCCTCACACCAAGGCAAGACAGCGCTGACTGGCAGCGTCTCCCGATTCCTGTTGACTTTCTGTGGGCACGTTTAACCTGTAATTTGGAAAAGGAAAATACAGTCTGGCACACATTCTTGAAGGGTTGCCAGTCCCAGATCTACCCATTGCGCAGTCTGCCAGAATGGGAAAGATAAGTATCTTACAGACCAGTATCCACAGCAACAGACACTGGAATTTCATCTTTTCAATACATATAAAAACCCAAAGAAAATAATTACTTTTTCATTTTCCAGTTTTGTAACAGTAATAATGACCTTTAGGTCAGGAATTTTCAGCAGTTAATGACTGTCTGGCTTTTTCTTTGGCCCTTGGTTTCTCCAGCCCGCCATTAACAGTGAGGAAAGTGCTTTCTCCAGTGGTCACTTTGGCTTAATCATTACCTTTTCACGCTACAGAATATACCAGCTGGGAAATAAGTGTCTCCTATGCGAATGGATCCATAAAGTGTTCCTTAGGTTTCATTTCTTTGAAAGAATATTCTGTTAGGACATGACAGTTTAATGTAAAAGATGATTGAGTATTATCCTCAGCCCCAAGAAAGGTTAGATCACTCTCAGGAATTGGGACTAAATAGCTTTGCAGTGATGCCCTTCCACTCCTGAGGATGGTTTAAGGCCATAGATTTCAAAAGATTAAAACTTAAGAATTTATCTATGTAATCTAGGTTCCCATACTATTCTCTTGGTATTGGAGTGCTTCGGAAATTATATGTGGACACAAATATTTTCTCATCTACCTTCTAGGATCATACAGGAACTGGACCTCTTTTTTTGTTGTTGTTGTTGGAATTCTATATGTTGTCATTGTGACACTGAAAGCAGAGTGTGGCAACAGTGTCTCGAGAGTTAAAAATTATTTAAAAATCTAAAGGGGAACAACCATCTGCTGTTTGTCCAACCTAGTAGATTCCCCCCTTCCAACCACCCTCTCCATCTCAAAACCCGTAGAAGCTGTATATAACTTTGTTCGGAGGAAGATTCATTTATACCTGAAAACGACATTTTTTGCACTTTATAAGATAAAAAATGAGATACTATGGAACAGACATACCTTCTGACCACCCTATTGATCGTATTCTTGGTAAAAAATTAACCAGATTGTGAGTAGATTGTATGCGTGCACATACATAAACCTTTGAACAGTCTTCAGTTCTTGTGCATTGTTATTTGAGTTATTCTTTAAGCTGCATCACTTCAAATGCCATACATAAAATAATACCTAAATGCCTAAAAAATATGTGAATATATCTTTCCTTCAGGGTGTATTTCAGCTTGAAAACAATTGTGTAAGAAATGCACTACTTGGGAGGATAAATAAATTCACAAGAAAACAACAGCATTTTCTAAAGCACATATCGAACGTGTAAGGATTCCGAGGAGCAGTCCAGTGTTATTGCTGAGTAGTCAGGTAGTAGTGAAGCCCCTCCACTTGAGCGGTAAAAGAAAATGGGAATTTCTTCATCAGTAGATTTAAAATCAATATGGTGTCTCTTGAGGGTTTGGTATTAAACATGGAAGTAATGTGACTGATGAGCCTAATTTTAATGTTTTGCTGTGAAAGAGATTTAGCGCCTGCATAACTATTATTGGTACTATTAGCTTTTCATTTTGTATCTTTAAGTGAAAACACAGAGTGCACATCAAAACAGCAGGCATCAGCTTTTGCTTTAGCACATTTTTTTTTTCACTTTTCAAGAAAAATAACAGCAGCAAAATATACATAGTGTTCCAGGAAACAGCCACTCAGGAGTCCCACAAGGGCTGGGACTGTGCTTTGTGGTTTCCTGACTCTTGGAGTGACACTTTTACTTTTTAAGCTGAGGCTTCATTTGTATTTTGAAAATATGACAATCTACTTCTTACATTAGATTAGCAGGGTTGTGTTGTTTCTAAAAGGCTGCACTTGCCAGAGGATTTAAATCTGGTGGGGATCCAGTAATTCCCTTAACAGTGAGTTTTAAAATCTACACCTTTAAAATAGCTCTACATCTTTGAACCCCAGGCTAACCTCCGTGTTAAACCAGCTGGCTAACCAAGAGTAGAAATGGGAAAGGTCCAAAAGAAAGGAGTGACAACACTCATGTTTCATTCTGTGCTTAAATGGATCCTTTGCTCAGCCTTATAGCTAACCAGTGCGGATTATTTATAGGTTTTAAAGCCAGAAATTAACACTGTTCCTTGTAGGCAGAAGAGAAATGTATGGGATCATTATTAATTCTTTAGCATTATAATGCCTTCTGGCTCAATGTGTGTACTAAGGACCAAGTGTAAACATGCATTTATCATCCCGACCCTTAATCTGTTCCCAAAAACGTCCTTCAGTGGAGAACTGCGAAACAGCTTTTCTAAAGGATTTGAGACCTTTTTTTGCTACTGATAGAAAGATCTTTACAGCCTTTGCTGTAATTGAACCTTCAACGTAAAATGTTGCAAGTAACAGTTTAGAGTGCTCCTTTAAAAAAAAAAAAACTGAACAAAAAAACCCCACACTATGATGCCTTCACATGAAGTCTTTCACTTTTCTTTCATTAGGGCGAATTACCCAGGCCTCCTTGGTACCTGAAAAGATCTTTCCCCTTCCCAGTCAACCTAATTTTTGAGTCCTTAGCCTCTCTTTGTTTCTCCTGTTATTTCCAGTTTCTCCATTTTTCTGTGTTCCTTTCCCTCGACAGCAGTCTCAGATGTTGCTAATACAATTCAGCTGCGGAGGAAATACAATCCTGGTAAGAGTCAGTGTACCGAATCCCTCACTAGCCACTGAAGTTAGTGGGACAAAATTGTCCTTCACGTAATTTTAACAGTGTCCACGGAGTAATTCCAGCTATCAGTCTGTCCTGTCGTCTTCCTGCAGCTCCTTCTACCTCCATTCTAACATGAGGTAGAGGGGATAGAAGCACTACAGCAGCTGTTATTGTTTGATCAGCAACACAGTCTTTGCTGGAATTTCATTTCCCTTGCAGCCTAGCTACTAGAATACATTTGTCATCCATACTTTGTAGCAGACTTATATTTGCCTGTAATTACATACCAGTCTGGCAATACTTTATTGTTAACATAAAGTACTGCCATTTAAATCCCCAATCTTAAAGTGAAGTATTTGCAAAACTCTGTAATTGCTAAAATAATAAAGCTGCCATTATTGTACGGGAAGTTTAGAGCTTGTTACTGAAATATTTACACAGGCTTAACTATACCTGAATGCATTCCTTACGTTTTCATGCTTTGCTTAAGAGACAGACAGACTTCTGCTGGGCGTAAGTTTAAGTTTCTGACACATTCACAGAATGGCTGAGGTTGGAAGGGATCTCGAGAAGTCATCTTGTCCAGCCCCCTGCTCAAGTGGGGCCACCGGCAGCCGGCTGCCCAGGACCATGTCCTGATGGCTTTTGAGTTATCTCCAAAGAGGGAAACTCCACAAGCTTTCTGGGCAACCTGTGCCAGCGCTCAATCACAACTTCACTTCAGGTTTTCTAGCTCGTGGTGTGTTCCCATGTACTAAGAAGTCTGTAAAAGATAACTAGGAAAAACAAGTTCAGTGTGGTTGAACTCAATGTAATGGGTAAGTACTGCAAATGCTTAGGGATATACAAACCAGAAAAGACAGTATGTTTTGGTTTCACTTTGTGTTGGCTTTTTGCAAACAGAAAACCAGTGATGCCCCTCTCTTGCTGTTTATTACTCATCCCGCAATTTAAATATTCTTTGCTTTTAAATAGTTCTCCAGGTATTGTTCTGCTCCTAAGACTGACTGGGTAAAAACAGACATCAGCATTGGAAACTTGAATGAGAGTTCGCTGTGAACCATAAGCAACGCTGCTATATTCTTCTTTTTCCTTACAGGAAGCTCAAAGCATCCATAGTCAGTATGTATGCATCTCTAAAAACTTGGGAATTCATGCTAAAACCAGCATGACCTCTAACCCTTGCTCTTACACACCTGCACAGAATTTCTCAACTCCCTGTGCTGTTTTGGGGGAGGGCAGGGAAGCTTTTGAGTTCCTCCAGCAATCACCGCTGGATGGTACAATTGAGTGCAGGTGTTTCTCCATTATCCCTGGAGACCTTCAAGTTCAGATTCTGTGGATATGTGAATGAACGCGTGTGGTTGTGTGGTGTTCTTTGGCCACGAAGGATCTGGTCTCCTTTCCGGTTGTGTGGTGTTCTTTGGCCACGAAGGATCTGGTCTCCTTTCCTCACGTGACTGCAGCCTCTCACGGGTCCCTCCTGGCCCGGCCTAGCAGCACACCTCCACCGGAGTAGTAGACCCGTTCCTCTGGAACAGGCGTAATGCCCTTCAAACTTGGAAAAAGAGCTTCCCGGGGTTTTTACTGGGGACGAGT
>VZSZ01003079.1:1176458-1229850 GCA_013398815.1 Ibidorhyncha struthersii | reverse complement strand
AAAAATAGTTAAGGTTTTCATACACAGAGTATTTATAGTGCATGGAGTCATTTATATACCTTTGCAGTTTGGCAGCGTGTTGCCAAATTAGAGGGGTACTGGTTTATATCCACTTTGTTAGTTTAAATGACTTCACAAATTGGAAGGCGTTAATGGAACCAGACCTTTAGATACTGTGCTTGTTAAGGTTGTTTTTGCTACATTTGGTTTGTTTCATGTTTAACTGACAAATGTCTCTCTAGCAAAGAGGACTGATTAAGTGTGTATTAAGAAATAAGCCCATATTTTGGCCATTTAAATTAGTTTAGTCCTTGTGAGATAGTACTTCTGGCATGTGTCCCTCCAGATCACAACTCTTTGGCAGCATGTTGCCTCGAAGACTTTCTGTAGTTTCCTTGCAGCCACAGAAAAGACGCTGCCATAGTCAGAGTTGACACAGAAAGGAAGTTTGGTGGTGTTTGTAGGAAATTACTGGCTAGTGTGGACTTGCCCAATAGTCTGTTGAAAGATGGCAGTGACCATTTGAAATGTCAGTCTGGGAAGCAAAGAGGACATTGGGTTCTGATTCTGACCTTTCCACTTGGGGAGAAATACTGGTTATGTCCATTTCCCCAAATATGGAATGGGCTTAATATAAACTCTGCTGTCTAGTACTAAGTTCTGAGAAGGCAATGCTGAGTTCTGATCTCTAAACAGAGTAACTTGGTGTTGACGTCTGGTAAAACTTGTATTTTTAAATTTTATTTTTATTTTTTAAAATACCAGTTCAGCCTGGTGATGGTCCACTGGGTTCCTGACTCAGTGACTTTTACCATTATCCTGTTTACAGCAGTGGCCATAAGCAGATGGAAAGAACAAAAAACAAGCAAGCGTGTATGTAGCTTCCTTGTAAAGCTTTTCCAGTTGCTGGATATTTGCAACTCCAGGAGTTCAGGGGAACTAATAAGGTAGCCTGCCAGGAGAGTGATTCTCCTGCTAAGTTTTTGTTGTCCTATGGCAGCCTGTGTTTTGTCTGTCCTGTCTATAGCAGAGGAGAATTGGTATGTGTAGTATTTCTTGCAAGTTACCCATCACGTCCATGGAAGACAGCGGTGGGGTTTGCTTGACCTCTTCTCAAAGGCGTCCTGATTGGACTTCACCTTCCCCTTTCTCACTAGCGAACCACAGCAGCCATACCCTTTCTCTTCCTCATGCTAATCTGAATGTAACTAAAGTGTTTCAAAAAAATCCTTAGTAACAGCCATTTTGCGCATGTGTTAAGCCTGAGTTTTCCCGCAGAAAGTGCGCCTACTTTCTCAGTTCCCTTGTTCCAGGCAGAGTCTGTACGTACCAAAGAGAAGTGTTCTTCTGTACAGTTTCCCATGTTCCATCTCTCTTGAACCAGGACAAACCCATATATGCTGTTTTCTCCAGAGAACAAGGCTTGTTACCTGTATTAGTGATTTGCACTAATTGCTCTCCAGGGACTTTAATTTCTACAGGAAATTCTCCTGCTGAGCAAGGAACACAAAGAAACATACAGCTATCTTTATTACATCTGTCACATCTCAATATATCTGACCAGATCTGTAATTTGCATGCTTGGAAAACTTCTCACCTGAACACCAAATGAATCCTTACTTCTGTTCTTCTTTCCATTCTACACCATGTAAAAATACCATAATTTAAATAATCCTTTGTATACAACATATGTTTACTTACTTTTAAAGTTGTCACTTTCTCCTCAGAGTTTTAATATTGGTGGTTTTATTATGGTTAAAATCTTGGGGAGAAAAGTTGATGTTACATTAAGACATCTTAGCACAGTTTTCGGTTTATAGTGACCAACTCTATTTTTACAGATTATGACAACTTTTTATGGCAAACATAACATCAAGCTTGTAATGCAAACTGGTTATTTAGTTTAAAAAATAATGTTTCTAGTCTGCAGTAATGTTTTCCATACTAGTATAGAACTTTTCATTCTAAAGGATTCCAGCCTACCTTAGCTGTAATGTAAGTAACGTGTATGAAGTTGCTTTTATATGTAAAATACACTTAGTAAGTTGAGTTTTAATTTTTTTGAAGGAAGCCTTGCCTGCACAAATTAGGACATCAGTGACTTTAAGTCTTTACTGCTTTGGTCCAAGGATTCTTCATTAGGAACAGGCTTCAGGACCAAAGTCACGGTACAGATATTAAATTAAACAAACAACAGAAAAGAATAAAATGGGAAGAAGTAATCTTTTTTGCAGCCTGCACAGTATTCTTTTACAGTTTGAATGGTGCCCAATTTTCATACACTTATTTAACAAGGCTGCTCAAGTAAGCAAAGTTGTACCTATTTATATATATTTTCATGATCAAACACTGCCCATGCAGTGGGAGTTAATCATAGTCTGAGAAACAGATCCACTTGCTTTTCCTTTCTAGTGACCTAAAAAAAGGAAGGAGTAGAGGAGGAACGCAGATACAAGACTCATATTAGCATCATGACTTTTTCTTTTGAAAAGTGTTTTCCTTTCGTATGTTGTTTAAAGAAATTTAGATACCTTCAAAACTTTTACCCTTATAAAGTAGGAGTTCACACAGGGATAAATACATGTTCATGCCCATAGTACAAGTGTTTATCAGAGCGTTGGTTGTGTAAATGGTTCATGAAACAATTGTCCTTGTTTGAGGGAGTCTAGAAGCTATTCTTTGAACTTGTGTGGTGAGATTGGATGGTTGGAAGCCTGTACATTTGTGAAGAATATTATTGTTGCTGTAGAGGAGAGAGCACTGCTGTAAAGGTATCACAAATTTTAAAAGAGGAAAAAAAAAAAAAAAAAGGGAAGTAAGTTGGGCATGCCTGACCAGAGTATCAAGTAATTGCAATAGACTTGGTTGAGGAGATAAATACTGTCTTCTTCTGAATACTTCAGTAAGAACCAATATGTATTGTAGCAGAGTGATAGATTTGCTCTGAGCAGCTGTATGCTTTTCTTGTGTCTTTGTGCATATTGCTGGGAACTGCTGATAGTGGTGGTATGTGTTCATCTGGGAACCTTCAACTTTTTCAAAGGTTAGCCAAAGACTAGGGCTCAAACCGGACAGGTTGTCTCCTGACTAACAGTGCTAGACCTTCGAGCCATAGAAGGTATATTAAAATGAATGTTTTGTGCCATAACAAGTTCAGCATTTGGTTAACAGGCAACTGGTATTATGTAGTAATAAAGGAATAATTTTTTTACCTCTTGAATGGAAAATATATCTCAGCAGACTGGAGTTTCACTGTACAGCAGCTTTTTGACATGGCGTGTTAACAGGTCTATCTCGTTTAGAATAAAAAAATCGTAGACGGCTTTTCAGGAAGACTTTGAGTCTGTCTTACTGATCATCCACACCCTTCCTTTTTTCTTCTTCTCTGTGTCTCCTCAAAATGCTGAAAAGCTGTTTTTCTGGTCCATCTTCTGGAAATATGTGTGCCACTTGCAACTTTTTCACGTGTGTCTAGTATAGTCACTAGTGACATGTTGTCTATCAGTGTATGCACACTATAGGAGCTAGCACGATCCTTAGGTGACCTTTTCTTGCTTTGCAAAGTGATGAGGATTAGGTGGAATGAACTGAGGTTCAGGGACTTCTTAAAGTTTACTACTTCGGGCTACGTTTGTTAACAAGTTAACAGTGACTGTCTTCTAATTGGAGGCATTCTTCCCTGACTGCAGTAAATAATTGTTGTCTCTAGCTGCTGCCCTCAACATTTCCCACCCACACAATCGTAACAAACACATCTCCATCAGATTCTCACAGCAATTCCCTAGCTACCACAACAGATGTGTTAATACCCGTATGCATCCATATCCTTTCTTGCCCCTTTATAAAATGTTATGCTCCACTTCTTATTAAAATAGGTTAGGTGATTATTTTTTTTTTAAACCTTTAAAAGCCTGTACAGCTCATAGTGAGGTAATTTGCTGTGTATTTCAGAAAGATGTAAAATCTGTGTTCCTGGAACAATTTTAAATTAAAGGATTCTAGGACTGAGTTTTGAGTAAGGTTGAGGGTGGATACACACAAAGAAGTTGAAGCAGACTTCTTTGATATGGATAGCTGATGGAGGAGAGGCCCTTTGCTCAGTGCTGGCATAGCTGAAAATTTACAAGATGAACTCTTGGATTATATCAAGCATATACAAAATTTAGGTCAGGAAGTGGTCTTGATGTGTAACATTAATGTGAAGCTTTTATTGATATTTCTGTGGTATTGTATGTCTTTGTGCATTTTTTTCCCTTGTGCTGTTTGGAGTTGGAGTGTGTAGAGCAGGTCATAGCTGTGGCCACTGCGTACCCATGCTCCATCCCGTGTTGCTAAATAGCCCACATGCTGCATTTCTTTTCCCAGTCTGTAGACTGAATGAACTATTGTGGTAAGAACAACATTTTCCAACTCTTTGCTCCTAGAAGGCTCTAGGTCTAATCCCTATCATGATATGCAACTTATATGGTGTGTGACAGGGACCTGGGGAGAAATTGCACCAGGAAAAAATTCAAAATGCTTGCAACTGCTTCTCGGGTGATCCAGAGTGTTGTCCTGAGTGAAGCAGCGTCAGGAGGAGGCTGTAGGAAATCTTCCAGTACTGGTAGTGGCTTCTCACAGACTCTTTTTAATTTGTTAGATTTTTCCTGGGATAGTTCTGAAGTACCTGTGGACGAGCTCGTGTGTCGCTGCCCTTGAGCAGCAAGTACAGCTCTTCCGAACTGTGCTACCTATCTGCTGTACCCAGCCATCGGATCTTGCCATGGCAATGGCCCTCTGCCATCACTGAGAGAAAGTAAGCCCAGCAGGGTAGACACTGCTGAAGTAACTTTGTTCAAAACCCAATTTTATTTATTTATTTTAATCTTCTGCAGTGATATTTGAGGTGCATGGCCTGCTTTGTCAGATACTTAACTGCCATGATACTGCTGTGTTACCTTTTCACTAGGTGGAAGATCTGGCTGTATGCAGAGGTTCACCAAATCATTTTGTGTAACAGAGTGACTACATCGCACTCTTAAATATAGTCCTGAATACAAGTGTGGCAGTAATCATAAAGAATATTTAAAAGTAAACTGCACACTCATTTTGTTTGATCCGTTTCTGGTTTATTTTTAACTCTTTTAATGTGAAGGGTGGGTTTTTTTTCCCCTTCTAAATTCTACAGTAGGAGCATATCTGGGATATGAAGGGCTTATACAAAGGCAAAGTTTGGGGGGTCTTTGTCTTTTCTGTCTGTTCAGCATTGAAGTCAATATGGCACATTAGTGCAAAGCTCAAATGGCAGCAGCAAAAAAATTTGGAACTTTTAAAAACTGTAGCTGGTAAATAGTTAGTTGCTCGGAGTAACCCTTATGATATGATAGTGTTGATGGTTATTTGTCATCAACAGTATAAATCCCAGCTTTTTAATTCCTTTTTACTGGCACTTTATCTGTGCAAGAAGATTTTACCCTTGTATTTAGTTTTATCTTTTCCTGTATCACTGTGCTCATTCTGGAAATAAATTTTTTTTTTTTTTTTTTTTTGGTCTTAAACCCTTACCATCTGACATCCTTGTTCCTCAGTCACATATGCTTTTTGCTTTACCCTAATAGTCAGAAGACATTTATTTATTTTTATGACACAAAGACATACAGGTGACCTACATTGTTGTTATTTCTCTTGGTCTTAGTACATACATTGCACCACATAACACCAGTTATGCTTGTAAATGTTGTATAAGCTTAACTAAAATACCATAAAAGTATGACTTTCAGGATTTTAATAAAACTGACTTCAAAGATAGTGTGGTTATGGTAGCTATGGTAACTAATACTTACTAATTAAAATATGCTAAAATTTGCAGAGGAGTGAAAAGGGGGAAATAATGTAAGTTAATGTTCTTGTTTTCATAGTTTAACAGTAAAACATTTTTTTTTTCCAGTGGATTGCCTAAGTGCCAGTCAGTCGATTATTTGCTTTTTTTTTAAAGGAACCACATTGTAATTTTTGTATGCTAATTAAAAAATGCATAAATCTACCCACTGTTTCCATAACAAGCTCATTCCTTGGGCAGAGATAGTTGTGGAGGTTTCCTGGAGTGCTCCCTGTAGGCTGCTGCTTTATCTGCTCTATCTGCTGAATAGCTGGTAGGTGATATCTCCATGGCTTTGTGGCCTTTGTGATGATGAAATCCTAATCAGAGTTTCATCCTCATATAATTTTATACTATGATACAGACTGACCAGTCAGGGCAGCCAGATTGACAAATTGTAGCTGTCATTGAGATTGATGATCTCTTTAAGTGAACTTTTGAACTTTTGAAGAAATAAATAGCTTTTATTATACATAGCTTTTTGTAAAATATTTATCATCTTCAAACTTTTGAAAAATAATTCCCATAGTTCAGTTTTACATGCGGTACAGAGGAGAGATTTAAAAGATAGCATTTTAACATCCTACTTGTTTTCTGTGTTTCTTCTTTAAATTTTAAGTGTAATACTGTGTTACTGCATTTGTTTCAGAAAGGATTAAGAGAGTTGTTCCATAATAGCTATAATCCTTTGTGTTCGATGTGTTCAGAGTATTGTACAAATATTAACAAATCTGCACAACACTTCAGTGGGGTAGATGGCAACAGTAAGATGGAAAGGTTTAGTTATTCAAGGTTAGTATTTAAGTAAATATTAGATCCAGGATTAAAACTGTCCTCAGTCTTGTAAAGAGTGTTATTTCCCGTTTCTCAGCTTAATGTTTTGTCTGTACTTGATCTTTCAGCTCTATCAGTTTCTGTTGCAGACAGACACTCTTCTAATACCACTAAAAGTTAAATGGGAGAATTTTGCTGACAAAGAATAAAAGAACAATAATTATTATTCCTAGCAGAGTTTTAGTTTTGAGCCATGTTGCTTTTGGTTGATTATTTTTGAAGAGACTTTGTACTAACTTTTGAGTTAAGAAATAGATTTCATATTAATAATAGAAAATAAGAAAGAAGATATATTTAAGTTTTTCTTGCAGCACAGGTCTGCCACATCTGGGCTGATACTCAGTAAATCTGAACAGTCTGCTTGTAAATGAGCATGTGCAAAAGGAGAATGTTAGGAAATACTTGAATGCCTTCATGTGCATTAGAAATGTGACTACAAATGGGGGTCTATCAAAAACTCCTCCTTCTAGCAGTATTAAACTGAATATCTCTGTTGTTCACTAGACAAAAGTGTGCATTCAGACCTCAACATTTGTTCCTTCAGTAGCTGACGCGGTAGATTTGTGTCGTTTTTTTTTTTTGTGAGAGCAACAGCAGGTCTGTGCTTTGTGAATTTATTTGTATTATTGTATTGAATATTAATGAGAGCCAGTCTTGATGTAGGACTTCAGACAAAACTTAGAGATATAAGTTGTTTATATGATCTGTCCTCTGCTTTTCTAGGCCTTTGGCTGCTTCATCTTTCTCTTTGTTCTTTATTGCCTTTCTACAAAACAGGTGTGGCTTTCTTTCCATCACCAGTGACCAGTCTTGATTCAGGCTGCTGACACATCATCTTCTTACCCATCATCTCTAAACCTGTCATGTGGTAGTTTAAGACCTTTCTATATTGCCTTTTCCCAATTTGATTAATAATTATTTTCACTCCGTTTCCTATTCTTTACACTTAATTGAAATTAACTCCATGCAATTGAACAGCCTTTGTGGCTCCTCAAGAACTTCACCTTCACGTGCTTATAGGCCCTGCCTGTCACAGTGATGTGACTACTTGATGTGGTGTTCTTCTCTGACTTCTTTGCTGACTTCTTTTTGTTCTGAGGACCTTCGAGTTACTTGTTTGCATGTTTATTGTCATCTTCTCTTTCTGGGGAAGCGCTGCAGGGCTATTTACTACTTAAGTTTTGGGGGTGATGCTAGCTCAGATGATGGCAGCTCTCAGCTCGACCTTTTAATTCCTGACTTTTCTCACTTAAATTTGTTGTCAGCTTCCCTTTCTGACATTCTTATGCAGAAATCTTTCTTTCAGCTTATGCTTAGGATGGCCCAACATATTTTCCCACCATTTTTGTCTATTTCTCTTTTAGAGCGAGGAGGGGAAATCATCTTTCCTGTCATTCCCAACCCAAAATCTTGCTGTCTCTTGTTCTTCTTCATCTGCTTTGTTGCTTACACCCAGCTTTACCTTTCTGTCCAACTCAATATACTTCATGTAGTGTTTTTGCTGTGCCCTTTGCTTATTTCTGTAATCTCTCTTTCTTTGTGCTTCCAGCAAAGCTCTCATAGTCTGCAAAAAAAATGCAAAACAATATCGTAAATTATACTATCCAAATCCTGAATTGGCTGTGCCAGCACCCAGTTGAACCCTCTTTTGCACATAACTCCTCCTTTTAGCTGCATCAAGTTTGATAGCACTTATATTCTTCAAATAACTTCTGCGTTTCTATGGCTGTCCATTATCCTGTCTGGTCTCTTATTGGCATTCTGAGTTTCTTCTTCTTTGGTAGTGGTCTTAATCTCAGTGTACTCCTAGCTCACAGATGTTTTTTATGAGACAAGTTTTTTTGCTCTGTATCCTGAATATCTTCCGAGCCAGCAGGATCATTACTGAAAACTCTTCTGTTCTTCCTGTTAAAGTCCTTCTTTAATGTTTGCATTAAATTAGCTAAGAAAGTAATTAATTCTTTTTTTTCCCATTTAAAACAAAGTAGGTGGCTGTTTTTTGCCTTTTTCTTTTTTTTTTTTTTTTTTAATACTATCATGCTGTTTTCCTTCTCGGTCACAGCAATATTGATTATTGTTTATTTGTGTTTAAGTGGCATTTAAGAATCCATGCCCTGTTGTGCCTGGTGTGTGTATTTGCTTTGAAGCACCAAGTATACCTTTAGCTGTGATTTTTTTTTTTTTTTTTTTTTCTTTGGCTCCTAAGTGTCTTTTACTTTATGAACTG
Organism: Ibidorhyncha struthersii; assembly: GCA_013398815.1. Taxonomy (NCBI): domain Eukaryota; kingdom Metazoa; phylum Chordata; class Aves; order Charadriiformes; family Charadriidae; genus Ibidorhyncha; species Ibidorhyncha struthersii. The sequence continues at coordinate 1,220,932 of VZSZ01003079.1, read as the reverse complement.
TAACCAATGCACAACCTGCCGAGGCAGGTGACGTTCTCTGCTCTGTAGAAGCAACCTGGCTAAATCAGTAGCAAAGCAGTTCAGTGCGGCAGTGTGGGGGGAATTTTGTACAGGTGTTGTCCATATGTGTTGGGTATATGCCTGGAAATAGGAAGGGTGATGGTAAATTTTTTCATCTGTCAGTGTATCATTTTTCACAAGGGGTGGAATTTTTTTGAAGGCTTAGGGGAAGGACAAATTTTGCTCAAGGTTCTTTCATTTTATTATTGTAAGATTTATAGCATTGCCAAGCCCCTTATTTGGACCGATCCCAGACCTGCCATCCCTCATCCATTTGCAGTGCAGAGCTCTCTTCTCTATTTTTCCAGCTTGTACTCCAAAGGTGGAAAAAAAAGTCAGCATTTGAACTATTTTTTGAGGGGATTAGTTTGTTCAGTCCTTACTTTTAAATTAGAAAATAAGGAATATTTTAAAGAGACTTTGAGATTTCCATAGTTTTATCCTACATCCCAGGATAGGTTTTTCAATTTTGGAGCACTAACGTATTTTCATTTGTATTTAACCACCTCACTCCCTGCCGTGTCAAAGTCGCTTTGTCTGCCTCAGTTCCCTGCTGCTCTAGCCTTAGAGCTATTACCTTTTGGCCCGGATTCACCCATCCTGACACTGAAACAAAGGCCCGACTGAAGAAAACATTCCAGGAACAGTTTATCCTTTGCTAGTTGATATAGCTTCTATAATGCAGGGTTGATTTTTGGCTGTTCTTTCAGTACAGCTGAGGCCAAATGTCTTCCCAGCCACGCTGAAATTCCTCAGCAGTTCACTTTCTTTTTACTACCCGAACAACTTTGGTAGATGGCCACATGGGGAGAGGTGCTATCATGTGCACTGCCTCTTGAGCCCTGTACTTCGGTACCTTGTGGAGTTAACTGGCAAGGTCTCTTCAAGTCTGACCTTTTCCTGGACTACAGTTATTCCAGTACGCTTTATACTGAATATTGAATCACAGAATACAGTTTTCTCTGGCATTATGACTACTGTGGACAAAAGCAATTTTTTGTAATATACATGTGTCTTCAAGACTGTCCCTTCTTAAAGGACACAGGGCATCAACGTCCATTCTGTATCGTGCTTCTACCCTGCATATTTTGTTACAAGTACCTAATTAGGTGTGTTAACTGCTAGTTCTCAGTAGCCGGTATCACTGAACCGCTTATGACATGTATAGGAAAAACGACAGACACCACTTTATGACAATCTGGTCATGGCCACCTAAGGGGAGGTGTAATTTTTAACTTGTAGCAAAGTTTAAATGACTGTGGGCAAATTTGTGTCATTACTAAAGGAGGCTCTGAGCTACAACGTTTCTAGGGCTGTCCTTCTCTCTCTTACCCTGTTCTGTAGCTTCAGGCACTGAACTGCAGCTTGTCCAACCATTTGGTTCATATACTGTTTTTCTTCTGGGTCAAAATTGTGCATGTTTTGCTTTTTGCTGGGTTCTCTTGCACCTGTCTTTTGTAGGCTGGCACAACAACAGACGGAGAGTTAGAAGAAGAACTGCTCTAAATGCACACTTGTTTCTTCTACTCCTCTCACTCCCCCCTACCCCATCCCCAGTTCCATTAGTATTTACAGAACAAGAGCTGGTACTCCAGCATTAGCCTCAAATTCAGAATGAGATTTTTCTGGCTGTCTGCAACTAATGTAGAAGACAACAGAGGTTAGAAATGCGCTTTTTTTTTTAAAAAAAAAAAAAAACAACACCTTTTCATATCCAGCACACTAGATGAATTGTGCTAGTATAAATAGGCCTACAAAGACCAGAGCATGTGTAAGAAAATATTATATGTACTGTTGTTGGAAGGCGGAGGAACATAAAGTTATTTGCTCATTGATTAAATTAAAAATTCCTCATGTTTAACCTATACGAACTCATTTTCACCATTGTTTCTTCCAATTTTGTGTGGGGAGAAAAGAGTTCCTGTCTTCAACTTCCTGATTCATGTACAGAATAAGCAGTAAAATCAAAAAGTCAAATGAAAAGATTTGCCAAACATGAAAAGAGAACCATGTTGATAGGTACACACCAATAATGTATAAACTAAGCATTTCTAAGGAGCGTTATATAAATAAACTTTTACCTTCAGTCCACCAGTGAAGTTTTGCAAATATAGATTTCATAGGCAAACTGAGAAATTGAGAGGGAAGTAGAGAGAATGAACAATTGAGCTGATTTGCATTGTTTTATTTGACCCCAAACTAAGTATTTTCTTTTGTTTCTGTTGTTAAGTGCATACAATGTGTTCATAGCCTTTATAAATTGACTTAAAAATAAAAAGCCAAAATCAAAAGATAAATATTTCCATTCTTCCAGTTTGTTTTTATTTTAATGTTGTTTTATCTGTCAGAAAGTATTTGCTGACTTCCACTGTAGTCTGCACATGCGCTTACTCCTCTGTGACCTCTTTCCATGAGTGTTTCAAGACTTGCTTTTTTCTGGCCATGGGAAGGATGGCTGGTGTCCATTTCCAGTTTGCCTGGGGTTCTGGCTACTGGTGACCTTAGCTAGTTGCCAGCAGACAATTTTTTTAACTATGTGAAGTAATTGGATTGTGTCTATCTGTTGTGAGGCCAAGGGTTATTTCGGAGCATGGAGACTGATCTGCATTCTTTAAATGTAGAAGGAGTTCATCTGCACGTTCTGTGGAAGATGATTTGGCAAAGCAGGCTAGAGAAGCTGGCTCTGCAGTGTGCGTGTGCTGCTCTTCCTCTAAGGAATTGTGAGAACATATTTTAGCAAAGGATTCCTCAATCTATCAGATACCCCAAAATACATAGTCACAGAAAAAGTTGGTTTGTTTGTTTTTTTTCATTCAATATGGATATATTTATTCTTAAATTTTTGTCCTTCCAAGAAGATACTGATACCCATCAGTCTGTCCTTTAGTCTGTAAACTTGTATATTTTTTCTTTTTTTTTAAGAAGGCTCTTATTCTCTTCTCTGCTCTCTGACAGTAGAATTGGGTTATCTCACTTCTGATGAACCTACATTTTCCAGATAAATGAAAACGTAGGGGTTTATTTTTCAAAACTGAAACAGTTGGATTGCCTTTTTGTTTTACAGGGATAAGCATCCGTGATGCTCTGGGGAATGGAGAATGATCTAAAATAAGCCTAGCTGGGTTTTGTTGTTTATCTGTTTCTTTTTGCATCTGTCTTAGTATTTATTGCTACCATCTGCATTTCATTTCAGGTTGTCTAATGTCTTATTCTGCATGTTCTGTGCCTATTCTCTTTACATAGCCTTGGGCTGTTAATATCACCATTTGCCTACTAGAGATCCATTTCTATCTTTAACAAAATGAATTGCATTCATCTGTGTAATTCATTTCTAATGAATGCCTTGCTCCTCATTAAACGGTGATTTACCTTTGTTTCCCTTTCCTACACTGTCAACACTAACCATTTTGAGGTCCTGTGGAGAGATGCTAATTTGAGAAAGCAAAAGTCAATGCAACTAAGCACTCACAAATGCCATCCTCATTGGCACTTTCAAAAATATTCGTGGGACACTTTGTGAAATACAGTTTGCAGGTGGATAGGAAGACTGAAAATGTTTTTTATTTATTCATAAGCTTTCAATGTACAAAGACAGCACTTCAGAGTTTAGATTCATTTTGCCTTGTCAGTGTCTTGAACACGTAGCCAGGCTTGTGAATATTTTCAAGACCTTGTCTGCTATGCAAGAATTTTATGGATCGCAGGCACATTTGGGGTGACTATAGTCTTGATTCGCTGTCCCCTCTGCACCTTTTCAGGAATATTAAAATATTTCGAACTTAGTTTCAGAATAATGTTTTGAAATACTTAATTTTGAGATATGTTAAATGTTTCAGACTTGAAAATATTTTACATCAATTTTCATGAGATTCAAAGATTAATATAACTTTATTTGTTTTGTGAATCTGAAGGAAAAGGATTAGTACCATTAACTAATAAAATAGGGGTCATATAGTAATTTTGTTACAGATTTGGTCCATACGCAACTTTTCTGTCATGCCCTTTCAACCTGTCCTGCAGCATCCCCTTTTCCAGCCCTGCACTTTGCAGAACAGCAGAATCTGCCATGTGTGCAAATAGATCTGTACTGCTGACAGATGATGGTTAGAGTATAGGATGAATTACCAAGTTTTATTTTTGCTTTAAACCTAAGCAGAGTTTGAACTGCAGCAATGGATTATGAATATGAAAATATTGTTGGTAAACATAATTTAAAGCAATACAGATGGTTTTTAGAAAGTTGTTTTATTTACAGCATCTCTAACTCTTCTTTTAGGGCTAGTACAAATTACTCATTGATGCTTTTGATCACTCACATGAATTTACCTTGGCATTTTACAACATTTATTCTTGTGCTTGGCCAGATTGATCCCCTGTTGAAATTCTAGAATTGTCAGTGAGCATCAGTTGAGTTACACTATGGATTAATTTGGTCATAGTATTATGAGGGGATTGAAGCATGGGAGTTTTTTTTTTAACTGGTCTTGCCTAAGTCATGCAGTATTTGGAAGTAAGAACACTGATTAATGTAACAAAATTTTATTTTTAATATACGTTTTAGAGGACAAAACTGACCTTGAGAACAGTGTGATGCAGAAGAAAATTAAAATCCCCAAACTCTCTCTCAATCACGTAGAAGAAGCTGGGGAGGTTACAGATTATGGGGAAGAAGATGTGGAGCTTAGACACAGTAAGGTACTGAAGTCTTTCCTTTTTTTTTTTTTTTTTTTTTTNCGGGGCATATACAGACGTCATAGCTTAAGAATTCCAGGCCTGCTTTTGATCCCCTTAAAACACTTCGTTTGGTGAAATTGGGTCAAATTGTGTGTGGGGGTGGGGTACTGCTTTTCAAAGCCTGATTTATGTGCAATTGAACGTTTTTCTGTTTATACCGTCTGCACAGTTTAATTGCTATTTTGAGATTTTTGGAACAATGCTCTTCCACTTTGGCCCAGAATGCTTTAAAAGTCACCAGTTACATGAATGTTGAGCAGCTGTTCTTGGTGGCACTTGTGACCTATTGCACGTTGCTTGTTTGGATTTGGAATGGGTGCTCTGAGACTTCCCAACTACAGCAGTGAGTTAGAAGACAAACTGACAGGACTGCATCCCTCCGTTATAACTGCCAGTTCCCTTTTGAGGTCCAGATGTCAAAAACCCACTATGTAAATATATTTATTTTTTGATATCAATGATTTCTTTAAAAGTCTGCCAACCTTCAGAATAAAATACTACTCTGTGGCTTCATGTGTTTTGCAGCTGCAGAAATGATACCAGTACATTTCTTTATGGTCGGCCAGCATTTTTTTTTTTATTTTTTTTAGGACATGCATGGAGCAGGCGTAACATCAAATAATCTCATTTTCTGCCACATTACTCATGGATATTGTGGTATGGGAATTGATAGTGTCAGCTACTTGTCTCTAATCTATGAGCTACATTTGCTTTCCTTGCAGTTGCTTGGAAGTTCAAATGCTATCTTCATATTTGGCCAATAAAACTTAGTGACTTTTACCTGTACTGTCACATTTTAATGCCACTCTCCAGGCCCTAGAAAAGTTGTGTTCTTTAATTTGTAGGGTTTGTGCAGATGGCCGAAGGTAAATTTCTGCTGAGAGTTCAAAGGTCATGAAGCCTCTGCTTCATATTCATTCCTTCAGTTCTAATACAGAAGGAATCAGTTGATCAGGAAGATGAGACTGGATGATATATTCTGTCTCCAACTTCTGTGTTTTCAATTCCCTTTCAGTGTTTGCTGATAGTGTTAACTCAGTTACTTGCATCAGGCAGTTGGGTGAACGTGCTAGAGGAATAGTCAGAAGGTTTTGTCCCCCTAAGTGTGGGAAGGACAAGCCCTCTGTTCACAAAACAGCTTTGTATGGTATGCTGCTTTCATCTCTGATGTCATTACAGGTGACAAACATAGTACACATGTAGTTGATCCTTTCTCTTGCTTACCAGAAAATCAATTGCTGTTGGAAATCTAAATGTTAGGGGTAAACTTTAAAGGAAAGAAATCCAGATCCATTTTTTTAAAAAAAGAAATTAATTATCTTTGTACGTGGAATCAAGTGACCTATATACACATAACTTGCAAGTGTTGCACAACTGCAGAAAGAAAAGCCTCAGAAATTTATATATGCATTTAGCTGAATTATGCGTGCATGATAGTTATGATGTGTATCCACAAGAATCTGTTAGGCAAAACATTTTTGCAGGCAGACTGTGTCTTGCTTTTTTTGGAAAACAAGAATATTAACGGTTCCCAACTCTGTACAACTTTAATTTGTATTGCATCTTGCTGCTCTCCTAATTTATTTATTTTTTGTTGTAACATGCAGAGACAAGATGGGAGGAAACAAAGTGAAGGTACACACAAAAGCATTGAAGCAGTTGTTGCTCGGCTTGAAAAACAGAATGGGATGAGTCTCAGTAACACTTCCAGCCCTGAGGAGGCTTTTATGGAGACTTCAGAAAGCATGAACAACATGGACGATGCTGTAGTTCCTCGGATTCTGTATGAAGAATTGCTGAGGAGTTACCAACAGCAACAAGAAGAAATGAGACACATTCAACAGGAGCTTGAGAGAACACGGAGACAGCTTGTGCAACAGGCGAAGAAGCTAAAGGAGTATGGGGCACTCGTGTCAGAAATGAAAGAGCTCAGAGACTTGAACAGGAGACTCCAGGATGTACTGCTTCTAAGACTAGGTAGTGGTAAGTGCCGGACTTAAATGGGACTAGTTTTAATGAATTTTGCAAGTGTGATCAATAGTAATGGAAACGTATTTGAAGAATAGCAGTGGTTGTTAAACTGGACATTGAATGTTAAAAGGGTTTTCTGCTATGGCTGTACAATATGTGTCGAATTTGTATGCTATGTACGTCTGGGTTTTTCTTTAATGATAGTAGAGGTCTTTGTGCTGGTATGGTTGAATCAGAGTTCCATTTTAAGCAGCTGTATTTTAAAGAGTCTCTGACCTTCCAGTATATGCTGAAAAAGATAATAAAGCATCATTTGCAAAATATACCAATATCTTCCAGTTTAAAAAAAAAAAAAAAAGAAAGAAAAGGCAGTGGAATTATTATTTGGGTTAAAACTATTTTATTCTTTTCAGTTAGGAATTTTGTTTATTGTTATGTAAGTGACTGTGTTGCCTTCCTTTTTCTGCCCCCTCTTCCTATTAGCAGCTCATTAGAATGTGATTTGTTCCTGAACTTCTTAGCAGTGGCTTTAAACAGCCGTGCTATTTGAAAAATAATGGATTGTTAAAGAATAATTAAAAAAAACTTTTTATATTAGTGTCCCGTTTATCAACACTTGTTACAAAATGCAGGTTTGTGTAATTTGCATTTAAATTTTAAAAATCTTGAGTCATTTGTTTTGGTTTATAACAATTATTTAAACATTATGTTGGAATAAATGGGAAAAAAGACAAAATAAAAAGTTCATCCTTTTCATTGAAGATGGTACCCTTCGAATACCTTCAAATATTTTACTAATTTATATTTGTTTGCTATTAGAATGTGGTACTGCTGTGTTGAAGATTTGCTCGGTGACTGAAACGTGGTTAAAATTTGTGCATCCAGACTTAGCATGCTGTTTCTTATGTCTGCCTCTGTGTATCTGGAAACTTAATTTTTGCATGTAAATTGGATATTGGCTCTTCTACTTGACTTGAATGAGAGCATGCGATTTGCATGTGGGTCTGAGTTACATTCACTACAAACCTGAACCCCGGAGAGCATGGGCCTGTGCTGTAGCATGTGTTAAGGTGTGCTGGCAAGTTTGGAGCCAGGTTCTTGAAGTAGCATCTGACAATTCAAACTGGGTGTTTGACTGTGAATGCTCATCATTGTTACACTGTGCATAATTAAAATGTCATTACTTATTATAAACATTCTAGTTAACTTTTAAAATAAAACTAAATAGGCAAGGTTTCCACAGTCTGAAAAACACGATGTGGTTGGCAGTAGATTCCACTGAGCCTTCTAAAATTTTCCTTGGATGGAAAGATGTTTCATCATCTGCGAGTAGTTAGCTGGAATTTATGTGAATGGAGCACCAGCCAGATGTTAGTAGGCAATGGGGCTGAACGGTGTAAAATACCAATTTAGTTGGTAGACTTGACAGCAGTTTGAGTGGTGAGGCCAGCAATGAAATGAAGACAGCTTCTGAATTCTGTCTCGTTTCTTTCATTTTAAGAAAGAAAGGACGCATTTTTCACTTGAGCTGAATCAAGAAAGCTTAGAAGAAAAAAGAAAAAGAAAAAAAAAAACCCCACCACCAAAACCCAAATCCTCTTGGAAAAAATGCTGAATCTTCCCTAAATACTGGCCTTGAACTTCCATTGTATCAGTCTGGCACCTGCTTTACAACTGAAAAAAAAACCCTTGTCTTCAATGTAATCAAGACTTAATTTTAAACACATACCTGGACAAATATGAATCATAGGTAACTTCCAAAAAAATCCCTTGTTGTTATTACTTGTATGGAACTTTTCATGGATGACAAAGGTAGAATTTGGCCCTACAGGCTGTGTCCACTGATAACTCTATTGCATTTCCTTGTAGCCTCATTCAAGGCAGAGAAACAACCAGATTCTAGAAAGATCAGTACAGAATTTATGAAGTATTGGAAAGGAAGACATCTTCAGCAAATTATAAATTAAGGAGTCTGATGACAGTATGAAAAAGTGCTACTTTTAATCAAGAAAGATATGTAAAGACTTCTTCAGTCTTCCTTACTTTTCCAGCTTATAAATGAAGTATGTTTGGGTACGTGAATAATCTGTGAAAATTGTTCAGAAAATAGATTACATCCCGAATTCATCTTCAGCTGTTGCAGCGATGTCTTACACCTAGAGTTTCAAATTACATGTAATTTATGTTACGCTGCACTTCTAGCAGGCTGGACTTAATGCAAACTAATTGCATTTCTGTTTCACCTTAGAGACTTCTGATTTCTTTGCATGAGATGACAGCTGTTTCGTGCTGATGAATTGCAGCTGTGGGAAACGCGTGCCTGTTGCCATTTTAAACTTGCAGATCAAATATAGAACAGCCTCTTGAGCTAACATTCAGTCAAGTATTCAGTCCCCTAATTTCCCATTGCTGTGTTGACTTCAGTGAGAAGCTAGAATATATTCTGCTCTAGACTTAGGCCTTCATCTCTGCTACTAAACTTGAGCCACTCATGAGAAGAGTGAGGTTCTTAATCTGTCACGTGGTGACACTGAATTGCTCTTTGTTTTAAATGAGCCTTGAAAGCAGATGTGGCAAATGACAGTAGTGAAATTGGTACTGATCCACAGGGCTATATTGAAGCTTCTCTATGATTTTGTTGCCCAACAGATCCCTTCCTGGAGGAGATGGGCATTTGACCAGAGCTCTAGGGACAAAAGCGGTTCAGGAACATGATGACTGTCATGGAAGGGGTTACGGTACCCATCATCTGAGTGCCCTGAAGAACGTGGGCAGCCAAAACGTCTTTCCCCTTCCCTGCTTTGGGATGAGGAAGCCCTGCGATCGTAGGCCTTTGCGGTTTATCTTTAGTGTGTTTTCAGGTGCAACTGAGCAATTTGCCCTGTTTTTATCAATAGAGTAAGGTGATCAGAGAATTAAATCACTGACTCTTCCCTGTAGGCCTAACTTTAAATAGTCCTTGGATTCCAAAAGATAAAAATTCCAATAACTTTTGAGAAAGTAGTTGTCTCCAGCGCAAGATCTGTGCAGTTTGCTATGGTTTTATATGGCAAAAAGTAGTGAAGTTGTATCAGCGATAATGTTTGAGTGTTGTCTGGTCACTGATAAATTCTGTATTTTCATGTTGTATTGGTAAGAATTAGTGTTGCTCTGAAGTCGGGGAGCATATTTACCTTCATTCATTTATTCACATTCATTCCTCAACACACACACAGCCCCACAAGTGGTTATTTTTAATCCCAGTTTAATTTCAGCAATCCAGTTCACAGTGTCTTGGGACTGGCACCAGGATAGGGAGAATGAAGTGGTCTTTGTGTCTTACCACATGTAAGAAATGGCTGTTATTCAGCTTTTCTACATTTGGCTTTTTGATGTAAAAAAATAAAAAAAAAAATTAAAAAATCCAAGGTTTCTATCAAGTACAAGTATAGGGAGTACTATATATATATAATATTGCCCCTTCTCAGACTCCTGTTGTTTTTGTTCAAATTCTGGTAGGCCACGTGGAAAAACAGCTTGCTGCTTACAAATGTATATTGACCACTTTATCAGTTAATTTCTTTTGGCTTATTTACTAATTTTTGAGTAGCGCATAGCCTAAGATGTGTTTTTGAGGAAAAGAGGTGATGAAGGGAAGCCTTCTACCTTTTCACCCCGCATTTGAAGTTGCTGGCCCCTCAGATGTTGTGGAAACTCTACAGTCAGAAGGAGAAAGATTTTGCAATAAAACATTTGTTTCCTTTTTGCATTCTGAAGAATTGTCGTTATTTTTTTTTTTTTTATTATTATCCTTCTTACTCATTGTTAAGCCTTTAGATAGTGGCATATATTTTTGTATGTCCCGTTCATCATCTTTAAAATAAGATGCAGAGCATGAGAGCTACAGAGAGGGGAAACTTTTAGAGTGCAGCGCATGGTAAATTGAGCACACAACTCCCATCAGCAAAAAGGCAATACTGCGGGTTGCACGTCTAATTCTCAACACACCGGGTTGAAAATGCAGTCTTTAGTAGCTGGTGAAAGTAGCTGTGAAGACTACCTAGTTAGAGGCAAATTTCTGTTGGGAAGGAAAAATGAGTAGAACCTAAACGACGATGTTTTAAAGGCTTTCTGTTTGGGTGACTTCTAAGTAAGCAGTAAAGCCTGAATTGCAGTAGAGGTTTTTCTGACCTGTTAGAACTCTGGTTATTGTGGACTTTAATCAGCTGTTTTTCTTGGGGAACTCTGGAAACCAAATCCCACCTGTGTCAATATATGACTATAAACAAAACAGTAAAAGACTTCTAAATAGCAACTAGTAAAAGTGTTTAAACGGAGATAATAATTTCCTTCTAGGAAGAAGGTGATTGTTCTTTGATGTCTTCCTCAAAGTGACTTTGAAAGTATAAGAAAACTCAAAATAGCACTTTGTTGAAGAATGTTCTTAAAGTAACAGCTAAAGGATCCCTTCTTAAGTTCACAGTGGCAATTACATTGCTGCATCTGCTTGTTCAGGTGTGCCCACACTGAGATGTGTGCAGGCTTTGGGTGGTTTAAACAATCCAGGTCTTTCCCCCAGTCTGAATCAGTTTAGCAGTCTCAAGCTTAGAAAGTTAAGTTTGTCTTGGTTGTACCATTTTATATGCATGATAGTAGAGGTGCTTATTAATATTACTATGAAATTATAATGCAAATTGTATGGGTTTTGTGATGTCTCAAAATGATGCTTGGATTGCATATGGCTCTTAAGACATTCTGTTGGTGACACTGCAGTTTAGGGTCATCTGAGTTGCCAAGACAACTTTTAGTTGCTGTGTAGTGTCAAGTGGCAGTCAGCTGACAACATTTAGCTCGCTATGTAGGTGTAGAATAAGCTATAGGATTAATGTCAAATGCTGACAATGGAGGAAATGCTGCTATCACTATATAATAATCAGTAAATCAAATTTCACAAAAGAGAAGGAATGAATACTATACTTGTTCCAGGTACAGGAACTGTTTAAGATACTTGACTCAAGACACGAGCTCTGGTGCCAGCTTGACTTGCAGAGTTAGATCAATTCAGGGCTTGGTCTATGTGCGCAAACACTGATGGGGGATGCTGAACCGTGACGGTGACCTGGTTATTGAATTGTCATTTGTTGAAGATGTCAAGGTTGGGCTACAGAGTGCTGCAGCTCTCTCAGCTCCAACCGGGTACAATATAGTTCTTACAAGTGGGTGAGTTTATCATTCTAGTTCTTGGAAGTAGCTGATTACTGTGGTGTCCAGGGTCTGAGCTGGCAACCTTGCTGTGGTAACAAACCACCATCCCTGCGTGGAACTTCAGTGGCTGCTGGAGCTTCTCGTGCGCCCAAAGACACATCAAGAGACAATGATAGGCTTGGGGCCGTAGCTTGTTCCTAGACTTCTGGTCTAACTGTTGCAATGAATGGAATATGAAATCCAGTTCACCAATTGTTTTGTTTTGTTCTTCTGTCTTTTTAGGAATGCTTTATAAATTTAATCTGGAAAAGAAAAGTTGATGACTGACAAAATAATTATCCTCCTTTGAAGCCTCAAACATATGCTTAGTAGTATTCTGGTTTTTAATCTGTGTTTAATTTTTGTTGATTACATTAAAAATAAAAATCAGTGTGTTGGATGGATTGGACAATCAAAATTCTAATTTATGTGTTTTTTTTTAACCTTGGATACTCTTTCTATGCATGATACTTTAGCATAAGTAGCCTAAGCCTGTTTCCTTTAGCATTTCTGTAGATCCTCACTATTTTTAATATACCTCTGTTATATCTAAAGAGATTTCAAATTTCTAGAAAATTTGTAATTCTATATAAATAATTTATGTAATTATTACAGTAAATTACACAGGTTTCTATGCAGCTGTATAGTAATTCTTATTTGAAGAATTACTATCGTTGCTTTTGGTTTATAATTTCAGTGTCATTTTAACATAATTTCTGTAGTGTGCATTGAAGCAATCTTACCCATATCTGTAATTGTCCATATGCTTTAAGAATAAAATTAAACATTTAAATTAAACATTTTAATGTTTATAAAGCATTGACATTCAGAAGTAGGATTTTCATTTAGACTCTTTCTAACGTTAAAATGAACATGACTAATGTGTTATTTTATGCTAACCGTGGGTGATGAAGTGATTGATTTCATGTTCTCTGGGATAGCAGACAGCTCTCTTTTCTTAACTGTCTAGGACCTGCCATTGAGCTTGAAAAAGTAAAACCAGAAACAATTGAGCCTGAACCTGAGGTACAGAAGACCTTCAGTGAGGAAGCAAATACATCAACGTACTATCCTGCCCCTGTTCCAGTAATGGACAAGTATATTCTCGAGAACGGAAAGGTATTTTAAATTAAATATAGCATGAGTGATTTGTAAATGTCCATCAGGTGATTTTTCTTGTGGAATTTTCATGATCTTGGGGGTTTTGCGTGGTAGCAGCTTATACAAACTCCCTCGGTTTTTATAAAGGCATGCTATTATGCTGAGGAAAACTATGAAATTACACAAATACAAACAGCTTAGAAAATTATCCTCAGTGATGACAGCATTGAATGCTGTACAGCACAAGGAATATAATTATTAAATATGCGTGCACAAGGACATCGGCATAGTCTTCAATTGGTGACATACATAAATCCACCAACTATTGACCAAAGTCAGTAACCCACATTATAAAGTTAAATTAGTCTATTTAAAAGAAATACTTTTTTCCTAAAAGGTCTTTAATGTTTTTAATGTGCTGTAGTCATATTGCAGAGAAACCTTCATGTTTTGGTTGAAATGGAGTCCAGTAGGTAATTGTGAACCCTGGAATAAAAACAGGCTCCCTTGAATCTGCCAGTAGCGTTGGCACTGAATTGAGCTGTTGTAGTGCTACTTTCCAGGTACTTGTATAAAGTTGGTGAAATAACATCTAGCTACAGTTTGCCTGAACCAGACAAATAGTTTTTCAGGCGTGTTTAATGTCCACTCATCTACCAAGACCTGCTTTTATAGCTGTTGCCGTTATCATTAAATGAACATTATACTTCTTTTACAAAACTGTATGTCCTTCAGAATTGCCTTTGCAGATCCAGTTTCTTAGGATATGTATGCATCCGGTGCCATAAGCTGAGAACTTCTTAGAAGGAAATGTCCATTTCAGCTTTGGCATAGAGTGTAATTACTGATGGAATAGCATGAAATATTACATTTTCAGATCTGTGTTACAAGATTGACTGCACAAGTGTCTGTCATTCTTGAAGTTGAATTCAACAATTGTTGAGGACAAAATATATGTGAAAAATAGTACGATCTTGGCAGTTTGACATGTATTTGGTTCAGGTAGCTTTTCTTGCCTAATATATTTAACATATGTCATTTGCTTGTATATTTTGTGTACGTTTGTGCAATGAAAACTTAGCATATATTACTGTGAGAGTTTGGTTCACCTTCTTTTTTTCTGCTTAAGATCTGTGGGATAGGGCATATTCTTTAGTATTTGTATGCAGCTTTTCCTGCACCTTTACTTCATCTGCCAGCTTCTTGGCACTTCTGTTGCTGAAGTTTTCTCTGTCTTTACAGATATTAATACCTCTTTAACTTCCTTTTTGTAATTTTGGTCTTTCTTTAAGTTTGCCTATTTACTGGGGCTTCAGCCAGCTCAGATGCCAGAAATGTGAACTAATCATTTATTTAGAGTGTTGGAGGGTGTTTTTTCCAATTCTCCTTATTTATGCCTTTTTTTCATTACTTCTTTATTGACATGCACCACCAGAGTAATTGAAATACTTTTTTAGAAATCTTGTCCTTTGTGGAATCAAATTTGATCTTAGTAGGATTCTTTCAAAGCAGATAAATCTCTCCCTTCCAGAGGGAGAACAGAGTTACTGAAAAAAAACCTGTGGCATTCATTTAAAGAAAAGAACTAAGAAAAAAAAAAAAAGAGTTCATCTTCTGAGGTATATTTTAGATATATTGCACATTAGCACAGTTACGGTGGTGAGCATTGCTTTGAATTGGCTGTTGTTTCTGTTATGTTGTGTTTGAAGTTGGATCCTGCATTGGGGGTAAAGTTCCCATTGATTTTATCAAGCCAAGGGTCTGGCCCATGGGGCAGCTCTTCCAGCAAGAAGGAAATGGCTTCTGAATCTGGAGCAGAGTAAGCTTCCCATAACTTTGGGAGTAATAGGAAACAGTACCGAGCCTGGTTTACAGAGAGGTAAACTGAGACATGGACAGATTAAATTCCTTGCCGTAACAGTGCTAGAAATAGAAAAAGGGAGACATAAGATTTCTGTGTCTGTGGCTGTCTGTCACGTAGTTGCTGTTACCATAGGTGTTTCATACCAGTGATAACTTATTTTAATAAATGAAGCATGTTCAAAGAAGAGATGATCTGAATCATAAATATTAAAAATATTTGCTGTAACTTGTTTTCTTTTAAATAACTTAAAGCTAATGAATAATGTAATAGCTTAAGAGACTAAACAATCTTTAGCAAAGGCAAACCCTAATTTTGGCAGAGGAGAATCAGATTTTTGATCAAATACAGCAGTCTGCAACTAATGTAATACAGATTTGGCATATCACAACATTCCTACTCTTAGTTATTTTCTGAGTAACGTATAGTCATTTTTACAGATAACTTTTCCAAGATCAGAACAGAAAAAACTGAATTATAACTGTAACATGATTGTTTTCTGAGCACATACTGCTCACTCCGATTAAGTTGTCTTACAAAATGTGTAGAAAGCACCAAGAGTGTGATTTTTTTTTAAAGCAATTATGAATAGGCTCAAGAATAGAAGGAAGGAAAAAAAGGGGTGTTCATGTTGTGCTTATTACTAGTTTGATTTCTGTCCGTTACAAAACCTAAATACCGTGTGGACTTGTGAAAAGCTTCTTAGAATCCCTTTAACGTAGAAAATTCTGCAGGAGAGGCAGCTTGCTCTATGGCTTTATACTTTGAGGAAGTTAGACTTTTCATTTGTTTTTTATAAGGTAGCTGTAGCCAAACCATTCATATTTTTCTACTTAAGCTTTTAAACAACTAGTTGCTTTTGAAGGATGCTGTTGTAATAAAAAATTTCTTTGGGTTATAGCCCTCATTAATAATTAAAGAAGGTTTCCATTTACAGGAAAAATGGGTTTTGGTTGAATACAGGCAGTAAAATTACGGGTATATAAAATTTTACAGTAGCTTTGTCCAATTTTCATTGCATTTAATGAGACTTATGTGATGCTGTTCAGATCTGTACGGGTAGCAGGCACAGTTTATGTAATGCCACATGAAAGGAGTAAAACCATGAAAAACTAAGAGTAAAACAGTTAAGGAAAACAGAGTCTCCTAATAAAGTTTTACCATAGAATTTTGTTCACAGGATTTTTTTTTTTTAATTGTGACGAGGCAGTAAGTTTTTATGAAAGTGTTAGCGTTACAGAAAGAACCTCCATTTGATCAGATTTTATGAAATCTAAATTTTGGATATAACAACCCAATTGATACATATTTTTGGTATATTACACTTTTACAGAATTATCTGAAAGTAAGTTTTATCTTCTTCCTTTCCAGTGCAGTGAACTTGTGTCAGTAATTAGAATAGCTAGGTCACGGTGTTAGCTTGTCATGCATGATGAGCAAGCGTGGGTCCAACCAAACGAAGTTCGTCACCATGTGAACAAAGCTTTCTGTGTGCAGAGGCAGTTCAGGTGTCTGCACTGTATTCCAGAAATTAGGACCGTAGACATACGAGGTACAAAGTATTCTCCGTGGTTCTACACAGGGCCAGCATTTGCGTCCTGGTTGCACTCATGTCAGACCTGTGCTGATTACTAGTGGAGTTATTTTCCTTGCTGTTGCTTGATGGTGTCCTGGTTATCATCAGGACTATCAGCTCAAACATACATAGTGCCAGCCTAAGGATGGTACTCAGATTCTCGTCCTGCATTCATCTCAATTCTGGAACACTGGGAAGCTTGGGGTAGAGGTATGGGGTAGCTCTGTGAAAGTCAAGCCAGCATAGTCGATGCTGAGCAAGACTAATAAGCACAACTAGACTCAAGCAGCTTCCTTTTGGAGCCGCTACAATGGCTTCACGTGGCATTTCCCAGTACCCGTATTATCCTGTTTCACTGCTTCAGTGAAATATCTCTGCTCCTCATTGTCTGCATAATGGAAAGTTTATGATGTTGCAGCAATGGGTCATTGCCTCACCACAAAACAGGATTCGCCTGGATAGACTGATTGTACGTGATAGGCAAACTTCGTGATAGAATTGGAAGTTTACGAAACTTCCTAACTCTCTTGCCTTATATTGAAATTGTAGCTCTCAATCCCTTCAAGCCTTCTGGTTACTTTAAACAATCAGGCTGAATTTTACCAACAGGTTCTGGATACAATTTAGGAAGTATTTCCCTCTCTACTGCCCCCAAAATACGCTTTCAGTAAAGTCTGTTTTGGCCAAAGGGGAGCTTTCACAGTGAAGACAATGTTTCATCTTACTCCTGAATTAGGCTGGTGCAACTGCTGGGTTTATATGCTGTGCATACCTTTATAATACTGGATGTGTTGACTGTTTCTTCTTCTATCTCTGTTCCTGAATATAGTCTTTCAGGTGATAGGCTATGTGGGGGCAAAAAAGTAGAGTAAGAAGAACTGAGAACTGAGAACAAAAAAGGAACTATATTATGTAAGAGGTTGACTTGAACTCCCTGACCCACAAAGTTGGAGAAGTTTCAGAATTAGGCAAAATGGATTTGTTCAGCCCTAATTACTGTTATTATAGTACCTAATATTAATGTTCCTACAGCACTTGGATACTGTTGTGTGCTACATACCATAGATAAGTTGTTATTATTACTACCTTCTAGGTCCATCTTGGCAGTGGAATTTGGGTAGATGAGGAGAAATGGCACCAGCTGCAAGTAACACAAGGAGATTCAAAGTATACAAAAAATCTAGCGGTTATGATTTGGGGAACAGATGTTCTCAAGAACAGAAGTGTCACAGGAGTTGCAACCAAAAAAAAGAAAGATGCCGTTCCCAAGCCACCTCTCTCACCTCACAAATTAAGCATTGTCAGAGGTAGGTTATTTGAAAACTTTTGCTTCCTGCTTCGGAGTTTAACTATTAATCACTGAGTTGAAAGATGCTTCTTTTCAGCTCATATAAAATTAACTGATTAAAAAACTGTAATTGAAATTGCTATTGCATTGTGAAGCGCATCCATATTCAGGCAAAATAAAACACATTGCAATAGCTGCGCTCAGTGCAGGCCTTCACAGCTGAAGAGTTGTACTGCAGTAAGGTTCAAGAAGATCATCACTTTGAATCACTTGCAGGACAGGACTCTGAGCCTGGAGAACAACACGTTGTTCTGGAATTCATTTGTAACATAGTGATTTTTTTAAAAAATGCATATATTCCTCTAACAAGCCTGAGAGTAGCTTTACCACATTCTTTCATCCAGAACGTAACTCTGGCATGAGGCACAGAAACCATTATAGCTGTGACTATAAAAATATGCATACCTTCAAAGGCGAGAAAGACTAGAGTTACCCTTCTAAGTGGCAAAAATGGAAACAGTAAAAATTAATTGTTGCACTTGAACTGGAATTTGAACAGGAAGTGTAAATCACTGACCTATCTGGCAGGAGAAATTGCAATGACACTTTCAGTAACTGCAAGCCTGATTCCGTGTGTATAGTGCTTTGAGAGAGAGAAGGCCTTCTCCTTTATTTAAAATGAATAGTGAATTTCAGTCCCTTTGTATCATCATGCTTGTGTTTTGCATTCATTTCTGTCTCTTGGTATTTCAGGCTTCTTTTTAAGTCAGAACTGAGTCAGTTCCTCGTGGAATACATACTGAAATTGGATTTTTAGGTTTTGTGTCCATACTAAATTGCAGTAGGGCTGAAAGAAATCTCTCTATTTGATTTAGTTTCATTATTCTGTATTTCCTGTTCTTAGTTGCTATGTGCTCTTAACTATGAACTCTTTAAGAGCTGTTGTAATCTCCCTTCCAAGTACCATGTTTTGGAAGTAAGAAATATGATTCCAGTCTGAGTTTGTGCGTGTGTCTGTGTTGCGTGGGGAAAAGTTGGAAACTGATCTTCGTACTGTCATTGTTCTTAGTTTGTAAGAAATGAGTAAAAGACCTGGGGTTTAAGAACAATCAGAAAATCAGGAAATTAAGAAATCAGGTCTGATTTAAGAACGTATGTGGAAGTGCAATACTGATTTTCTAGTTCTGGCGGGGACCTGGTGCAATCCTAAAACATGTAGTATGCTGTACTGGCCACATAAGGAATACGCTGTGACTGTGGCTACCCTCGTCAGCTCCTAATGGAAAACAGAATTGGTTACCCAGATGCACGCTTACAAAAAAGGGTTATTTTTCACTGGCCCACTACAAAGAGCTTTCTAGTTTCCCTGCTGGAGGCTGTTGCTCCTCAGCACTGCTGGCAAGGTTGCCTATGTGAGAATTTCTTCTTCTCTCTTCAGTGAGGGCCAGTCTGTGTTGCTTGACCCATTTAAATGATAGCTTTCTTCTGACCCCCCCTTGTTTTGACTACACTGAGTTTGGGAGTACCGTCCAATGGGTACATGGTGAGAGGCAGATGGGGCCCTTCCCTTTCTTCTTCCGTACCTTTACACTTTCCAGCAATTCAGCTCTTCCCTATTTCCTTGTTTTTCTGTGGTTTCTGTCATACTTTGCTTCCAGCCTCAACCCTCATTTGAATTCTACTGTTCCACTCCCTGGTTTTCCATGTTCCTCTTTCCAGTGTTTATCTCACCTTGTCTTTGACTACCTTTTTGTTAGACTCGAGACTGTACAATCTCCTCTTGAACCATTTAAACTGCATGGCCAATGTTTTGGGTGGCAGCAGACAGACTTCCTGTCTCAGTGGTAACTGGGTAGAACATAACCATGATTGTCCATGTTGTTGTGTCCTTTGCATTTTCATCAATGTTAGCAGGTCTTGCCCCATCATGCTGGCATTGTTTCCTGGAAAGCTGGAAGTGATCAAATAAGAAGTTACTACGTTATCGCAAAATGGAGAAGAAAACAAACCAAAAAAACCTTAGTAGCAAGTGGACAAATGGTGATATGCGAGGAAGTTAGAGCTTACGCAGCCAATGACTTGGATCGAGCATCACAGATAGAAGTAAAGCTCCTCGTTAGGTCTTTGAGGTCTACTTGAATTTTTGGTCCAGTCGAAGTACGAAGGGGTATCTGTATGTTCGTCTAAAGCCAAAAGGCAATGAAGAAGCAGAACCCCCAAATCACTCTTTGGAGCCCTTAAGCCAGCATCCTTATGTGACTACTAAACTGCTATTTCTGCAGTCCCTCATAGAAATGGAAGAGGAAAAACTGTGGTGGTCATGGATCTGTCTGGGTCACACTGACTTTAAGAATCACAACTGATGAATGAGTTCTGTCAAGTGATTCTT
The DNA here is from genome assembly GCA_013398815.1 of Ibidorhyncha struthersii. Lineage (NCBI taxonomy): Eukaryota > Metazoa > Chordata > Aves > Charadriiformes > Charadriidae > Ibidorhyncha > Ibidorhyncha struthersii. The sequence continues at coordinate 1,200,729 of VZSZ01003079.1, read as the reverse complement.
TCCTTGACATTGTGGCTAAAGTAATAACACAGCCTGGATTTTACTGGAAGTTCACCTTACCAGGTGTAGCTGCTGCAACCTGGGAGTATTCCTGAGCTTGTTGTAGTACAAGATTATGTCCTACAAACACACAGGGTTTCTTCAGGTTCTCAGTAACATGACGCCTCTTAGGTATTGTATTTCAAGTCATAGTTTACCAATGATCAGCATTTCAGCTGTCAGGCTGTATGCTGATTAATTTTATTTATTTTACATTCAGTACATCTTACAACATAAAATTCACATTGTTTTAGATGTTCTTGTCATTCTGTTGACACAGACTAATTTATTTCAAATAGATTTCTGAACGACAGCATTAGCTCTTAATGTGTCTGATATCTCTAGCTTCTTAAAAATCCCTACTGTGTAGTATGTAGTAAAGAAATTATAAAAAGTATGATGCTTGAGCACTGTTATAAACCTTGTTAATGCAAAATAACCTTTTATAAAACTTCTGAGAGGTTTCAAAATGAACTACAAAGCATGCATAGTACTTAATTTTCATAACTTTTTACTATGACACATTAGAAACGTTATAAACCGTGTTAATTAAGTGATAATCTCTATGGCTTTCTGTATATGAAGCAATAAATGGCTACTGGAATAGATTACTAGGCAAACCAGAACAATGTATGGCAAAGCAGAACGGGGTTTGTTTAATCAATCTGGGAAACCTATACAACAAAACAAAAAAAAAACCAAACCTGCCTGTCACTAAGGAGTTGGGTGTGTTGCATCACCTCTGATTTCAGTAACCTCTGCAGGATTCTGGCCCCAAACTACTGACTCTGTGGAGCAGAATTGTCTCAACTTTCATTGCCTTCATTGCTTTTGCGGTTATTATTATTGCTTGCTTTTTGTGTTCCAGTTAAGTTCAAAAATTGTATTGTGCAAACATCCAAGAAGATGGATCTTGCCCTGAATAACCTACTAATAAAAGCGAAATACACCCAGGGACAGGGTGTCTGATAAAGATGCAGACATCAATGTATGTTGAACAGATTTTAAAAATAAAATAAATCAGTTAATATATTCTCTTACTGGTTACTGCTTCTCTTCCTAACAGTTATCATTCACTTACTCGAAGTGTGTGTCTGGAAGGTGTGATGGTAGGAGTGACTCACAGGGAACTGTAGGTAACAACAGTTCTAGTGAGACTGTTCACCTGGGAATAGATTCTAAATCTGCTGTGGAGATACGGACAAATACAAGAGTTAGGCAGGCAAGGCTGACACTGTAAAAGTTTGGATTTAGCCTTGTTTCTGTATAAAAAGCCTATTAATGTAGTCACAGCATAACTGGAAGTTGTCATGCCAAAGATTCAGACCTGGTGAAAAATCTTGTCTTTAACAAGATAGCCAGTGAATCAATGAAAGCTTCTGTTGTCTTGCAACAAATATACACAGTGCTTGCTCAGTGTTGTCTCTTGAGTCGCTGGCCCAACTCGGGCCTGTATTCTTTTCTAAAAATATCCTAATGGCTCTTTCCTTTTTTTTTTTCTCCCCAGAATGTTTGTATGATAGAATAGCACAAGAAACTGTGGATGAAACTGAAATTGCACAGAGACTCTCCAAAGTCAACAAGTACATCTGTGAAAAAATCATGGATATCAATAAATCATGTAAAAATGAAGAAAGGAGGGAAAGTGCAAAGTACAATTTGCAATAAATTTTGGATTTTTAATAAAGTCTTAGTGTTTTACCTAAGTGGTGTTTTTTTTATTTGTGTGGCGTTTTTGCTGGTGGGAGAAGCAGTTTTGAAGCATTACTCTCCTATAACTGATACATTTTTTGAGCGGTTCTGTCAAAAGCCTTTTTATGGTGTAACCTGCTTTTAAATAATGTAAGTTATATTGTAAGTCCACTCTACAATGAAACAGTGACTTTTCAAAGGTTTTTTGCAATGAGTTGCAGTATGTTACCTGCAGTTCTGTATATAGGTTGTAATAATGTGAACACCAACCCATTTTGCCTACGTTTTGTTTTACTGGAGTTAGTGGATCTAGGCTGCATTAAACATCTGCTTAGAAGGAAGAATTGTACAAAATCCACTTTGCTATTGAAAAGAGTTTTATTGTATTTTACAAAGTGTTTTTCTGAACTGAAATTTTAATCGTTTGTTTTTATAAACCTTTGTTTTGATCTCTAACAATATATTTGGTCAAAAACACACAAAGCAAGCTTCTTTTTCACTTATTATCTTGTAGTTGGGTCACCATTGCTGTCATAGTTTTTAAAAAAACCAAACAAACACAAAAAAAAACCACAAAACCACCACCACCGAAGAGCCCGGAGCTGTAAGTTGTAAAATAATGATAATTTATTAAAAATAAATAAATAAATCAGAAAGCAGTTCTTTTTCAGGCACCAAGGCACTTTTCAAATTTCTGGTTATGGTACAAAGCTCTTCAGTATGTCCATATTACTGTTCTTGAAACATTATATTTTTACTGTATTTGTATTTTCAATCGATTTAAAGATTGCCACACTACGGCAAGATTATGTATAATGGAAAATTTAGTACCGTTTCATCTGAGTCCATGATTTAACAATGGACACTTTTAGCACAAATTTAAATCAAAAATAATTTTCTACATTGAAGTTAGATTTGCAGTGCAAAGTTGTAAGGGAGAAATTGTTGTGGGTCTGAATTATACCTGATTGTAAGTGAAAGAAAATAGCCTTAAGTCTTGTTTCATGAAGGATTTTGGGAATGAGGTTTGTAGAGGCCTGGGCTGATCAATTTTGAGGATTTGTTATATTAGCGATCTTTAACCTTCTATTTATTTTACGCCCGCAGATGTGGTTATCTGCCTTTCAGGCTCTCTGTTCCTGTGTATCAGCATTTGTTCCTTTTCCACCGCTGAAGTTTTCTTTCCTGTAGTTCTGAAAGACTTGCCATTTCTCATCACCTTCCTGGAGCGCTGGTATACCCTAACGTTAAACCTGTTTCGGTGCCCTGTATGCATAGCTAATTTGAAAGGAGGAATGGGAAGCTGGGGTGGGTGGCAGAAAGAGGGGAAGGGAGAGGAGGAGGCAAGCTAGAAGTGCACTGCCTGTTTTAGAAGAGATGGAGAAAAACACCACGTTGTCTCCTGTATACCACGTGTGCTTAAATGATGTCTTAATTCAGGGCGCGGGTATCTGGTTTATGCTTTCTAATGTTCCATGTCATGATTGGCGTGTGCCGATCCGAGTATGCCCTGCTGCCAAACAGGAACGTCGGACTTTTCACCTGCACTCCTGGCCCTTCCCTTAAACTGGCACTTGTGACTGTGCAGATGTGTCAGATCTCCCTGATTTCCAAGATTTGTTTCATTAAGGGCTGGTGCCGATAGGATGGGGCCAGGGAGCATCCGTGTTGAGGGGTGGGAATGGAGGTGTGTCTTTTTACGGTGGCTTATGTGTATTCTGAAATCGCATTTAACAGCCTAGCTTGTCTCCTGTTAATCTCAAAGTGTTCTTAGGTAGTGTTTAATGAAGTGCATAAATGTTTATGCTTCCTAATTTGGGATGCTAAATAGCAAATTAGTGTTTATAATGTCAGTGCATGTATCCTTTTATTAATTAAAGAACAAAATGGAGATAACATTGAAGAAACACTTAAACAGCAAATTCCCACTTTTCAAGCAGACTTGTGGATGTACAATTATTTTTTTTTTAAAGTGCTGTTAGGACAATCCACTAGTTTGGGGGAGTATGTCCAGAATTTCCTCAGTCTTTTATGGCTTTAGTACTAACATGTTTTCATTGTAACAGATTCTTTAATGAGAAGATCATGCTGCACTTCTTAGAAGATAAGCCTATTTGAGACAGCATTTTATGAAACCTGGGAAAAGCAGATTAGAATTTAATTAGAGTTAGGACTCCAGCCTGGCCTCCAAAATCAGAAATTCTGTGTCTTTCCACAACACCAGCGTCATCTTTCTAAGACTTCTCCTTGACAAACTTGTCCCATCAGATGTTAATGCTGCATCGTGTTGAATAATTTAAATGTTCATTTTGGGGAAGGCATCTTGGAAGTCTTCATTCGTTTCTTCCTGGAGCTTCTACCAGCCTGGCTCCAGCAGACAGTTTTTAGCGGAGTTCAACAGGAGTATTTGGCTGCCATGAAAAGGTTCACTTCCCTTTGAAGTGCAGTGTTGTGAGGGGTGCTAATTCTGGGTCCTTTGGACTGGGCAACTGGCATTTAATGTGAGCGTCACCTGAAGCTTTGTGAGTTATGGTGAAGGAATAGGATGTATTAAAGGTAACGTACCTCTTTATTCCATTGTAACTTGGACTAAATCTTTGGATTTCTGGAAATAACTTTCTGCTAATAATAAGCCAATTTTGCACACTGTAGTTGTAAGGCAAAGCGCAGAGGGCTCTGCAGTGGATATCAGGTGTGTATGAATACACTTAGATTTGGTCATTGCTCTTGTCTCTTCCTTCCCCGTGAGCCCAGATGAAGACCGTACAAGTCTTTCCCAGTGTGTCTGTTCCAGGTAGGGACATAGGCTACAGTTGTCCTTGTGTTCCAGCGTTACCCAAGGAAAAATGCAAACTTTATACAAATACTGACGTATCAGTTATCTGTGAATTATATTTCTCTGTATTATACTGCGCTTATGGCCAGTGCTGTTCTTGTTGGTACATTAATTCTTGCCTAATTGTGCCTGCCTGTACCTAGTTTTGCTTTGGTCATAACGTGTCTGCCATGAATCTACCGTAGGAAACTTTACGCGAAGATAGTGCCTACTAACTTTTCCCTCCTCTAACTTAGCGTCATGCCTGTACGTCATGTGAAACAGGAGAGAATTTTGTCATGAAATTAAGTAGGTTTAATCACGCCCTGTAATACCCTTTGTTTGTCGTTCTAAGGTTTGTGCTGTGCCGTTACTTCATACTTATAAACCTGGATTTGTAAGTATCAGAAAAACAGATTTAAGAGGCACTGACTTTATGTCCTGAGAGATCAATGCATGCTGTTTACTTCTCTTTTTTTATCAAAGAAGGAAGAAGGTATTACTGTTACATGAATAATCTGATCCTTTGTTGCCCCACATTGCTACTGTAATTTGTGATACTCACAGCCTGATCCATATTAAAGTGCCTCTGGCACACTTGCAAGGAAGCAAGATTAGAGTGAACAAAAAGGGCTTTATTTTCTGTTAATGATTTTATAAGGGAAATGAGCTATTATATTAGAGGAAAGAATCCTACCAGAGATTTTAATACCTCAAGATGTCTAGCCACTCAATTACGAAAAGAAAGCTAGTATTTGCTAGAGAGAAAAAAAAATGTTAAGTACTGCTGTTACAGAACAGGTTTGGATTTAGTGATGCTTTATAGAGATAGGAGATTTATTTTTTTTTTAATACAGCCAGACTGAAATACTTATTTAGTCATGTCAAAGTTGAACTATGAGTAGAAGGAATTTAAGGTTGGCTTGGTTAGCTATTGAGCGTGCCTGTCAAAAGAGCGTACAATCTCCCGGCGGGGGGTCACTTCTTTGCACCGGACCTTTGAGGTTGTGTCCGATAGATTACTACGATGCTGCTTGGTTGTCTTAAGCATAGATTATTGTCCTCTTGGAAGTTTCAAGTAGCAATATATTGAACTTTTTTGAATTTAGTGAAATTGTGAAGATAGTTCAACTTCATACTTCCAGAATGAAGTAAAATTTAAAAAAAAATAAAGCTAAGTGCAGGTTATAGTTAAAATAATGCTGTCTTGAGGCAAAACCTCAAAGGAGTGAGAATGTTCTGAGTTGGGAACGCCCTGTATTAGCTGTAGCCTCACCGTGTGTTAGCTGTGTTCGTAACTCTTGAGAAACCCAAATTTTGCCAGTTTCAGAAAGGGAAAGTAAGGTTGTGTCACGTGGAGCTGTACCGAGGATTATTTCAATATTCCATCTTTTGGTGTGTGAATGGCCACGCTCCAGAAAGATGAAACTTGTGCTTCTTCAGAACGAGGTGGTAGTTTTCTCAGTATTTTTGAAAATATTTGTCATTCTGTGCGTGCCTTTAGTCTCGGATTGATGAAGTCACAACATCAATTGCTTAGACTTTATCGGTGTCATTTTTTTCATCGTAACAGTGTGGAACTGTGAAGTGATTCATACAACACTGAGGCAATAAAAATGTTATGAGGTGCAATCATGGCATGTTTCATGCTCAGTAGCTAATTTTTAATTTCACCATCTTAGACACTTTTTCATCCCCTCAGGCTTCCTAAATAGGAAAGGAGAATCATTTGGACTTGGAACAACAGAACAGTGATTCAAAAAGGAATTAATTTACTTGTCTGTTCATTTGCTTTACTTTTGCAATTATTTCTACTGTTTATGTGTGAACAATAACCTTCATTCTGTGTATCGGATACCCACTCGTTCCGTTCTGCAGTGAAATCACAGTCTGGCGGTTATGACATCATTTGTTTACCATACAGAGGAAACTGCCTCACCTGTGACATCAGATAAGTTGTGTGATGTCTGGATCAGAACAGAGGTGAAAATGAGTCTGGGAGGAGAGGAAAAAGCTGAGCCTGAAGTTTTTTTCTTTTCTGTGCTGCCTTCTGACTAGAAAACGTCTTCCTACAAAGGAGATGATTTCCTCCGCATTTAGCAGAATAGCGACTCTATGTTCCTTGTTTCTTGACAGTAAAACCTTAACAGAACCAAACTCTTTATTAGTATATACGTTTGATGCATCTGACTACCTATTTTCATACTAAATTTTAGTCTTCAGGGATTTGAAATCAAAGAGTCACAGGAAATTTGCTGACCACCCACGGGAGGGGGAGCTTTTATTGTAGTATAACAATTGCTAAAAGTCCTGTGAAATATAAGAAATCATGCCCGTTGGTGCTTGTGTATCATATCCTTTATATGAGCTTTCATGCCTTTAGAGTGGAGAGAGATGTAGGTTTCGTGGGACTGGTTGGTTATCAGAAGAATTGGCTGTCAACACCCTTTGGTGTTCACCCTGCTAGATGTGAAGGGTGTACCGGGACAGCAGTAGAGGGAACGTGTCTTGATAGTGCAATATCACACCCGTACCAGCCCCTTCCGCATGGGACTCACAGGAGTGAAAAAGCTTACATGGGAGAGTTTCATATTCTTTCTCTCATACTCAAACATATCTTCAAACTCTTCCCGAATATTTATGTATGTTTTACTGAAATGTAGTTTAGTTTTTTTTTTAAAAAAAAAAAGTAATGTATTTTCACTTTTTTTTCCATTTCTCTTCTATTAGCAGAATAGAAGCTTAATGGGAGACATCTTTCTCCATGTGTAAGTTGGGATATCAGCTGAGTCATGCTTGAAAATAGTCCATTTGGACATTTTGCATCTGTGAGCCAGATGCGTCATGGTCTTCCCTTTTCGTGTGGAGTCCTCTGCCGGATTTATGGAGGTGCCTTTAGAGAATAATTCTCAAAATAAGCAGGACTGGAGGTGGATGGGGCAAAGCACCTGTCTCCCAGGTTAACGTTCTGTGTTTCCATTTCTTGAAGACTTTATGAAAAACTAAAACTCCTGAAAGTAAAATTTTACTTTTTCTTTTCTTGCATTTTATATTAAACAACTTTGACACTTGCTGGTATCTTTGTGGTTATATGGACACTTCCATCCTTCCAGGACCAATGTACACTGTGCAAGTTCTGCATTTCAGTGTATTTCCTTACAGGAATAAGCAACCGAGAATGTTAAATTTGTGGCTAAGCAGGGGTGAAGGTGATAGCGTAGCATCACCTCTGCTTTGGAGCACAGTGCAAGGAATCACCCTCCTTTTTAGGGTAGGGTAGGCCAACCTAGAGAGTGCCTTTTCTTTAGAGATAGTCCCCTAAAGGCAGCTCAGCCAACAAAGGTTGTTTATTGCCACATTGGTAAATATGTGCAACTTCCACTCTGTGGCTTTCCTAAACTTAAAAAGTAACTGAGATCCACTCAGCAGCAGCCAAACGCGTGGGAGGACCCTGTGCCTGATGGTGCAGGGAGCCTAGGAACAGGTTGTGGAGGGGTCACATAGGCCTGCTTGCCTTCCCCCAGAGAATTCATATATGCAATTTAGATGAAGTCAGTAGCCAAATAGCAAAATCTCAAGCAGTTTGACTGGCATTTAAGGTTTCAATCAGTGAGAAGTTTTATTAATTAAAAAACGTCCAATCACTCTTACGTGCTGAGAATTTAACCTTTAACAAGTAGAATAATCAGCGTTTTCTTCTGCAGCTGGGGACCTCTATCTCGCGCAGTTACACAGCTGTATGTTTACAGATGTAATGTACTGTTATTCTCTGTAAGTCTGTCCATGCCATGTAAATCCACAAATTGATAATTCTCCTGATGTTAGCCAGCCCTGCCTGTTTTCCTGGTCTTCATTTCTATTCCTTCTGCGAGGAGGAGGCGTTCTTCTGTGCTTGCCTTAAAGGTAAGGAGACGGAAGCGTTTCACAGTTCTTGCCTTGTGAGGTGCCAGCAGGGTTCTGAAGTGAAACACCTGCTTGTTATTCTTGGAGCTAAGTGCCACAAAGCCAGAGTGTGTCCTTAGGAGATCTGGTAGTACTGCTGTCACCGAAAGGCAGACTTTGCAGTTCAGGGACTTCACGTAGCAGCATTTTCTCTTTTCTTCTTGCCGTGCCAAAGCATAGATTGCAGCAAAGAAAATTTTACTCTTATATGAAGGTCTCAAAGAGGTAAGATGGAATAAGCAGGTCTTTCAGCAGTGTCTGAGTTAGTTTCTCAAAGCAGAGGATCCCCTGGTTTTTCGGAGGCTCAGCGGCCTGGAAGTTTCACACCTAATTGAGCTGCTGAAGTTTGGATTGTCATTTCCATCGGATGAGCAATGGAAAGCATTAGGCACTTTGACAGATTATACTGATTTATGACTTTAAATTGCCTTCTGGGACTCCATTTTTCCATTTACTGTATGAAAAACAGCCACCTGTTGATCTCGGAAAGAAAGAGCTATTTCAAAATTCTGTGGTCTAAGTACAGTTCTAGAGAAGGATGTTCTTAGCTGTCGTGTTACGTGCCTAAAGGCGGGTGGAAAGACTGCAGGCTGTGGTGCGTCTGCTGGTGGATCATTCAGTGAGATGGTGTGGTCGCCTGCAGAACACGTCAGAAAGCTTCTCTCGGTTGCTCCTTTGATGAGAATCGTTGGCTGCACCACAGCATGCTGCTTAGACAAACAAGCAGTCTTGAAAAAGCATCAAAGTGCTAAATCCATCTTTTCCTTTCATAGTTTATTCCAGTGGGTAACTGCCCTCGCTGCTCAACTTGTGCCTTATTTCGCTGTGAATTTTTCTGGCTTAATTTCTTACTCCTGGTTCTTGATTTGTCTGTCTTATAGTCTCTTGCCTCTGTATTTCTCCACCTCACGGACACCTCAATAGATTGGCTGTCTTCAGTCTTCCACTACCACGCATTTGTGAGGTTGTGACTCGTTTTTGTAATATTTTTCCTTTACGTCTACCCAAGTTAATTTTAGTTTTATGGAAGTACTTTCTATAGAGGAGTTCTTGATATTCTCTTAAATACCGTATTAGTAAATGTGATACAACCTCACGTCACTTTGTGCTAGAACATCATATGCAATAGTTTTAATTTCATTTTGTGGGACAAACTCTGTAGAGAAAAAAAGATATTTAATTGATTCTTGATCAGTTGATGTCCCAGTGTAATTCCCTTTTTTATGCACCATTAAGTATAGCTCTGTCATGAAAATATTGATCTTAAAATGAGTATTTGTGTCTAATATGCTTTCCTCTTTGACTAGTAGTATATGTGTGCCAACGATGAGGCAGCATGCTCTTCCTGCTTGCCAAACTGCTTATTCCTGTATTCATAGCTCAGCCAGGCAGGTGGGTAACGGTGTCGAACCGAGCTGCATAGAGCAGCAGGTGAGCAGAGTTTCACAGAAAAAGAGGACACTGAAATAATAAAACTTCAAAGAAAAGGAAGACGCAGTCATTTTACTACTGTTACATTTTGTACCATCTGCGAGATAGTTATGGAGTTTTCTAGGTTGGTGATACCTGTGCATTGCCAAAGAATGGTGAAGAGCTGCTATCATTCTGCCGTTACATGTGCTCAGAGTGAAGGGCGGGTATCCTTAGAGGGAGACAGCATCTTTTGTGAAACGACTTCATTCTGGAGTCTCTCTCATTCTGGAGTTTCCTTTATGAAAGGAATCAGAACTGACAGGAGAAGAGCTTGCTGTACATCAACCTTTGCTGTGTCTGCTTTGATAAATTAAAGGTTGCTTTGGATAGGACTTACATATATTTTGTTTGACCATCTCTGCTAAATAATTAATATTCTCAGTTAACCACAGAGACAAAGTGAGGAACTGCCAGCTTCCTCCACTGAGATGGTTTAATGAAAATCATTCTTTGCTAGAATTTTGAAGGTCAAACCCGGCTTAAATATGTAAACAGAAAATTTATCAAGGTAAAGCAAAAAAACTTGTAATTAATCTTTTTTTTAAGAAGTCACTTCCTTCCTTTGAGAATTTCAAATAGTGTCAGACAAGGTTCTTCTAAATTTCCTTCATCACCTCTCTGAAGATTCCCTGTTAATTAACTTAGTCATTTATAAATGTTATGAAATCATGTTATTAGCTTATTTCTATTTGTAAAGGCATCAGGAAATTTGTGTACTGCACCTTTTGAAAAGTAATTAATGCTTCATTCTTCAATGCCTATTGATCTTTTTCTATTCCCTATTGATTTGAAATTAACACCTCTGCCCATTTAAAGCTCACATGCTGGTTTGTCCAGGTTTCATTTACAAAGAATCGACAGGACAGCAGTGTTGAGCTGACCCAGTTAAAATGATGACCTTCATCTGATGAGCCCAAGCAAAAAATACTTGTAACATTCTGCCTAATCCAGGCTTCCTCCCTCCCTGAGGGTGACCCAAGGTGGCCCTTTCCCACGTGATTTGGGAGGGGCTCTGTAGGTTTTAACTAATTAGAAGCTTAATGATGGGAGGGGTAATATCAGAGCAGTTTGAGTGCAGGTTGTAATACCGAGGGCAGAAACCAGTTGATTCTCCTATGATCCCACCCTGGTGCTGCAGTATTATTAAACGCTCTGGACAAGGCCTTGATGATGGTTTGCAGGGTTGTGGGTGGTGCAGAAGTTGTTCTCGTGGTCTCCCTGCTTAACTGACTGAGCCGACCTCCTGTTGTGGAGGTCAGGTAGAACCTGTACCTGAGATATTTCAGCTTCGTGGTGCAAGATGTTGCCAGTTTTTCATCCTTTTTGAGTAGGGGATTTGCTGTCTCATCATAATCTGACCTGTGGTGGGATCCACAAAGAACCACATGATCCACTACCTAGGGCAGCTCAGCTAGCTTTGCTAGGGGGAGAAGGCCAACATTGCTAGTCAAAAGGAGGGCCACTGTGCCCTGGCCAACCTCCTGTGCTCCACAGGTAAGGGTGCGAGCTTGTTACGGCTGACGCAATTTGCATATCTTTCTGTACCAGGTTTGACTTGGATCTCCAGTGCTTCTGTGGTGTATTATATACCACTGCACCGTCAGCTTGTAGTGTTTGAGTCAACTTATGTGTTAAATATAAAATTTGATGGTGGTCATGTTATTGTAACTTATGTGGCACTAATAGTGAGGGAGTCTGCAACTGGGGGATAACCTGCACTGGTCAGGCTGTAGAGTCTGGTATATGCACTTACGCGTGGGTTTCTCCTGAGCCGCTACTTCGTGAGAAGTTCGCCTAGCCCACTCCTCAGTGAACCCGCGTGGCCCTTTCTTCTCCTTGAACAAGGAATATACAGGCAGTTCTGTGAAAGTCGGGGAAATAACCTTTAGTGGAGCTTTTTTAGCAGAAGGATGTCTTGTTGGCCATGATCGCCTCTACTCTGCGTATGAGAATTACCTATTTGTACTGTTAGGTACCTCACATGTAATTCCTGGAAGAATCAGATACAGTATGATTAAGGGAATTAATATTTGTTATTCAAGGGTTTTCTCTTTATTAAATACTTCAGCAAAATTTCAGTATCCAGTGACCTCTTTTGAGAAGTGACTCATTGCATTTTAAAGGCTTTATAACCAAGTCATCTTGCCTTGTCAGAGACATGGAAGATGGCTCTTCCCTGCGATTTCCAGTCTCAGGGGAAGTCCCTTTTCACTGCCTGTGGTGATGCTCAGCTGCCTCACCGCTTTTAATTGCCTCCAGGCTCCTGCAGGACTTTGTGTGTCCCCTCTGGCATGACCTACATCCTTGCAGAACCATGAATCCCTCGGCACTGGTTAGTGGAGTCTGAGCTCAGGACAGAAAGTCCTGTTGTTGCTAATCCCTAGCTGTCTCCCAAGGCTGTAAGCTATGTGCCAATCTCTTTCTTGTGTCCTTATAGTCATCTGGAGTTATTCTGCCTGTAGAAGGATACAAATGAAATTTTTATATTAAAGAAGATGGTAGAAAATGTGAGTGCTGAGCATTATGGATACTGGGTGTGTTATCACACTGAACAAGAGGAAGATGTATTAAATAGAGCACAAGTACCTTATCAAATCAGAAATTCATATATCATAACACGTATGTATTTTTTTCCCTTGAAACAGAGACTAAACAGTGAAGTAACAATTCCAGCTGCAGCCTGAATTGCATTGCTGCAGGTCAAGCCGAAGACCAGTGCATCAACATGTCAGATAATTCAGTTTAATTTGGAAGGCTTAAGTTAATGGAGGAATAAGATGATGGTACTTAGGGTAAGCACTACAGTCTGTTACAGAAACATTTATACAACATAAGATCAACTTGTTCATTTGGGGAAGTATAGTACTCTTCTCCAAGAATGTCTTCCACCGTTCTGTAGTACTGAGGGTGTATGGACCTGCTGTTGGACATTCTCACACAGGATTGAAGCTACTGGACCTGTACTGTCAAAGGCCCAACGTTACATGGGTGTATCAGTTTCTNNCCAGTTTGAATTAACTCATGAGCAATGCACATCTATTTGTTCTTGAGCAAACATTGCTGACAAGTTTTAGTGGCTTTATTTTTTCTGTCTGTGAAGAATGTCTTGGAGCTCATACCCTCTCTACCTTTGCTAGTCCGAACTGTCTTAAATTTCACTTGGGAGATACGCTCGCCGATTCATCTGCTCTTATCCTAGTCAGCTTCTCCTGTACTTGTCTGATCTTTCTTCATCAGTGATGTTTTGTACTGAATTTTATCTTGGGTGGTAACACTACGTTATACAGTGACATTATCTTTCTAGAAATGTCTTTCTTTAGAAATATCGTCTGCTCTTTTCATGGCTTTGTCATGCTGAGGGCTCATAATTCAGCAGTAATCAATGGCTCTGCTGAGGTTGTTATCCTTCTTTTGATTCCTAGCATATCCCAGACTTCCTATCAGTCTGTAGGAACTTGTTTTTAGGCTGTCAAACTTAATCCCACCTCCGTATTCCACTTCTGAAAGTCATCTGGAGAGATATTTTCTTCCCATCTGATATTTCTCCACTGCCGCGTGATACTCGTTACCTTCCAGCGTGGTACCATTAGTAACTGTCAGTAGAGTCTATGCTTAACCAGTGCTTATATAAAAACTCTTTGATTTTATGTAGATTTGTACCTATTCTAAAACTGTAAACATTTAATGAAGCCTCAGATTGTGCCAGAGGGATAGGTAGTTTTCCTAACAGTAAATGACTGGTAATGCTCAGAGAGAGGGAGCTGGTGACTTGTTCAGCATCATGCCTTAAGTCAGAAATGAGCGCTGATGACATAATCCCAAGTCCTCTGCTTTAGAAGTCAAGTAACACTGTATGCTTTTATCAGGAGACTATCCAAAGGCTTTTAGAAAGTGTGGTGTATGTCACTGCAAACTTAAGGCTGGGATCTGGAAGGCCATCTGGAAGATAAATTTAATGGGAACTGAGTTTTCAAAGCTCTTGGGTAGCTTTGAAAAGTGAAGCCTGGCTATTTTAGCCACTGATATTTTGATGGATGTGCTTTCTTGGTGTACCATATGTATACTTTTCCTCGGTGCTGTCTCAATACCAGGCTGAGCTTCATCATTGTTTTTATTTATGTATGTATTAAAGATGAATAGCTCAGGTGAGCTGATAGTACATAATATCACACTCATCTGTATTTGCTGTTTCCATAGCACTTATCTTGAGGGCTTTTGGCAAGATTCATTTCAAACTTTCCAACTCTCGAGCTGCACGTGTAATATCTCTGAAAAAAAACCCAAATATCCATGTTTCTCCCTGATGCCCCCAAATCTGTTTATCATTGTTGTGTTTATTGTGCAGGTTAATCTTGAAGCATGGAGTGACTGTGAGCGTAAGTAATAATGCGGAGTGAAATCTCCTGAGTAACCCAGTTACAGGGAGTCTGTTTGTGAATATATGAATACTAAGCTTTGCATCCGGCTGTGTAACATGGCACCTCCCTTGTAGTTTGGATTAGCATAATTTCCTCTGCTGCCTCAGCACCGCCTTGGCTTGCTTCATTTCTCCACAATCCATAACGTACGTTTCCACAGATGTTGCCACTTTGGGATTTGCACACAGCTTTACCTGTCTGTCCTCTGAATCCACCCTCCTGCCTCTGAGCCAGGGAGAAAGCACTCCAACTGTAAGCTTAACTAAAAAAAAAAAAAAAATTAAAAATTTGTGCAAATTACCTTTTTTGGTTTGTTTTGGGTACAGGGTAAGACTATCCCAGTGGTGTACAAAGGTTGAGAATGGTGTTTATCCCTAGGTAGGATAATCTTTTGATGACAAAGGTTCAAATTTGCAATTAAATTGCTGCAGCTTAGCAAACTGTAGCTTTGTGTAACTGTTTCTGTACGACAGCATTTGGTCTACAGTAAGTGCGAGCTTAAACCTCTTCACTGCAAGCCAATGAAAGTCAAACTACTTCAGGGCTTTGCTGTGGTATTGCGCACACGGAGGGTTACTGTGGCTCCCGACACAGAGTAAGAACAGGAGTCTGAGTGCTGCTGTGGGATGATGTGGATGCCCAGGGTTAGAGTGAATTGCGTTAGCAGGATCCCACTGGAAAAAAGGGATCTTTTTTCCCCCTTTTCCTACTCTTTCACCTGAAACCAGAATGACCCCAAATTAGTTTTGTTTGTGGGAGTTTCCTGTCACGCAGAATCACAGACCTTGGGCAACACAAGTCTAAATAAAAGTGTGAACTTGCTTTTGAACTGTCTGGATCAAATTCTAACGACGTAATCTACTCCTGAAGCCCCAGATCTGACGATCTGGGTGCATTCCCTCCTCTCTGCATGTTCTGTGCAATTCAGCCGCAGCCCTGGCCGGCCCTCGGCGCGGGATGTGGTGCAGAGCAGCGCTGTCTGCCTATTAAAGTCAATGGGAACCTTTCCAACGGGTTACAAACCAAGCCTACGGAGAAGGAATCTGCCTTCTTAAGGGCTGCACGGTAGCAATTGTATTGCTCAAGCTCAGAGCAGATACAGTGCATCTGAGGTGGCCTTGAGAGGAAGTTTCTTCTGTGAGATTTCCTAGTATGGTATGTTTACATTGTGCGTTGTAAAGAAGATTTCTTATGAGCAGCTTTTAATCGCCTCCAATGTGGAGCACAAACAGTGTTTTGACATCAATCATGCTAACACCACATTTGTACACAGAATAACAGTCACTTTTTAAATATGGGAATCACAAATACACGTTGACAGAAAAATATATTTACGCAGTTTCAAGTCTGTGCTGTAATAAGTAAACCAGCCATTGTGTTCCACAGAGCCGCATGCTTTAAATGCCTTACAGAAAAAACAAACCCTAAAGTGAATCACAGTAATAGAAAAGGAAGTGTTTACATATCTCAAAACATTCGGTACAATAATAATTCCTTCTTTTTAAATTTAATTTCAGCAAATTTGAATCCAAACAAGATGAAGTTTGAAACATAAGCTTTCGTGGTAAGGTACAATTCAGCATGTAATCTTTTGCAGGTGGCTGTTACTCGTTTATTATTTGTATTTCCATATTGCTTAGCAACCCCAGTCCTGGACCAGGACCTCGCTGCTGTAAGTGCTCTGCTAACATTGATGGAACGGATGGTCGCTGCCTCGGAGAATGCACTCTTTTGTGTTGAAGCCAAAAGTAAACTAATGATTTCTCATTCTGTCCTCTCTGAATGAGAAAAAATGAAGGCCAACTGATATTTAGTTATGTGATTATCAGTGTATCTCTTGAATTACTGAATCAACACAAATATTTGGGGGCCTGTCAAGCATGCAGGCTCAACTGTGTGTAGTTTTTCCAGATTTCGTGTCCTGATGGCTAAAACCCCCGAGCGTGGGGGGCAGGCCAGGGTGCTCCTCTCTGAATAACCATTTGCTGACGAAGTTGCTCATGCAAGCAAATAACTGCTCATGCTTTGCGTGACCCTGCAATTAAAGATGAACAGCCTACCCTGCATTGCCAAGTACTCGCTAATACCTTCTCTGAAAGTGGCACGGCACCTGTATCCTTCAGCCAGCCGATGCACGCTACGCTACATACATTTACTTGAGAAGTTATGTAAGTCAACATTTGTGAGTCTGGATCCAAGTCCTTATTTAACCTCTTAAGTAGAAATGACCTGAATTTTCAAAGGAAGTAGGGTTTGTAGAAAGTAATACTATCTCTATTTGAGAGCTGGAAAGTAGGAAAAAGTAGACAAACTTTTGGTCTCCAAGTCCTTTCATCAGCAAATCCCAAGCTAAACGCAGCTCAGACACAACGGTGCCTCAGCACTTGGGAGCGGAGATTGCTGCTGCGAGGCAAAGAGGAGCAACATAACGGTGGCAGCTTCTACTTGTCGATCACGACCAAGCTCTTAAAGGGGCAGATTCACACCTCTGCTTTAAACCCTCCCTCTCGCTGCTGCCGCGGCCCTGCTGGCGTCGGGCAGCTCGGTCCCATCATCGTACTGTGGCTGCGGGCAGGATGCAGGGCAATGCCACTGTAGGTAGGAGACGTGATTGTCTTATGCTAGAAGGCGGCTTGGACGCTAAACCGCTAAGAACTAAAACTTGAACGCTGTTAAAATGCACCGGGGGGTCCTCCACAGCGTCACTGTTTCCAGCGCTGTGCTAGGATGTGTTTGGCTCAGAAGTGATGAGAATAACTTGCTGGTCTGTGACGCTGCCCAAATGCAACGCAGGGCCAGGCTGTGGCCAAGTGCCTCTGGTCGCCTATCTCGGGATGTCAGCGGTTTGCATATGGTGGCTTATTTCAATAGCAGGCTCTCGTGCACAGAGGTCGTATGTGGGAACCATGTAAAATGCCTTTGTATCAAGAGGTTAAAAACAACTTATGTTAATTCTGGATTCCAGCCAAAGCTACCCAGCTGTTTGGCTGAGGCTGGGAGCTAACAGACCAAAAAAGCGCACACGCAATTAAATTGTCACTCTCTGGAGAGAGAGAGAGGTGGCCATCGATGAACCAAAAGTGAGGCAGGTTTGACTGCAGCAAGTGGCCTGGGAGAGGGTGGCTCATCTGTGACCGCTGTGGGCATGTGTTCAAGTTCCCCCTGAGTGCCTGGGAGAGGAGACGAACCTTCCCGCAATGAAACAGTGGATACTGGGATGCTTGTGGTAACGAAGGATGCTGTAAGCTATAGTTGCTGGAGCTGTGTGGCTGCAATGTCACTAAATGAACTTAACATTGGTGACTAAGGATGACACATACCTGATGGAGAATTTACCTTTGCTGGGGGGGAAGGAGGTGGCAAATAAATGATTTTTAAAAATGTTCAATGAATTATTGTTCCTAAAGCCATAATCTTCTATATTTTTTTTCACTAGCTGTGAGTACTGATTTATTAGTCTGTAACTGCCATTTTGTAGACAACCATTGTTCATTTCTAAATAGTGTTGTATTCACAGGTCAATTATTGCTTTGTAAATGCCAAATATTTGGACTCTGAATGCAATGGCCTATTCTTCTAGTTTGAGTTTTCTCCAGCTTTACTATCCCTTCCTCTTTTCTGCCCATTAAAATCGTGTTTGCCTCCATAGAAGCACATCTTGTGTACTTCCCCTTCCAGTGGTTTAACAAGTTGAGCAAACTTACTCCTTTCTACCCCAATAAATAGATTTTCATCTGAACGCTCTGAACTTTCCCAGCAGAAATGGGGGATTTAGTGAAACAGCTGGTTTGGATCAGCCGAGTTTCCTCTGACAATAAACCATCCTGCTGGGAGCTTCCTGGTGCCTGGCTGTAGTGGTAGTTGTTGTCACTGCAGCCATAATATATACAAATGCTCTGTTGATCAAGTGACATCTTTTCAACCTTGAAGCCATTGCCAGTGGACATATTGCATGCTGGTTAAAAATCCAAAATGCTTCTATTTTTTTTGTGTTTTCTGAGTTTGTCTAATTTTTTTCTACCTGATATGACACTAGATAGCGTGACGTTTGGCTGGAATACCAATGAAATGCTGTCATATGCAAGCCAGTCCAAAAAGTCTAAGGGAGAAAGGTTTAATATCAGTTTAGGGGAAAAACCACCAAGTGTCATTTCATTTGCTGTCTCTATAGGCCTACAAATCATTAGTAACAGTGATGTAAAACAGCAGACATCAATCTTTTCCCTACCAAAAAAGAAGCATAGGTTGTCGAAAGTAATTTACCTTTTAAAGGATCTTGAGGTGTGAAAACAGAAGTCCTTTACGTAGGAGTAGAGCTGAACAAACGGTAGGAAATATTTTTCATGGAGGCCTGATGAACTCTGATTCTTTCTGGCCTCTTCTCATGTTTTCAATGAGAAAAGCACAGTAATTTCAAACTTCAAATCCAGCTTGGCTGTGAATTGAGGCAAAAAAAAATAATGTTGTATGCATCTTTTCAAAAGAGGGAAGGGTGAAAAAATCTTACTATAATCTTCCTGTGAAATAATCTAAAATAAATGCTTATTCTGTGTTGGTGTGCCCATAGCTCACAAAACCCTTTCACAGAAGAAGAACTTGCCTTCCTTACATCAGGGACTTGGAAATGGAGATGTTGTGTGGCAAAGGTTTCTTAAACTCATTGCCTTGGTTGCTTTCAGAGCTATGAATCTTAATCCTCCTTCCTCCTGATGTAGTTTCCTGTCTGATGGAAAAATAATGATGTATTATATACACAGACTGTGTTGGTACTTTCCTCTTTCAGAATGTTTCATTCATCTTAAAAACGTTTGCCTGCTTGCTGCCTGGATTACCGTTCCATCTGGCTTTTGCTTTTTGACTCTAGACTCATTGCGTGAGCTGTCTTCATTTGGAAGTCCTTCCACCTGATTGCATCCTCGAGCATCTTTGATGTGACTTCCGTCCTTCCTGTGTCACTGAAATTGCTTCTGTACTTGCTCTCTTATGGTTTTCCTCCTCCTAACCCTTTGTTTC
Organism: Ibidorhyncha struthersii; assembly: GCA_013398815.1. Lineage (NCBI taxonomy): Eukaryota > Metazoa > Chordata > Aves > Charadriiformes > Charadriidae > Ibidorhyncha > Ibidorhyncha struthersii. The sequence goes on along the minus strand of VZSZ01003079.1, from coordinate 1,181,337 downwards.
TTTGGCTTATTTCCTGGAGGATCTGTCACCTTTCCTTGCTGGAATATTATAGGGGACTCCAGAAGTCTCTCTCATTTTCTTCACTCTGTCTCTTTAGGTAAATTCTATTGCTATCTTTGTGGGTTCTGATTTCTGCTTGTCTCCAACAGACCTGTCACTTTCTGTCCAAAATAAATTATAAGTTGTCCATAGTAACACCATAGGTAGCTGGCTGTCAAACTAGAGGTTGATTAAAAATAAGCAATGAAGGAGAGAACTGAGAGTTTGGTGGGACAAGACTAGTGAATGTGAATGGGGTGTAGGCATACTGCAGGGAGGTCTTAAGAGATACAGGATGGGGATATGGGCTTTTGACTTGGAATGGGGTACCGAGAAAAAGAAGCTGGGGATTTGGGATGAGGAGAAGCTATCAGGAGGACGTTGTACTGAGTGGATAAAGAGTGAACCTGGACTGTTGTAGAGGGCTTGCAAAAAGAAGTGTGTTGGGAGGCAGGTGGAGGGTGTAAAACCTGAATTGCTGAAAATGAGGCTTTATTAATTGTGCTGCACACGGAGCATCTTGTTATAGCTGTGAGATTAACGAATGAAGAAAGGAGTGCCGGCAGATGCGAGACATAATTTTACAAAGGCAACTCAGGGCTGGAGAGGGAAGAAGGGCAGGCAGATCTGTGGCTATGAATCCTTTGGTTGAGGTCTGTAGATGCTGAGGCTGGCTGGTGGACAATGATGGAAACTGTGGATAACAGAGCCCTGTGAAGGGGGAGGCAAGAAAAGTGTCACAAGGAGACTCAGTCCAGAAAAGGCCCAAAGGAATGGCAGAAAAAAACCCTGAGTTTCCACATGCATCAGGGTGATTATCTGGGCACAGGAGAAGAGCCTTTACAGGATCTGAAAATTAAAGCGGTGCCTCTTCCCTTGTCAACAAGACAACTTCTTCTGCAGTTGTGCCAGTGGCAGGTGGGAATTGTCCTCCCCAGGCCCGGCCTCTCACCCAGCACAGGCATGACCAGCTTCTTCATTTGTTTTCCAGTGGCTCTTCTCGCCTTGAACAGAGACTCTGCCGCTGTTTTCAAGAGGGTGTTAATGCATATGACTCACTGAGCTGGAAGAAACGAGTTTTTTCTCCATACTGATGCCTTAGGAGGAGAGGGTCTAAACCTTAAAATGTTTGTAAGGTTGTAAATGAAATAGCCTGACTGCTACTTTGCAGTAGGTTAAAAAATAATAAAAAAAAAAGTTCAAGCAGGTTCCTGCTAATTTATTTCTAATTATTAGGAATGATCACACAGTTTTAAAGCCAGAAAGAATCATTGTCTTTCTTCATAACCTCGCCCTCTGATTTCCACAACCTGCCTACTGCTCTGTGTGAGCTACGGCATCTCTTCTTGGATATAGCCCTCTCCCTCCTCCCTGCCCAGGCCGGCGCAGCGACACGGTGATCTCAGCCTGGCCTACAGATGCTGCGGTTTTTTGTTCTTCTGCTTTGCCGTACATTGCAAGTAGTGTGTATATAACTGCTGCGTGAACACCATTGCGTTTACAAAACTAGCGACTTAAACCACATACTGGTTTAGACCTGGGGTAGAGAGGTAATAATATGTTACTTTTTGACCTTACCTAAACACTAACTTAAAGCAAATCTTTGGGTTTTTTTATGTATTATTATTTTTATTATTAGAAATTAAAGCACTAACCCCAGATTCAGATTTATTTTTTCCCCCCACAACAAGCATCCGTTCTGCCCAAAGCTTTCTGCTATCACATTGTAAGATTAATAAAATTCCCTGGAACTTTCAATTGCCGCAGTTTGTGGAGGTTTCTGGTTTTCTGCAGGTCTGGAACTGCAACAGACAGACATTTCTGCCTTTGTATGTAGGAGAGCACATGACTGGAGTCAGAAGCTGATCAGTCGAATGTCATCTGACAGCGGGCGTGGGGGATTTTGCAGCACAGAAAGAAATCAGTGAACTATTCAAAGTTGCTGCACCAGCCCCTGTGTTTCTTTCTCAAATTAGAGCTTGAAAATTTAAAAAGAAACTGGTGGAAGTCTGGAAATGCCTCCCAGAGAGGTGAGGTGCTGCCAGGCCACCAGGCTTTGCCTCTCTGCAGGTCGGCAGCTCTGTTTTGGTCAGATCCAGAACAGGGGAGGGAGCGGAGGAGGGAGGCAGGGAGCTGCAGCTTTTGCTGCTCTGTGGCTCCGCGCTTTGCCCCGCTGTCAGTCACATCTCTCGGGGTATTATTTTTTGCACCCGTGCTGCAGGTTGTTGCAGATTTCCCTGGCGTGGGGCCCAGGGGATCCCATGTTATCAGCTGTGGGACTGGAGGTGACTCTTCCATCAGCACTGTGGTGGCTCTTGTGTCATTTTTTCCCAGGCGTAGAGTTGAGATAATACTTCTTGTGTCTTGCACGGTACTGTGGGAATGGCTGTCTCCTTGCATACTGCTTGGAAAACATAAGGATCAGTGAAATACTAAACCGTGGGGTTTTTTTAATGCTTGCTCTCTCTCTCAATAGGCTAGGCTGTTATTTCTCATATAAGCAAGAAATGTTTTTAATATGCCTTTGTGCCTTTAGACACATGGTCCACGTGACAAATACTCAGTGGATTGAGGAACCCTAGCTACAATGGGCTCGTTCTGGTTTGCTCAAACTATAAACAGCGTGCAGGGAAAAACTTTTTTGCCTTTCATTCTCTGTGTAGCCTTTTGATATTAGTAGCTGACATATTTCCACTTAGCATTTGTTATCTGCTTTGTATATGCCATTTGTTATCTCCTTTGTATATGACAACAGCGTAAGGCTTTTGTTGTACATATTTTTAATAAAAAAGCCAAAATATTTGAAAGCTAAAACGGATATTACTTTTCTCACGGAGCACACAGCCTTCTTTTGATAGCCTAAACCTTTGATACAGTGTGTAGTAAGCTAGGCACTGTATTTAGAAAGCATTTAAATGTTTGGGGGTGGGCCTGTTTTCTTTACAAGAGACTAGCGTTTTGGTCTCGGAGACGTAGCGAAGAACAGTTATAATTACAGATAGTGCTGAGATGTGACACACAGCCTTTGGTTCCAAGCTGAACTCTTTCAAAAATTGCGTTGCTTGGATTTGGTGTCTGGCTTCATGCTGCCGGAGGGACTGGGGGGGCCGATCAGCATCAGGAGGTGTAAACGCTTGGCTGTGATAGCTGCTCATCAAGCATAGCTACAGCCAGAAGAGAGTCCTATCCTTTATCCAGGATCCTGTGTGCTAGGTGCTGAGAAAATACCTAATGAAATTGCTGCTGTTGCGCCAAAGGTTTTGCAATGTGCTTGTGAGATGTGGCACAGCAGGCAGAAGAAGGAAGCTCCTCCACCAGGAAGCCACGAGACGGGGTTGTCTTGTGATCAAAGCCACCAGCAGCGGTTTCAGCACTCCAGCAGCCAAACCACCGGCAACGTTTTTGGAGGTCTCCTGAGAGTTTCGCAAGGCTTTGAAAGTGAAGGCACGACCCTAACGTTTGATGCTGTAGGGAAGGGCAAACCAAACCAGCGTACTGTTGTATGCTGAACTCTTGCGAACTCTTCTTTCTCACTCTGATGTTTGCCTTAGAGGCCTTGGGCTAGAATATCTCTGTGGCATTTCACCTCTTGGCCCAGCGCCCATCGCGGTGCCAGGGCAGCAGTGCATAACCGTGCCTTGTTATGAACGACTGGATAAGATGCCATTACACACCTGTTTCTGCCAGGGGACACTCCCTAAAAAGCCCCACAACACCACCCCATATCTAAAAAAAAACCAACAAAGGCGCTGCATGGATTCTCAGAGCCTTCAGTACGCTGATATTACAGCAAGGATACGGTGCTGCACATGACCCACTTACAGCCTGAAAATATTTTGTTTCGCTTTTTTTACGTAGATGTCTTCACTTTCCCCTGTGTTGTCCGTTTTTAAAGTCTGTGCTGGTTTAAAAAAGAAAAGAAATGTCAAAAAAAAAAGACTTCTCCATAGATGTGGCATGACCTCCCATAAATCCGTGTGTCGTTACGATTTTCACATTGGCTAGGTCTTGCATTTCTTTGTTATCTTGTCTTTCTATGGGATAGTCCCTGTTCTCACACTCCCTGTCCTGAGCAGTCAAGGTGAATCTAATGTGCATCCATCTCAGTGCACCCCTGTCTCTCTGTTTCATTGCTGATGATCTGCAGATCATGCATGAAAGTTCCTTTATATTACAGAAAAAAAAAAAAAAGAAAGAGAAGGAAATAATGAACTTAAACGGAGAAGTGCTGAAGCTGCTCGTAGTGAAAGTTTTTCCAGCAGTGTTGTGTAGATTGAACCACGGTGACAGGAACAAACTGTCAGTAGGAGAGCAAGCAAGTGTTCTTCCTTTCTAAATAAACGGCAGAAACTCCTTTCTGCAATGTGTTTATGCTCTCTGTGAGAGATAGGCATCTGTTCATGTAACCCTTGGCGCTAATCAGAAAATCTGAATCTGCTTATCAGCTCTGCTCTCACCACGCTCACCCGCCTGCTCGCGTTGGGCTCCTCTTTTCACCTCCGCTGCCTGGTTTGGGATGGTTTGAAGGGAGAGGTGGGGTGAAGCTTGGTGCAGTGCGAGACGCTTGCTGACTAGATCAAGTGTTTCATCTGGGTTTGCTGCTGGAGCCCTGTTTTCAGGGCGATGTGGGATTCCCTTCCTAGAGCTCGTCCCCGTGGGAACCTGCCCCCCGATCCTGTGCAGCAGTGGGGCAGGCTGCCTGCAACTCGGAGAGCTCCGGTGGAGCTGATGGCAGACCGGTCCGTAGGGTTTGGTTTAGTGTAATAGCTACGGAGTGTAATAGCTTCCGCTTTGTGAAAGTTCCTCTTATCTCACAGCATTGTGCCTGAACAAAATGACG
>VZSZ01003079.1:1106921-1176429 GCA_013398815.1 Ibidorhyncha struthersii | reverse complement strand
CCCCCCCCATGCACTTTTTTGTACAAGATGGCCATTTTTTACATCTTTTAAACTTCAAGTAGTGTGGCATTATCAAGATTTAACACACACATCACGTACACTAAATGACTTAGAGCACAGGATGCAGACTAAGTACTGCATTGCAAGTTAGGAATTTGCTAATTAGCACCTATCCTTGGCATTGACTTCTGGTTAGCAAGGAAATCCCACAACCTTTCTGCCTGGAATGGCTCTTTAAAACAGGGATACTTATCTTTATGGACCTGATGGGTATGCTATGCCAATTCGCTAGTTAATATTTTCAAAGCACTTTGAAGATGAAAAATGCTGAGTATTATTGGCCTTTTATCTAAAAAGACATTTTAAAACATGAAGCTAGGGAAAGATCTGCATAAATTAACGCATGTGTTGATTATGCTCTATCTTTCCTTTTCATCTGAATGTATTAAGTAGCAAGAGAACTGTGAGAATTTGTATCTTTCCTTTTCATCTGAATTTATTAAACTGTAAAAGGACTCTGTGAATTAGTAATCTAATTTGAACATCAAACCAAAGGCAAAATTCTTCCTAATCCATCTTGCGGATCTCTCATCAGTAATAGAGATTTCTTGTGTATCTCAGGTTGAAGGATGATATTTCAGGCTCAGGTTTTGATACTTTCTGGATTGACAGGACTTCAGTAAAGAATTGTTTTTCCAGATCAACCTGGAAAGTCAGTAACAACTCTCTACTTTGTAGTCAAAAAAATAAGGAGCATCAATCAAAACAAGCTGCTAACAGAAATCAGTACTGTTGAACTAGGGTAGTTTTCACTAATTTCAGGAGGGAGCTCTGCTTTATAAACTCCTATGATATTCTCATCATATAACAGAGTAGTTTTATTTCAATCATTTGAACTTTTTTCTTCAGCAAATGTGCATGATAATGACAAATTTTTGCACTTTGTGAGATTTAATTCACACTTCCAAGGTCTTTTCAGTTCTTAAGTGCAAGATAATATCACAGTGTGATTTGTTAATTTTTTGCTTCCTGAATGTGAATTTCTGGGGAAGCAGATACCACTAGTTTTGATATAGAGGATATAACACAAAAACTAGCAGAGGATTCTGTCTTGGCTTCGTGATTTGAGACCTGTTGCAGCTGGAAAACTATCTTATTTCACCCTCCAGTTTCAAATCTCAGGGTAAGGGGAGTTACAGGTGTTTGGTGAAATCTTTGAGGAATTTCAAAACTTCTCAGTGAGTGAATATACCTAGATGTGGTGAGTGGAGACAGGCTCTTGATGGGCTGGCAGAGGACAGGCAAATTCCCAGCTACTTTGGGAAAAGTCCCAGAAGTTAGGATCTCTCCAGCAGATATATATTTGATTTTATGAAATGAGAAAAATGAAAGTGTTGTAGTTAATTGGTTTGCTGCTTTTGTTTTGGAGTGTTGCAGAGTTTTTTACAATTTGAAACAAAACTTAATCTTTGAAATAGTAAAGCCTTCATTTACCAATAAATTTTCATTCAGACATCGTTGCTGCTGGTTTCTCCAGTGCCAGGAGGAGCGACTGCAGAAATGGTCTCCACGATGGTCACTTTGGTTAAGGGTCTGCAACAAGCAGCCAGAACATCATTCCACACTCCTCATCCTCAGTTCCCTGCATCTGAGACCTTGAGGTGACAATACAGCCGCTAACATCTTGTTAGCAATATGCTGTTTCTCTGACAGTGACACTTGGAAGAAGTAGTCATATACATTTGCCGTGCTGTTCCTCTTTCTGCTTTAAACTAATTTCCTGTTTGCACTACGGTGAAATGTACTGGATGGATGTACCTCTGTACTGTGGAATAAAAATTAAACCTCATCTTTTTTTTGCAAAAATTGAAGTCCGTGGTAACCACTGGAGTAGCTCTAAAGCTCATCTACCAGTCAATTTAGTGTTCAAGTAATTAAAGAGGTCAGGCACAAAAATATCGTGTACCTGGAGCTTTGCCAGCCTCTTTCTCCCATCTCTTATCATGCTTGTCCATTTGGGATTCTTCCACAAGCTTTGTTATATTCATCGTGTAGATTAACGGTCTGCAACTATTAACAACAAACTTTGATGCTACAGAGTGGGAATTGCTTGAATAAACAATTTCACAAGTAAATGGAGTCACAGCTCTGAACCAAGAGAGCTTCAAACTTGTTTTAATTTACAGAGGTCAAAAAGTAAATGGGATTGTTGCTTAGGGAGGTAACTTGAGGAGAACATGCAGCATTCACTCACAACAAAAGGATGGGGGATGAAAAATTTGATTGACTTCTGGAGTTTGATTTTAATTGGCTTTATTCCTACCATCACCAGCACAGCAGACAACCCTCGCAAGCAGAGGAGAGATGCTGGTAGGTGAAGGTATATTTTTTTACCTTTTGTTACCAGTTCAGAGCAGTTCAGTGCAAATCCTCCATGAGGGACAAGCGGGTGAGAGTTTGCTCCAGAAATCAGAGGACAAGCAGCGGGGTAGGAACCCCAGAGAGGAGCATGTCTGGGGCACTCACTTCTGCTTGGGTTTCCTGAGCATCCTTTTTCCAGCAATTTTTTAGTTGGCTTGCTTGGAGTCTGGATTATTTGTGCAGAGGAGCAGAGTGTCATTTCCAGACATTTTTAATTGCAGAAGACTGTCACTTCCAGTGCATAGGCAGTAGGGTTTACTGAGTATTTCCTGAGAGATTTAACAGGATATTAGGAGATCAGATAAGTATCTGTAAAACATCTGACCTAGCGTTGTTCACTCTGGATGCATGCACAGTTGTCCTCGGTTGCCTACGGTAACGGGACTATTTCTGCCTGTTTGTCAACCCCTTCCATCCTGCCCCAGCCATCCCTCGGTTGCGGGACAGGGTGGGCAGCCAGCCCGCACTGCGGCTCCTCAGCCAGCCCAAGTCAGATGAAGGCAGGAGACGAGGCACCAGGGAATACCGTGGAGAAGGCCCAGGGGTATTTTGGGGAAGTCGGTGACAGAGCACGGGGTATCAGGATTACTGGAGGGGCACAGGGTGGGTACAGCAAGCACAGAGAAGGCTATGTTCAAGCTCAGCTGCTGCTGAAATCATTTACTCTCATCCTTAATTTCTGCTCAGAGCTGTTAGGACGAACGGGAAAGGCTATCGCTGATTTCCTCCCAAGCCAGCCAGTTTCCCACCATTTTGATTCACCCAACTTCAACGCATGAGTCAGTAATCAGAAACTTTACTGACAGTATTGCATAAAGCTCCTCTTCCTCCGCATTTCGTGTTTGCTCATAAAGAGACTTTGGCTCTGCATCCCGATATGCAGCCTCCCCTTTTCACCCTTACTAAGTGCAGGGTGAGTGATAGCTCTGCTTTCTGCAGCTGAGAATAAGCCAACATCTAATCTAGGGTGTTAATAATCATAACCCTCGCCAGTCAGTGGATCCCAGAGGCAGGTGCAGATTTCAAAGGCGAAGCCTCTGCTTTTCGCTGTCAAAGGGGAGGCTGTGCCTGTCCCTGTAATGCAGCCTGTCACCTACCGCCGTGCTTGCTGGTGACCACACGTGGCCCTTACCCATGGCACAAGAAGAGCTCCTCAGACATATGCGCTGCCCTGGTGGCAGCTTTCTGTTTTCTGAATGAGTTGTGAAATATCGTGCGTGCGTTTCCTATTGATAATTAAAAGTGACACAGATGGCGATGCCTGCAATGTTTTCCTTAAGTCACAGCACGTAACAGAAAATGAAGTGATAGTTTTAGGTGGTGGCACATGTAGCTTCAGGTGTTTGTTTAATATTCAGTGCTCATGCTCGGTGAGAGCTGGAACGTGCTTTCAAATATTACTCCATGGCTGTGCATCGCTGCACATTTTTTCTTGTTTTTCCTTTTCAGGGCCAGACAGATGGTGATGTTTAGATTAAAAGTAATTTCTTTATTAAGCCAACGCCCATGTTGTCAGTGATTTGTAACGGGAGCTTCATTTGTTTAAACAGAATGGTTGTGTAGTTGAAGTGTTTGAAATGGAAGGGGGCTTTATAAAGGCACCTAAAAGAAATACAGTGTACTGAAGAGAAGATAGGGATTGTCACATCCTGGTGCTGAGCGATCCAGCTTCCGTGTCTTCAGTCTTGTGAGTGAGACCTCAGGGACATAACAGAAGCCTTCCTTTCCAAAGGTCTCTGATTTTTGCATTTCTAATCAACGGATAGGGATCCAGCAATTCCCCACGGGAAACCTGGACAGGCTGAAAATAAACTATTTTTCTATACTGTTTTTCACCCAGGTATCCCTCTGTACTGACCATGGGTGCAGCATGTGAAATAGGTACCTCAGGCTGCTTATTGCCCTGAGTCAAGGCCAGACCACTGCAGTATCTAACTTCAGTCTAAGATTTGGGCCAGCTTCTGACTTGTGGGCTTCCTGAGGAAGAACTGTGACCAAATATTGAGAGCTTTGGTGTGCTGAAACCCTGTCCCTCAGCAAACAGGGGTACCTGGTAGGGGACTGATGGGCAGGAGGCAGAGAATCAGAAATGGTAAGAGAGGATTGCCATCCATTACAGAGCCATCTGTTACAGTACAAGCCAATGCCTGTGGAGTCAATGACAGCCTGTAACGAGCCATGGATGCAGTGCTCAGAGACACTTCTGCCACAGGTTCATTCCCTTCTTTCCTGTCTTCATATCTGATAGTTTTTTGGCTAGTTCCTTGAGGAGATCAAAATGCTCTGTAGGTCCTGTCCCCAGTGGGCGGCCACCAGTCTGCTTCAGTGTCGAAGACAGTCTTCTACGATAGCCTGGTCTAACGGCATAGACTGCTGCGCTGGGTTGGCTCTGGGTTTCTATAGAAGGGAGATGGGGACTAGGAGACTCTACAGACTTATTTGTATCATCAAACCCACTTTATGGACTAAAACTATAAGATCTAGTTAGTTAGCTTTAACTTTTCCACACAGCACTGTATTGTACCATGTTCTTCTTGGGAATAAAAATGTCAGTCAAAGGAAAACAAATTTTAATTCTGCCACTGAAAACCACACTTTTTTTTTTTTTTCTTTTAAGTTCCTATGGGAAAGCAGATAAACCTTCAAAAAATGAAAATACACTCTCACTTAAATTATTCTGCTTTTGGGGTCACATTTTAATCAAAACCATACCTGCCTTCAGGAAATAAAAAAAGTAGTAAAACTGATTGAATTTAATAACTAAAAGAACATAAACTGTCTGCTTTGAAATGTATAATCTCACATGACATTTATTTCATAATGTGATCAAATCATATATGTTGTTATGGGGACAGTCTTTATTAAAAATGCCATTTATTTTAACAAGCGCAATAAAAAGAAACCCATACTTTTTTATTGTGGTAGAGAAAAAAACCTGCTATTAAGCTGCTTTCAGCTAAATGAAAACATCTTTCAAGATTTGTTCTAAAATATTTAAATAAAGTGCTATGGAATTTATTCATTTGCTGCCTTCCAGCATGAATAGAAACCCATTAAATTATCTTAAATACAATAAATGATAGAGAAGAATTTGTTTTGGTTAGGAATATCCTTTGCTGATGAAGAATAAGATCATTTAAATATAACATTTTAATACAGGCCTGTAATTATGTCATTGAAAGCCCAGTTTGAAGCACAGCAAAGTCTTGAGTGGGTTCTCCAGCTGCAGCCACAGCTTTCCAAAGGCACCTAAGGGGAACTGCCAGTCCATGTCCCCATTAAAAAGGGAATGATTGAGAGACCACAGAGCACATATGGTTTCAGTGAGGAGAAATGCATGGCGTGTCACCGCACAGTGGAGTCGGGGAAGGGGAGGGATGGCTTCCTTCCCACATGGGACCGTGGTGGGGAGGAAGGAGAGTACAGTTCCTTGTTCTTCCACTGGAGTTCATGAGGCAGACGCCTCATTCACAGGAGCATGTTGTATGTGACAGCCAGATGTGCCCAAAGGATGAGGAGGTTGCTTTGCTTGTGCTTCCCTCCACATTTCCTCGGAGCAGAGCGTTTTCACAACGATTCTGATGTGGTGGCCCTGTACCACAGTTTGCCCTGCAGTGTTTGCATCGCCTGATTTCCCGCCCCTGCTGGATCAGGACTAGTAAAGAGACGTACTGAATGAATGCTTTTCAGCCAGACAAAGCATGGGTCAAAAACCACACAATAGTGTCTGGAACATGTCTAATCTGGAAGAGTAGGAAAGATGGCACCTGGTTAGCCCTCGGCTGGGAGAACTCCTGGGAGGACCAGGGCTGGGGTGCCTCCCCCTTGTTGTATCCAGCTGGCAGCCCTTCGTCTCTGCTCTGCAGAATTGCTCTTCTCTCCTCTTATCCCAGCCTGAATAATACCAGAACCAGTGGCAAAATGTCCGATATCTCTTTATTACAGCTGCCAAATTTGCAGATACAAGTTAGGTAAAGATGGTCTTCTATTATTTAAAATTCCAGAAGGCAGGCTAAAAGGGAATAAATAAAACTCGGTTCACTTTGGAAGCAATTCTCACATGAAAACATTTAAGATATTCCTGTTCCTTACCTTGCTGGACTTTATGAGGAAGCGGAGCTGCACCATAATGGAGCTAGACTTTATTCTCCACCTAACAAGTAAGATTTAGGGGCGTAACGTATCAATAATTAGCCTAATACCACGGGAAGCATTGAGAAGCTAAAATGTGCGCAGCAACTTAATAGGATGGAGGGCCTTTGTTACAAGCTGGATGAGGCAGTCTAATGGTTCCTTCCGGTCTTAAATTGTGTGGAAAAGGCCAGCCACCTCTATTAGTCATTATTTCTGCAGCTTTCTGGCACTTTTTCCTTAAGAAGCAGGGGCAAACACCTGGAAAAAAGGCAGTTTGTCAGTTTAGTTTCAAAGAAAACTCATTTTATGTTATATAGAAAGTGGGGGATAATCTGTGAATGTGCTTTATCTGTGATGTTTTCTGCAAGAAGTGTTTGAAGTTTCCAGCCATGTAACTTGTAGCTATATAACTTGTATCCACAGCTGTTAAAGAAAGGAACAGTTGAGCAATTGGGTCAAAACTTGTTTAGGTGTTGTATGGAAAGCCACAAACTTCTTTGCTGTGCGGGAGGTCGTGATGCTGCAGTGAATAAAATGAAGATGTACTGCTGGGCGTAAAAAAAAAAGGTGGGAAATGTACCTCATTTCCTTAAGTCTAATACTCCCTATCCTGATTCTTAGTGTGCAGGGGAAAGCAGAGTGGGGCTGCGCGCAATTTTTGTCTGGTCCTTTAGGATTTACTGTGGGGGTGGCGGATGGGAGCAGCCTGCAGGTCCCCGTGTGCGGGAGCTGCGGTGGGACAGGGAGCTGTGGTGGGGCAGGGGGCTGTGGGCTGTGCAGTGCTGTGCCCTGAGCTGCCACGTGCGGTGAGACCATGGGCAGCAGAGGCTCCAGCTCCGCATGTCCTGTGAGATGTCGTTCAGGCTTGTGTACGCTAGCCTGTGGGATGCGCACAAAACTCTCTACCCTTCCTGTCGATCTCTTCTAGGTCACATTATTTTACCATTCATGTAACCTGAAGCACCCACAGGCTTTTTCCCTCCCCCTGGTACTCCTCTGGAAGCACAGGCTAATGGTTTTTTGTTTTCTTGCATGGGCTTTTTGAGTTGATTTTTTTATTTTTTGGTTGTGTTTGTTTTGGAGGTTTTTTGTTTTGTTTTTTTTGTTGTTGTTATTGTTGGGGCTGCTTCATCCACTGCAGTGTTTATTCTGTCCCCAAAGTAATAGGGCTGAGCTTGGCTTTCCAGTGACTTCCCTGGGACGTCTCTAGTGATGTCCCGTGAGGTTTGCTCTGTCAGTCCCTGCAGTCTCCTGGAGCACAGAGGGGCACGGACTGCATTGATTCTTGGCAAAGAAATCCATTGTAAAAGGCATTAGGGACTTCAGCATAAAATGCCACAACCAAGCTTCTTTCTGAAGTATCTAAGAAAATGCTGAACTGTAGTTTGGGCCTAAAAGTCAATGAATAGTTAATGCAGTATCATGACAGCAAATGATGTTAAGGTCAACAATATTCAACCAGACAAAAATGTGACTCTCTCTTGTACGAAAATCCAAAGCTTTAAGGATCAGTCTTAGCTAAATATAGCAGCCAATGATGTTTACTCAATATCTAGCTAGCACTGTGATCACAGCCTTGCAGATTTGTTATAGGTGGAAAACTAGGTCTAGGTATGATAACCAAATTTATGTTTACATCCATATCCAGAGCTTGTCCTGTTTCTCAAGAGGAAACAAATGGTTTTGGTCATCAAAGGGCATGTATTTGCCATATTTTATCTATACAAGTCTGTTTCAAGAAATAAAAAGCATAGCAGAAAAAAATCTTTGAAAATATAAGTGTGCCAGTGAGGCAGAATAACGCTCTTGAGTAGAAGTGTTTTAGAGTGAATCATGGTTGTGCAACTAGTTTACCTAAACTTGTTTTAAATCAGAAGAGTGACAGGCCCAGAACACTAAGTGATGGAGGATTGCTCCGTGATGCTGGCATCGGGTTGGACTGTGTGAAATCATTTCCTTCTAAATTGGTTGTAGTCCCCTTTCAAATTGTCAGAGTAGTTTTCTTCTGCTTCACTGCACTTGAGAAGCAGGTGAACGGCAAGCTGCTCAGCCTCGTTTGATCCACACACTGTTGTTCAATGGATAGAGCAAATCAAACTGGAAAGGCTTTCTGGTACAGCCATAGAGCTGCCTGTTCAGTGGCTAGATTAACAACAGGGAGCTGCCTGCAATTCAGACAGGAGGAGATCTCTAATTTTGGCTTTCTTGGGGCATATTAAAGAAGACAATGATAAATTTAGCTCCTCGGTGTCAGGAATGGCAAGTGTCAGTGTGACACTTGAATGCAAAATGTATAAACTCAGGCCATCACTGCATGAAGCATCGATTTATTGGTTTTGAGCACGGAGTGGTCTAGTTTCTGAAGCAGATTTCATTTGATCTCGGTCTCAGATCACCTTGGGAGTTTACACAGGCCTCCTATCCCCTCTGTCCCTGAGCTTCCCCCATCTGAAAAAGGGCGAAAAAGAATAACTTGGCAGGGTTGTGGGGCACAATTCATAGAAGTCTGCAAAATCTTTTTAGTTTCTTGCATGCGGTGCAAGGGAGAGGCACAGCTTTTGTCAATATGTTCCTATGCTTTCCTGCTGCACTATGCAATAAAATGTAAGATGCCAATGTGCTCTATGCTTTTGTTTCCTATAGAGATTCCTTTGCAAGTACGAGCACTGGCTTATTTGAAAATTCCCCTGAGGTTTAGGCCATAGGTTGTGAAACAAAATAAGAATGGAAAGAGAACATTTCTTGTCAAATGGATTTGTGTTCTCTCATAATGAGAAATCAGCATTCTACAAAATGAATTTGCGGAGAAATTCCTCGGAACTGTTCCCTACCTTGATCTTAGTGAAATCTTAGCCTGATTCCAGAAAAGAGCACCCAGGTGGTAATTTGAAGAGCACCTCTGCAGGTCTGCTTTCACTGCTGAGTCTTACAGGGTGCCTCTAAATAATGACATGAGCTGTACAAAGCATGCAGGCATATCGAGTGTCGTCATGCGGACTCGTGGTGATATCTCTGAGGCTTCTTGAATGATCTTGACCCAGTGGACAGTAAACTCTTCTTGCCTTTGAATGAACCATGCTGAAACCATGGCTCATGAAGCAGTCAAATGCTAGGGAAGATGTGCACGCCAGTGATGGTCTTATTCATCTCTTCTTTCTCTGTAACAAATTGGCACAAAATGTTTATTAAGCATCTCTGTGCTTCATGAGACCAGCAGACTGGGTTTACTTGTGTGCATATACATGGTACTCGACTTTTTTTTTTTTTTCTTTTCGCATACTCTGGTATTTCTCTTGTGAATCTCTGCCTCATATGGATTTTTCGCACACATGGTTTGTCTGAACAAGGCATGCTCAGTTAAGAAAGGCAGAGGCAGTGCAAGTAGCCTACTGGGTTTATATACTCCCCAGCTCCAGTACAAACTGTGTAATCATCTTCTAATTTTGAATGTACTTTCCTTAACGGTGCAGTGTGCTTGGAGACTGATGTGTGTGCTGGAGGGCTCGGATGCAACGTCTGGAGGAGCAGGGAGGTCAGCTCCATCAGCAGGAGCTGACACAATGATAGAGGAGGAAGAAATGACATAGCAGTGCGGAGAGAGAGAAAGCAGAGGCCAGGAGACTTTCACAGCACCTGCTCTGCTGAAAAAGACCAGGTGTTTGGAGATGAGAAGAAAGCATTTGTGTGTGTGTCAGGGGGAGATCTTGTGCTTTCAGAGAAGGCTGTGAATTGCACCTTCCTATCTGGCTCACAGCCCAACACTGGTGGCTCAGAAGCTGCACTGAAGGATGGAAAGAGCAGTGGAGGGAATGTGGGAAGGGCATAACCCAAGTGCTCCTTTGCAAGGCAGGGAGTCTCCTGGCTTTTCTTCTGGACCCACATGCTGGGGAAGCTCATCTGTAGCGGGACCATCAGCAGATCTGTCCCTGGGTGAAGAGGCAACTGCTGGGAGCATGGGCCAGGCAAGGGAAAAGAGTGCAGCAAAAGGGAAGAGGAGGAGTAGCCTACAGACAGGGCTTAAAGTTGTGCCTTATTGAGATGGTTTTTGAGTGTACACCAAGTATACGTGGAAACACAGCCCTGCCATGCTGCTGCTTCTTGGCTCTGGTCTGTCTGTTAATTCCACCTCCAGTGACCTCACGTGGATGTCCAGATACTGATGCTGCAACTGAGCGGCAGCATGGTGAGACCTGGAAACCCTGTGCCTGAGAGACACAGAGCTGGGCTGAGCCCAGACGTCAGGGCACATACTTTGTCTCTGTGTCCACAGCCCCAAGTACTGCTGTGCAGACGCATAAGCCAAGCCCTTGGGAGACCATCATCGCTTCCCCAGTGGCAGGAGGATGGACAGCCCCAGCTTGGAAAGGGGCACCGAAACTTGCTGACTAGAAAAGGGAGGCTCCAAATCTAGTTAATTTGGGACATGTTGGTGCCAGCAGCCTTCCACTGCTCTGTGGCACTGGGATTTTCTCGTGCCGTTTCCTGGCAGTGGCCTTCCCTGATGAGGCTTTCTTTCTCTAACACTTTATACAAATATAAAATGGGGGGAAGAAACAAAATGACACATAATTCTTGACACAGAATAGAATAAGGCTGGATTTTCATTTAAAATCCCTCTACCCACAGATACTGTGAATTGCAATGGCACAAAATTGTTAAATTGCTTTACATTTGGGAAACCTCAGTTCATAAAAAATTGCTAACAATTTATTTTTGTACTACATGCTTGACATCACTCTCTCTCTCTCTCTCTCTCTTCTCTCACTCTCTCTGCTGGTTATATGCTGTTTTTTTTTTCAATGCATGTCTGCTGAGATTCTAAGAAAAACCCAAGTGTGTCATACAACATTGCTTTCTGATTTGCAAGTTAAATAGTTTACATAGGCAAAAATGTGGAGCAATTGGAATATTCCCTACCCAAACACTTAGGGACTCAAACTGCACATTTTAGCCTGGCAGGCCTCCACTGGTATTTTTAGCGAGAAAAAAAAAACATTTTGAAGTAACAAGGAAAGACAGATCTGATCTAGAAAAAAATGAAGTTAAACCACTAATGGGCATTTTTGTGAATGCTGTACTTTCAGTGCTAGTATACACCTTGCTCTGTGCGTACAGGAGTGCAGCACAGATAGACTCTGAAAGTTTAGGCTCTTCTGAAATGAATGTTCCCAAGATGAGGTTAGCCTTCTTGCTGATTGATTTAGTCTTTTGGAAACAGGCAAACCATCAGGAGCTTTCTGCTCAGAAAGATTAGCATTCATAGCCTGCTGTTTTTTAATTAAAAAAGCTATTTAAATACAAGGGTTGGGGTTTCTGCCAGCAACTATTAAAAATACCTGTTTTGTAATTATCCCCCAACCCCTTTTTTCTATTTAATTCTTTCTTTCTTTCTTTTTTTTTTTTTCTTTTTGTTTCTCTTAAATTCATTACAGGTTCTCCTTGTTTCATCTACCCGCTCTTGTGGCATTGTACCTCCCGCTAAGGGTAGCAGCTGGCTGTAAATCTCATGCCAACCCTGCTGCAAGCAGCTGGCAGGAGGTGTAGGAAGGATGTGTTCAGCATCCGTTTTCCAGTGGCTGAGTTTATCCTTTGCCTCCTGCTCGAAGGATTAGAGGCACAGGCCGAGCTTTGCCACGACTCCGGAGCTGTGTCAGGGACAGGGGACCTCAGGGGCATCGTCCCATCAGGAATTCCCCCAGTGTAAATGTGTCACCATTTGCACACACAGGAAGGGTACATGATGTGGGTGGGATATACCCTGGGTAGAAACTTAAATAGGTATTAGTTAATTAGTATACCAGGTGGTAAATATATTTTATCTGTACTGTGTGGATCTCTGCTTGTCTCTCTTACAGAGATTGGCTGTTGTACAGTTGTATATATACAGTTGTATGTACAACTGTACAGAGACAGTTGTACAGACGACCTTACTGGGGCTGACCCTCAATTCATGTAGGCCTTGGTTGAATTTTTCTGTTTCACCCAGTTCTAAAATCACCCTGGGCCTTCATGCATTGTGCCTGTGGTGTATCTGTAGCTGTAGCTATAATGTTAGACAAGAGTGTTTGGGCCTATGTACGCTCATTAAAAAAGAGGTGACCAAAGGAACTAACCTGAGCGGTGGCTGCTTTGTGACTTCCTTCTGAGGAATTTACACCTAATGATTTTTGTGTTTTTAATTCTGCTTGGACTTAGGCCTTGGACTAGCACAGAAATCCTAACCCACAGGATGAGTGTCCTCATCCAGCAGCCTCGTTTGCACAGAGCTTCTAAGAGTTTTACTGCTCTGCAGCAGTGTGTGGGGTCATGTAAGGTCAAAGGGTGAAGAGACAATTCCTGTTTTTGTGACTGACAAGATCGCAGTTCATTTTCATTCACAGCAAGAGTCTCACTTGCAAAGTTTCAACCTGTCCTGATCTTGTTTTGCCCCTTTTGCTTCTTCATCCCATTGCTCTCTTCAGCTCCATTGCCTCCCCCTGGATCTGCAGCTCTCTCAATTCGTCTTCATTTTCTGCCTCTTTCTTTTTCTCACTTAAGAATCCCATGGCTGAAATCTCAGCTTGACGATGATCTTTGCCTCTCTTGGCATGTTTGCAAGTGTGGCTCCCAGATTAAAACGGGGAACATGAATCTAGCGTTTGAAAACTGAGCGAAGGCGGCGGTCCTTCTGCACAGAGCGAAGGCGAATTACGGAGGCTGTGGGTGGAAGTTGATACGTACAGCTCGGTCTCTCTTTCCATCTGCACCGTGGGTAATTTGAATCAGTGTGTTACAGAGGACCTGGGCAACGGCTGCGAGAACCCAGCCCAGCCTGCGGCTCACCTCAGAGATGATGCTTTAGTTAGAGGTGCTGAATGTCCTCAACTACACCCGGCTCTTCTCTGAAAATTCCCTGCTGTTGCTAGAGCCTCATAACGCCTCCTCAGAGGGTGTTTTATTACTGGTAACTCAGTGCAGCGTGCTTCAAGCCTGTCAAACCATGAAAGCAAGATTATTAGTGACTGGCTTGCATTGGTGCTGCAAAAGGGGTAGAGAAAGTTCAGGTTTGGTCACCACCGATATAAACAAAAGGTCACCCTCTTTGCTGCTGCCTCGCTCTCCTGGCTACTGCACACTCCCTGTGCTGCCTTTTCCTTCTCCCACTACTGCAGTGTTCCGGCTTAGTGTTACTGGTTTGAGAAGTCCATGTGACGATAGTCCTTTTGACAAAATATTCTGCAGTTAGGAACAATTCCTTGGGGCAGACTGTTGGTATTAGGTTGAAGGCCTAACCTCCTCCAGCAAATATTTAACACAGGAATGATCCCAATTTCATCTGGCTGAAAACATTCCACTGTAGTCCTCAAATCGCCTGAAACTTTCCCCCCAATAAATTCAGAAAGTTGTATTCTACGCAAATCGATAGCTGAATAAAGGACCAGATGCCAGCCCCTCCTTTCCTTTTAAATGCATACATCTTCTAGATTTCCCTTTAATTTTCTGATGCTAGTTTTCAGTTTGTTCTTCAAATGAAAATGTTCCACGTACTATTTTACAAATATGCAAATACTGTTCTCATCTAACTTACTGACTGCACAAAAGCTTAGTAAAAAGTGTCGGGGAAATATTAAGGCTCATAAATGTCTCTATTCAAATCAGTGCTTAAAATTAGCTTTAATTTGTGGTGGAACCGCAATAAGACTAGAGCAGAATACTTTTGAAATCCCACTTGGAGTGATTATATAAGTTATGAGATATCTACCATCCAGCACAAAGCCCATGAAGATATTTTAATACTGGGGTTTCTTTTTGCACCAGTGTTTCCCCTGCCCAGGTAGAGCAGTGGCATCAAACATCAGATTGCACTTCCAGCATAGGCGCCAATAAAATAGCATGTTAAAAAGCCCCAAACATTGATTTTTCTTGTTTATATTTGCATTTTCTCTTCACGGACACTAACTGGACAGGTGCAACTGCACTAGACCTCCTGGTCTAGTGGGAGGTGTCCCTGCCTATGGCAGGGGGGGTTGGAACTAGGTGATCTTCAAGTTCCTTTCCAACCTAAACCATTCTATGATTCGATGATTCTATGGAACGCTTAGCTTTAAGGTTGTAGTCCAGAAATGCCTGAGGACAATCTGTGCTGGCTGGTGGCATCCAAACTGCTCAGTAATAATGTAGGAGGGACTCCAGCGGTGCTGTGGGCTCTGTGGTCATTCACACATTAACCCACAACAAGGCCACGTGCTGGTGGTATAACTGCAAAATACAACTAGACACATACAACCCTCGTTTCTTCAATACCTGGTGAGCAGATTTTCTAAGTGACTGGATTCCCCTACCAGATCAGGCTTTCTTGTGCCGAGAAGACACGTAGGAAAAGTTTGCCTCTATCCCAATAAAGGTCAGCCTCGCTCTTGCAGTTATTTGCAACAGGGAGCAAGATCTGCTTTCTGACGACGAATGCTATAACTAACCTAACCATGAAGCGGGGATTATGACTCACAATTCAGAGTTTACAGGAGGAGCTGTGCCTGCCAGATCATACCCTTTTAAAGCAGCTGGAATGGGTCTTAAGGTTCTTTATTCTTAGTACTATTTTGCTGTCAGGAAACAGTCATGAAAGCCAATAGCAAAGTATATGTCTGATCTCATCTCCTTTCAGAGCTGATTCTCAGATAGGATGAAGGCTTTTTGCTGCTTTTGGTTACGAGATAAGCTCACATGCTGAGAGCTCTAGGTGGATCTGAAGGATCAAACTCTGTTTATAATTCATCTATGCTCAAGGTGAGGCTATGTGATAGAATTTCCATTTTTATAAGTTTGCTTAAAAAAAAAAAGGGGGGAGAAGAAAAAGAAATGCAAATACACCAAAGAGCTTTGTTCAAAGAGCTCCACCTTAGGAAATGGCAGAATGAAGTTGGTTTTGGTCTCTTTTCTGAACTCTTGCAAGACAATGTTAATAACCTTCTTTTAATGTAGATTTTGAGTGTGCAATACATGCCGAGAGGGGAGTGTGCTGTACTTTACACATCTGCAAAACACAGATCTTATAGAGTGCAAAAGTCAGAGTTGTGTGGGCTGAGAGCAGCTGAAATACTCTTCTTTCTTTGTGCCGTTTGTATTTTGAGTCAGGGTTCCTCTATGGTATTGCAGATGTTTACCGAAGTGTTTCATTAATTCTGTCATGCAAAATGCAAAGTTGGTCCTTATATGAAAGGTTGGATCAAGAGAAGAAGTTCTTAAGGTGTTGCCAATGTTTCCTCTCTCAGTCTGGGGTGCCATTGACCCGAACACACCATGGGATTGCCATCTAGGTTTGAAGAAGGCCCAGATGGCCCATAAAGAGTAAGAGATGATGAAGCATCTTGTTTTATTATGCAGAACAGAAAAAACTTATGAAAAATAATGCACTGGTGTCAGATATTAGCACCTTGGGGAAGATCCTGTCACCATCCAAGTGATTTTCCCGTACAACAAAAGTCTGGGGAAAGTTGCCGATGCCTGTTATATTGAACAATGTAATATATGCACTCTTTTTTTCTCACCGCAAACATTTTTGTATAATGGAAGATGCCGATCTGTCTGAAAGCTATTGATAGGCTCTATGCTTCCTCATGGGAGAACAGGCAAAAAAATGCAACGAAGTAGTATTTTAAGTGATATAGTTATATAATGTCTTTGTTTAAAAACATAAAAATCTAGCTGCCTTAACACTCTGCCACATAATTCCACAGGACATGTGAAACACAGCACACTACAGCACTTAGTCTGTGAAGGATTCCCTTGTCACTGTCAAAATTGTTTTAGAAGTCTAAATTAATGCATAGCACTGCATTTATTAAAATGTGAAATAATCATAAATTTTTCATTCTTTGTACACTTAAGCTAATTTTCACATAAATGAAGCACTTGGCAGTTGAAATTCCACATATGGTTGACAGTGATGTTTGATGTCAGAACAATGCCCTGAGCTCCATGCAAATTAAACATATTTTAATTATTCTGGATATCCATTCTTCCTTTACAGTGTGTCTAAGCAGAATATTAAAAGGAATTTTAAGTGTAATGTATTGTCAGCAACTGACTCCAACAGCTGGGGTGAATCCTCTTGCCTCTTCTGCTGCTGAAAGGGAGGTGACCCAAAGTGAAAATTATAAAGGGCACAAGAGAAAGCAAAACTTTCCTTAAGCTTTGGAAGCCGGTCTGGCTTAATGGGAACATACTGAAACTCCCTCTTCAGCAGCGACCTTTGTGGCTGTTGGACTGAGCAGCGGAGGCTCTTGAGGGGCGGGAGCCAAGCCAGATGTTCATGTGTTGCATTTGGAATGGGAACTTGGGCTCTTGCTGTCGCTTCCCAGGCACCAAGTTTCAGTACCCTGTGACAAAAACACTGGGTTTCCATAACAGTGACGATGCCCTGATTTTGCTTGGGTAATTCCATGGGAAACAGTAATAGCAATCACAAACGTGATCCTGGCATGCTGGGCAAGGATGTGGAACTATCCATTTTTCTCACTGTTTTGCAGCAATTTTTAAGAGATTGGGAGCTGGACATCCCTGAATTTCAGTTTCTCTTTTGACACTGCCTTGTTTTGTGATCAGCACGTTTACAGCAAACAGCTTTCTACAGTTGACTAAAGGCAGGTAACTAGACCCCAAATTTGTGGGCGTGTTTAGGTGTCTTTCCTCAAGAAAAGGAAAGGAATTCAAGCATCTTAAAAATTCCCCTTTCTATGTCTCTTTAAAAATGTTAAAACACTAACTGAAAAATACCTAGCTTGATGTACCTAGATCATGGTGTGAAGGGTATCCCAGCCCTTCTCTTCCTCTGAAACTAATGGGTGTTAGTCTGGGGTTAAAGTTAATGACTGATTTCTAAGTAACAAAGGTACTCTTAGAAACAAAAATCAACAAAAGTCTTAGGCTCCTGTTTAGGCAAATGAAAAGTTTTTCTTTACTTCAACTAAGTGCTAACATACCGGAGTCAAGAGGCTTTCTGAAATTGGGATCATGCATATCCCCAATACAATGGAAATAATATTACACCTATCTCAGAAGGATATTGTGCAGATGATTTGGGTCAACTCCGTGTAGTGATCTGAAGTCCTAAGACAGTATGGGCAATATCTGGTGTTGTAGGATTGCTTATGAGCATTGAGTATTGTTTATAAACATTTATTTTTTAGTCATCTTAGAATTTATTTGCAATTTTAGTAGCACTTATGATTATTTTATAGGCATAAGTACCTTGATTTTAAGAAGTTGGAAACAAATAAACATGTACCAAGTGAGGAATTATGGTCTTTGATTATTGATTCTCCAAAAGAAAAAATTTAGTTTGAAAGAGAAAAAATCACCCTGAATGGAAATCAAAAGAGATATTCCAAAATGCTGAGGAAGTTCTGCTGAATTTCATAGAATAGAATCATAGAATGGTTTGAGTTGGAAAGGACCTTAAAGATCATCTAGTTTCAACCCCTGTGCCATGGGCAGGGGCACCTTCCACTAGACCAGGTTGCTCAAAGCCCCATCCAGCCTGGCCTTGAACACCTCCAGGGATGGGGCATCTACAGCTTCTCTGGGCAACCTGTTCCAGTATCTCGCCACCCTCAAAGTGAGAAATTTCTTCCTAATATCTAATCTAAATCTGCACCCTTTCAGTTTAAAACTGTTACCCCTTGCCCTATTGCCACACTCCCTGACGTCCCTCCCCATCTTTCCTATAGGCACACTTTACGTACTGGAAGGCCACCATAAAGTCTCCCTGGAGCCTCCTCTTCTCCACACTGGACAACCCCAACTGTCTCAGCTTGTCTTCATAGCTCCAGCCCTCTGGTCATCTTCATGGCCTCCTCTGGACTTGTTCCAACAGGTCCAAATCCTTCTTATTTCGGGGGCTCCAGAGCTGGATGGAGTACTCCAGGTGGGGTCTCACAAGAGTGGAGTAGAGGGCAGAATCACCTCCCTCAGTTTGCTGGCCGTACTTCTTTTGATGCAGCCCAGGATGAGGTTGGGTTTCTGGGCTGCAAACGTACATTGCCGGCTCACGTTGAGCTTCTCGTCAACCAACACCCCCAAGTCCTTCTCCTCAGGGCTGCTCTCAGTCCATTCTCTGCCCAGCCTGTATTTGTGCTTGGGATTGCCCCAATCCATGTGAAGGACCTTGCATTTGGCCATATTGAATTTCATGAGGTTTGCATGGGGTCACCTCTCAAGCCTGTCCAACTGCCTCTGGATGGAGTCCCTTCCCTCCAGTGTATCAACCACACCACACAGCTTGGTGTCACTGGCAAACTTTCTGAGGGTGCACTCAATCCTGCTGTCCATCTCAATAACAAAGATGTTAAACAGCACCGGTCCCAGTACCGACCCCTGAGGAAAGCCAGTTGTCACTGGTCACCATTTAGACATAGAGCCGTTGACCACAAATCTTCGAGTGCAGCCACCCAGGAAATTCCTTATCCACTGAGTGGTCCATCCATCAAATCCATGTCTCTCCAATTTAGAAACAAGGATGTTCTGTGGGACAGTGTCAAATACTTTGCATGAGTCCAGGGTTGTTTTTTTTTAGTAGAAGCCATTGATTCTGCCTTCTATGTTTTTAATAGTGGATGACTTGAAAAATCAAATGGACTTCCAGTTTCCTTTGGATTACTTTTCTTGTGTGTAAATGAAAGCCTGATCATTTTGCTAACTACGATCTTTGTAAAACTTTACTGGTATGTTCAAGTGCTTTTTTTACTGAAGGTGGAAGGATCCTCTTGTCATAATCAGAGGCATTTGACTTTTAGCTCTTGTTCTTGAAACAGGGACAACTGCTGTTGCCTTGGACCTCACTTGTTGTTTCTGGGGTTTTTTTTGCATCACCTGCTATTTGGGTAAACTTAAATCTCTGACCCCCCTCTAGATGCTGGATAGAAGAGCTCCTTGTCTCCTTTCCTTCCTTCTCTCTGCTGTAAAGTTGAACTTCTGAGGATCTCGGGGCCTGGTGGGATCTGCATCTCTAAGCTGTCTCCTGTCCTGCAGGGCTGGCTCTGCCTCCACCTCAATGACTGAACACCTCCAGTTCTGCCCTCTGTATTTATTCATCATGGTCCTGGTGGCAAAATAGGAGTCCTGGTCATTCAGTGTGCCCTAGAAAAGCTCAAAGAGAAATTATTTGCCTAGGTCTATTAATCTCTGGTAATTTTAATCTACTAGTTCTTATTATGTTTTGCTGTTCATTTCTGAAGCTTCAAGCCACTATTTAAACAGCAGATGGCTGCAGGAAGACTAAGGAAGATTTTTGACCTGAGGAAGATGTTAGAAGATGAGATTGAAGGCATGAAACCAGTGAACCTTAATGGCTCAAGAGTCAAAAATCAGCTAGAGTATATGGCGAGGATTCTTGCAGTTTTTCAATCAGTATCTTATTTTCTGTGGAAAGGCTTTAGGTTTTTGAAATGTGGATGTAAGCACTCCAGTAAGTTCTGGCTCTCTAAACCTTACTCCTGTGGGTTTCACGTGGAGGAGCAGCTATTAAAAATGTACAGAGGCACCATTAAAGATGAGAAGTAAAAATTCTGACACTGTAAAAGTATTTTTTCTCCTCTTAACTTTTCCTGTTTCAGCTCGAGGAATGAAAGCTTCAGTGCACTTATTAACTTTCCAGTTAATGAGATCTTGAAACGGGGAGGTTTTGCTTTGCTTTCCTCTGGCTCACTGCCTTCTCTTTGGAGAGTGGCCACAGAGCGAAGATGAGGAAAGAAGAGTGCAAGACTCATTTATGTGCTTGATGGTTGTTGTGAGCAGACAGATACTAAGTTGGCTTTTTTTCAACCCAGTCCTTCCCCTGTGTGTGTTTCAGGCTTGCTTTTTTTGGCACCTTCAGACATAGCAAATACTGGTGGGTAGTGTTCTGTTCACAGACAAAATATGCTTGCAAACTTTTGCCAGGCACCTCAAAATGCAGATATAAAACTTGGAGATTGTCTCCGTTCCCTTTCTCATTTTAAGAACCTCTGCCACCCTCTCTGTTCATGCTGCTACAATAAGGCATATAGCTAGGAAATAATACGGAGCACCAGATCAGATTCCAGGAAGAAGTTTACAGTTAAATAATGTTGACAAGTGTCACATATAGGACATGACATGAAAACTACATATGGCTAAAGGCGAACACTTATTTCTTGTTCCCTGTGGAATTTCCAATAGGTGATGAGACTGGACTAGAAGACATGGGAACAATAGACCTCAGTTTTGGGAGGAAGGTGAGAGTTAAAGGCATTCAGACAGAGGAAATGGTCTTGCTTAAGCTGGAAGATGGAATATTTCAGAATACCTGAGCATTGGATAGGGCGGAAAAACTATTGAGTAGCCCTGTCTCTGCTCAGTA
This sequence comes from Ibidorhyncha struthersii, assembly GCA_013398815.1. Lineage (NCBI taxonomy): Eukaryota > Metazoa > Chordata > Aves > Charadriiformes > Charadriidae > Ibidorhyncha > Ibidorhyncha struthersii. The sequence continues at coordinate 1,155,518 of VZSZ01003079.1, read as the reverse complement.
GGTTAGTTCATATATTCCCATTTGTAAAGCGAACTGTTCCACCAGTGGCCATCAGTTCCCTAGAATTAGGTGCATACTAGATTAGTTTTTGTGTGCATGTACGTGAATTATTCTTTTTCAAGCTGTAGAGTGTGAATCCAATTTTAGAGACAAGTTGATCCAAGTTAGTGTGAGAACAACAGGGACAGCTTCATAAAAGAGGTGGCAGAAAGGTGACCAAAGGAATTGTGCATTTGTCTGAGCTTTAGGAGAAATTAAAACCATGAACTGAGTTTGGATACAGTGTTAACCCTGAGTCCACGCAAATGCAGAACTCCAAAAGGAGAGGGAGATGCCTATTTAGTTGGTCTTTTAGTGGATAAAAGAACAAAGTGAAGCCAAACAGAATATCTGCACACGGTGGCAGGACCCAAAGAAAGTAGAAACTCCTCCATCCCTCTCCTCAGAAGACAGCCAAACTGAACCTGGCACTTCCTCACATCAGGAGACACGGTTGACTTTGAATGTACTCAGAGGGCTGATGGACATATGCCCTGCCAACAGCCTGGGAATGGCCAGTATGGCCAGTATGGCCAGTATGGCCGAAAGATGTTTCTCCCTTTTCCCCATGCTCCTACCACACATTTATCACTTCCATCCAAAGCAGATGTTTAAGCAAATAAACAACCCTTTTACTGTGCTTAAAGGTTAATAAGGTTAATGCTGGGAAACAATGCAGCCTGAGAAAAATGGTTCTGTATTGACTTGCTACCTTGTAAGTATTTAACAGGCTGCTTTGTAGAGGCAGTGGGGGCACACGCTGATGTCTATTACTTAATAGATTGCATCAGTCTAATGAATTGGTGGTCACAGCAGATATTGTTGAGGATGTGGCATCTAAAGATGGATGGGATTGCATCCCTGGGTTTTCTTTGCTGCAGTTGCATTCCTCCTCTTTCTGCTACTGCTGCACATTATTAATGGTTCCATTAAAGTTCAAGAACAGTGTCCTGAAATTAAAGAAAGGTCTGTAAATGTAGCAGGTTAACGCAAATGCTCCCTTGTCTCCTCACTTACAGTAAGAACTACTCAAGTGATTTGGAGAAAGCTGGGGGATAGATTTCAAGTGTTGAGGGTGGATTCTTCTTCCCCTGTTGCTTTTGTTACTTCTAGGAGGGGTGAGAAGGAGTAGCAGAGAGGTCAGTACATGTAGGAATAGCAAACGGGTTTTCATAGCATGTTCACATCAGCTGAAATCCTGTATTGACTGGTTGAAAAGCCATGTGAAGGTGCTGAGAAATGAGACTACATACTGGAGAGGCTAGCTGGATGGCTATACTCAGATAAAAAAGGACCTTATGAAAAAGGACCTTTAAGTGTCCCCTCATGCATGTTTGTACAAGTATGGAGGAATTTTGCTTACCTAAGAGAAAAAAGTAAAGAAAAAAAGGAAGTTCTTGGAAGCATGAGACACTAATAGGACAGTTTAGCATCTTTTAAAAAAAATATTTTCATTTTTACACAAAACTAAACCAAGCGTTTTTGTTGCCTTAGTATTGAAAGAAGCAACGTCCTGGATGTTGCATTCTCAGAGTAGGCAGTGGCAGCAACAGGGACTGCTGCAGTCATAGTTACCCTTCAAAGTTAAGCAAAAGGCATCCTTTCTTTTGGGTTTGTCAAACCCACCACTGTTTGCCTGTTTTGCTAAAATGAATGAAATTCCTCCCTTGGTGACCTTCTGACTGCTGCTCAATAGGATTAAATTAGAACTGGGATTCTTCTAAGAAAAGGCCTGGAATCAATTGCGGTATTGACGCTATTCCAGAAAAGAGAGAGTCAGCATATATTCAATAAGCCTCAAATACTGACCAGTGCCTTTCACTGCCCAGTGCATTACTGCTTGCTGAGGTGGAAGGGTCTTGCATTTTCAACACCCAGCTGAAAAAGCTGGAGTACCAGGGGGTCCATCAGATGCTGCAGGCTGTGGACACCGTCTCACCAAACACAGGGGCAGGGACTCGGTGCTGGATGGTGGTTTGTACTGGAGTTCTTACAATAAGTCTTGGGACTAGATTAACCACAGCCCAGTTGAAAGTACTGGTAGGTTTTTCCTTCTTATTTATTTAAGTCAGTTGTGGTGCTGCCATTCATATGGATAACTTTAGGAAGGTTAGGAAGTTATGAAGCAACTAGATTTCCATTCCAGTCAGAAAAGGAAATTAAATTATTCATCCAGTTGGGGTGACTGAAGGAAGGAGAGCTGTTGATAAACTCTGCCATGCTACCCTTTAGTTGTAGAACCAAAATTTAGATACAGGCCTTAGCCACTTTTGGGGTAAATCATGGAAGATAAATATGCATACGAATAATTTAATGTTTAATGAGATCTATGAGGCCAAATTTATTCCAAGCTCTAAGCTAAACGTTTTTTAAAAAAGCTTTTTTTTTTTTCTGTCTAGGTTTTTAATTAATCTTTCTTCTTGAAGTCTTCTGTCATCTACACAACATTTAAATATTTTGTATGAATGACTCTTCCTGTTCAGTGTAGCTGGTTTAAGAGTTTGGATTTGCATATGCAGACAATGCTTGCAGAAATGGGGCCTCAAGGACAGATCCAGGTACAGCAACTTAACTATTTAAAAATGTCTGTGAGTCCTTTGTCAAACTTTTAAAGCTCTAAAATGGCTGAGTCAATCAGTAGGAATTAGATGCCTTGGAAAATCTCCCTTGGTCCCTGTCTGCATCCTTAGGTCTGTGAGAAGCATTAAATGTTTTAAGATCTGAACCAAAATGTCTGTAGGAGTCTAAAGCAAATACCCACTAACTTCTGTGGCTTGGATCAGGCTTCAAATAACTGGAGGAGGAGCTGGGGAGCACATGTGTGTGAAAAGGACATGCTGTAGGCTGTGTACACTCATCACCTGGGTTACAACGAATATCAAACCAGAATATGGTTCAAAACCAGAACTTGAAACCAGAATATGAATATGAAAACCTTCATTTTCAGTGTAAAATGCTAGGGTGAGCTGGCTGAGAGAGGGGATTTAATGGGCTGAGAGCTCTCTGAAACCTTGTAGGTTAGGTGGTAGCCCTGTTTTCAGAAGGTGGAGCATTTCCTTTGCAAGGGGTTGGTCTCTCCCTTGACCCCAGGGGAGATATCTAGGGATCCTTTTCTTGAGTTTGTAGAACACACTTTGTATCTTCGTCTTTATATGTATCAAAAGCTTGCTGGAAAATAGGTAAAGTTCAGCACTCAGACTGTGTACCTGGGCTGGGTACAAAAGCTGCCTGCTTTGAGATGTTTCTGTGCTGTATTAACACTGAGATTCTTTGGCACCGCTATGTTTTTTTACCATCAGTAATGTTGATGTAGGACAATTTACAGTGCCTTTCAGGATGGCAATTAAAGAAGCCAACAACCACACAGTCAATTAGTGGGGAAAAACAATCAATATAACGTACAATGAGCCCTAACTAGTAGGAAGACAATTAAGACAGTAGAGATAAAACAGTGACCAGTGACAAGTGCTAAATCTCTTGCCAGGAGAGTAGGTGAGAGGAATAAACTTGGTCCCTAGGGATATCTAGGTTCTTTCCTCAGCCTTGCTACTGACTCAGCCCATCACCTTTGCCATATCTATTAAGTTCTAAATTATTTGTGCCATAGTGTTAGTCTCCTTCAGGAACAGAAATAGCAATGTGAATTTGGGCCTTCATATTTCTTACGAGCTCCATTTTGATTTTGTAGGTGCTGACTGGTCAGCCGTGACCTCCCAATGGTTATTCTCACCAGCTCTCAAGGGCATTCAAAACCCCTTTTTGGATGTGAACTTCAAATCCCATGGAACTGATTTTCCAGGGTGTGAAGCTTTTTGGATAGTTTGCTTTGGCCCAATTAATTAGCATTAGTTTAATGTGAGTTGTACTGTGGGATGGTTAAGGGAGGCAATTGCTCCATATTGCGATGGGCTTGCAAAGAGCAAAGGAAATGCCTCTGCACTGGCACTGGGCCACCACGGCTGTGGGTCCTGGAGAGACGAGTGCTGCATGTTGAGTCTGACAATGCTCGTAAGTATTTGCTGAAACAAGAATCATACAACAAGATATGCAACTATACCCAAGATTAAAAGATTTAATATGTGCTTTGTATCTGCCAAAGGCATCTAAGACCCAGCGGGGGTAGTGATGCACTGAGGGCTGATCTTTTAACAGTAGTATCCATGTCTGCTTGACTGATCTGCTATAGTCTTGAAGAGCAATATATAGGTTTAATGTGCAACAGCACCAGAACTGTGTTTCCTTTCTCTTTGGTGCATTAGTAGTGTCGTTCATAAGTGTTCCCGTGTTACCCTGCCGTAATGTAGAAGTGAAAAGTGCAGAAGTTCATGAATAAGTTATAACCTGTACCCTATTAATAGTCCCACTGATGATATGTTATGGCAATCCTCTACCTTCTCCCCCACCCTCCGGCTTAACTCTTACTCTGCCCGTCAGGAACTGCAGTGTGAAACACCTCCCCAAGCACTGCTGCAAAGGCTGTTTGCCCTTCCAGTTGATCTTGGTGAGCTGCAGTCTGGACATGTATGATGACTGCTTTGCTCTTCTTTAAAAGAACATCTCTAGATGTTGTAAGAGTAACTGGCTTTCATTCAGTGTCAGTGAAGGTGGGATTTTCCAGGGCAGAACCACCATTTTTCATTCCTGCTACTGCTGCAAGGCAACTGATGCTGTGTTTCCTTACTCTCAGCCAGGATGGTAATGGTGTTTTCTAAGGCTAATATTTAAAGCCATTATGATAATCAGGCAAGTGTCAGAGGGTGTTGGTGGAGCATGGCTGAGATAGCCTCATTCAAGAGACAGGCGAATATGTCACTTACACAGAACCATTAAGCTTCTGATTTCAAAATACTTGCTATTAAGAGCAATATAGGTTAGAAAAATGCTACCTGACCTTATAGAAATGATTCCCCTGAGATTATAGGGGGGCTTTCATTGTGTGATGGTTAACGCCAGAGTGACATATACAAGCTATTCCTTGCTGCTGACTTGAGCTTCTGAGCTGACAAAGACCTTTCTTCAGACTATAACAAATACCTCTCCATTCCTGCTCAAGGAAAATAGTTCCTCATTCCCTCTGCAAGCATATGTTTTACTCCTCCCTCGCTGTTCCAACTGCACCATTTATTTCCTCCATGCCATCTGCAAGAGGAAATCCTTCAGATGAGTCAAGAATAAGGCTTCATAAATGATTGCAAACTAGACCTTCATGTTTATCCACATTAGGAAAATTGCATAAAACTAGAGTGTAAATTTGTTGACTGCTACCTACTCCATTCTCACTAACCTTAGCCCAAATGTATGGCCTTGCCAGCAGGATTTCACTTCAGCTGGCCACAACCATGATGTAATACAGCAAAATATTCAATTATTAGTGATACTGGTTTCCAGCTTGAACAACTTTGTGAAAATTTTAGAGAAAATATTTTTTAAGGATTCTCTTAGAGGTGGGAACTGAAGTTTTCCATACATCATGTGCACAAGTACAACCCAGAAATCCTCAGAACTTCTAAAACGATCCTTAATGTCATGACTGAAAAGAGCACCTGCGTTGCCATGTGCATGTGCCATGCCGGAGCCTTGTCAGAGCAAAGGTTAGATTTGCAAACAGGTGACCTTTGGGGAAGCTGTAGTAAACTGACATGAAATAAGAAATTGTTCATGGAAGAGTTTATGAAAGTGTGATGATCCCAAATTACCAAAACCCTCTAAAAATCAGGTTAGAATAACTTTCAAAGTACTTTCTCTACATAACCTCAGACTTCCCTATTGCATGTGTTGTGAGAGTGGACAAAATTTAACTTTGTTCCTTCCTTTTTAATATAAAAAAAGATTAATTCTAATTTTATGGGAGAACAAGAGCTTGTTCATTACTGATAACGGTTGCATTAAGACTCTATCTAGATTTATGGAAGGGAAAGTGGGGAATTTATCCAGTATTTAAAAACATATGCCCCACAGATTTTCCAGCACCATGGAGAAAAGTCTTAGGAGCTAGCCCAGATAGATGGAAGGCTGTGATAGGTCTTCGGCTGAAGGCATTGCTGAGATATTACAGTGATAGTCATGTTAGAAAAGATGATAGATTAGGTGCAGCCCCACTGGAGGGGGCATGTGTGCATAGACTACTGAACGCTCTGTGCACATAGAGATACAGCTTTAGAGCCATCACTTAGCAGCTCTGAAATGTCTGTACAATTTTTTATGCTGTAATTTTGTATTGTTCATAAATATTCATAGGTACTGCTGCTTTTCCTGATCTTATTTTAGTGAAGCAGCACAGTCTGTTAGTTAGAAAAGGAAACTCGGAGTCATTCAGAGCTCCAAACTTCTGCCCAAATGCCGCTGGATTCCCGGGTGGCTGTAAACTAGGCACTTAACCTCGTCATGCTCCGGTTTTCCTATCTGTAGATTAGCTATCACATTAATAAGTGTCTTCCTTGCAGGGGAGTGGAAGGGATTAATTAATGTTTGCAGGATGACTTGAGCCCCTCTGTTGAAAGGTGCTCCAGAAGTGCAAATGGATTATTGTTATTACGATGCTTTTCCATCCTGAGCCACACTGAAGTGAAATGCTCTACTTTTAACTATCCTGGGGCTGGATCAATATGGGTGCTGAGACATCTCCACATTTGGGAAGCGGTTTTCCCATTCCCTGCATTTTGGACAGGTTCCACCTTGTTAAACCCAGCAAAAGTGGAGACCAGAACATCAACTAGTTAAAGTAAAGAGGGGGGAGGGCAGGAAGAGTGGAAGTCCCATGCTTTTGAGGAAAATCTGCATTGAAGTCCTGGGGACATTATGTTAATGGCATTACTCAATTTCTGGAAGCAATGCTGATTAAATATTCATTGACTTTGATTATACTGAAATTAGGACTAAAGCGTGAACTCAAATTGAGTGGAATAATGGCAGTGTAAATAATGCATACTTTCTAAATTGAAAACACCAGCTTGTGCTTTGCTCCCCCTCTCCCCGCCCCCTCGGTTTGTCATTGTGCCATTTGTTTAGGAGATGATTATACTGATGTGTGCATATCTAGCTATCATTTTTACCAGCTGGGAAAAAATGTGAAATTAAAGGTTTTCTACATTGTTTGCTTTTCCTTAGTATCGGAAAACAGAAGTAAATACAGTGCAACAAAGACTAAGCCAGTTCCATGAGAAGGGGTTAGAAGCTGCTGCTCAGCATTAGTCCTTTATAGCTTTCCTAGAGGATGAGAAATGTTGATGGCAATTGGGCTCTCAGAGGAAGAGACCAGGAAGCAATCGATGTGGGAGATTGCAGGACACAAGCTGGAATACAGTTGATCTAGCTGTAAAGGTGACAGCTGGGGACTTGGTTCAGTTCTCTGGTCCACCAGAGGTTCCATGTGTAACCTGGGGGACCACATCTGTCCTGTCCTAGGTGTATGCCAGAGGCTGAATCGTGACTGTTCATGGAGATCAGGCTTTGAGGGGACCTTGGGGAGGTGACACGGGCAGTGAGAAGTCTTTTCCATGCAGATAGCACCTAATTCCTGCCCTTTTCTCTGAATGAAGCTGGGTCTCACAGAGCCTACCAGTTTCTGTTGCCGTATGTTCATTGTGTTGGAGGACACTCAGCCACCACCCTGCAACCGGCTGTGCAGGGTCCCCCTCAGGAACACGTTTCCCTCCGGTCCTCTCTCTGCGGAGGGGTAAGAGCAGAGACTGGGCCTGATCCTCCACTTCCACTGGCCCTGGTGGATTCTCCACTCCCATCCTGAGCGCCCCTGGTTTCAGAGGGGCTTGTTTGACTCTGGGGCTGCACATGCACAGGTGTGCTACACTGCCCTGTTGCAGACTTTTTTGCTTATATTTCTGTTTCTAAAAATGCATCTTTTTAGCTTTTAGGGAGGTGACGTGCCAATAGCATCTTTTAAAACTTAAAATCTCTTTTTAAAATCAGAAGCATATTATTTTTAATACAATACATAATGTAGAAATTGCACGGAGGACCTTGATGGCAGGGTTGCCAATCAGGCGGCTCATGCGCGGGAATCTGCGTGGGTTCGGTGGGCCCAGGACTACACACTTTAGAAACCAAACCGGTGTTTTTTCAAAGTTCACATGCTGATTGCAAAGAAAAAGCCCATTAGAGAGCAGATCTTTTAAGGCACAGCCTTCCTTCAAGCCCCAGGGAACTCGCTTTCTGTGACAGCATGATGGAAGGGTTTCTTATTCATACTTGCCTTTTCCCTACACAGCAGGCCTCGTTGCTACCTGAGATTTACTCTATTGTGAAGTTCTCACCGGAAAATAGCGGGGCGGGAATACTTACTAGATCTGCCTTTTCTCCTGGTAGGCAGAGCAGTGACTGCTCCTGCCCCATCCTGTTCCAGGACTGCATCTTGGAGTGGTGGGACCGGGGGTGACTTGCCCGAGGAAGATGCTGCTGCAGTGCTCACAACACTGCAGCGTGACTGCAAACACCACAGGCACTTGGACCCATCCAAGAGTATTTCTGCTTTCCCTTTTATCTTGGTGTGTGTCATCTTCCCCACCACCCAAGGCTATAAAGCTGCCAGGACTGTTACTTGCAATTCCCAGATAAACAAATCTGCCCCTTTCTTGCTCCTTTCCTGGAGCAGCTCATTTCCCTCTGGGTCTTGGAGAAGCTGAGATTCATCCTTGGCCCATGTTTCTGCAGCCTGTGGTGTGGATCAAGACTCTTTCTGTGGGTGTGATATCACTCCATGGATAAACCATGACCTTTACTAGTTGTGTGATGCATGCGTGTTTCTGTTCCTAAATCTCTCTGTCTTGTGGGGGTGTGTTTGTGCAGGCATGGGCTATCACCCCATGCGGTTCCTCTCTGGGTGCTGAAATGATGGCTCATCTGTATTCCAGTGCTAGGGATTAGGAGGGGGGTCTCTTGTGTCCCTTTGTCCTCCAGCCACTTGGAGGGTATGGCGTGGGGACAGGCAGGGATCCTTCCCTCCACTGCCACAGCGGGATCCAGGATCTGGCGGGCTGGTGGATCAGCCTGTGCAGCCATGGTTGCCCGATCCTAGTAGGGGAGAAGACATCCCCTTCATCTATTATGGTAAATTTATGCCTGGAGTGATTTACTGAATCCATCTATGATGCCATGAAAGCAGATGTGAGAAGAAACTGCATGCCCTGCTAAGTCTCATAGACTGCTGCTTTTTTTACCCCCTAACCTGTGAGGTTATGGTGAGAATTTAGAGTCACTCCAATTAGATTTTTTTTTTCTAATCCCTTTTTCTAAGGACTTGCTTTTTTATCCTCTCCTTTGACCTCTCACTCATGTTTTCATCACTGGAGATGAGGTGGGTAGTGGTGGTTCTGCTTTCAGTTTGGCTTTTTTTTAATGACCAGAAACTCCCAGTCAGAGGAGGCAGCTTTGGGGTATTTTGCACTAGAAATTCTTCTGTTCTGTGAAATATCTTTTATTAAAACTGTTATTCACAAATCAAAGCCAAGTTGCCACCTGATTAAAACTTGATAAGATTAATTTCTTTCCAGGCTGAATGAATTTAATGACATAAGCATAAAGATTTGTCTTTTTTCCCCTTAGAAATCTCCTCTTTTAATTTTACCACTGCAGCAAAGGAGGATAACAGCCCCATTTCGTAAAAACGGCTGGACTTGTAGAAAGTTAGCAAAGCGATTTTTGGTATGCAGAATGATAAACAAATGCAGAGAAATTTGCACAGGTGTAAACCAGAGATTTGTGTTCCAGACTGAATAGTTGCACAGTGGCTATGGTTTTCAGATTTCTATAAAGTGGCAGAATTTTATTGGTAGCCTTGAGAGTGTCTTAGGCTCATTTGAATTCTCTTTAATGAAATATTCAAAATGAGATCATCCCACCTGAATAGCTGGCCAGGCTCAATGTTGCCATTTAGCAATAGGTATCTGACTTGTCTTTTAAAGTATATTGGAGCAAATTTCCAAGAATTACTCGATCTTGGGAAAAGATAATTTTAGACAGATGTTGGGTTGCTTTTTTTTAATAAAAAGGGGGAAAATGTGTGCTTCCCCCAGAGTACAGTCCACCTGAAGAACTCATGGCTGTGCTTTGAAACAGGTTGGGTGTTTGACAAACGTCTCTCTGAAGTCGTGGCTATTCCTAAGTTTTCTCCTGATTCCAGTTAGCACCTCAGGGACGTGTTGCATGAAGAGTAGGTGAACAGTCATTGCAAAACTGTCTGCATTATATGATGTTTCCCAGCTGTCATGTACTCCTGTGTGGCATTTTGTTAGGCTTATAGCTAAACGCAGCTTTCCTTGATTGACGTGTTGACATTAGAGTTTCCTTTCCCTACTGCAGCTTACTACCAAACTAGGAAGTTATAATATTACCTGTAATGTCCTGGACCAAGTCTGAGCTCTGAGCCAATGTACCACTAGCCCTGATGGAAAGTGCTCGGTCACAGGATATGGGAACGCTTGGCTGATTGTTTTCAAAAAGTTTAGAGTCTGTTTCTTCCCTTTTCTTTTTAAAAATCTCTTTGCAGCCTGGCACGGCACACACGTACTTAATAATCTAGGCTTGTCTCTGTGTAAATAATTAATCAGAAAGGGAAAATAATATAAATCCTAGCTATCATATTGCTATTAAAATTGCAGAAGCATTAGCGCATCCAATAAGTATTGTTTCTGTAATTAGATAACCTTTCTGGGCTGTATCAGCACTTAGAATAGGGAATATATGACCACCTGCTTGGAGGCACCCATGGTAGGAAGGAGGAAGCTTTGTTTCATTCGGAGATGTGGATTTCCTTGCAGAGGGAAGGTATTAGCCTAGCACAGGAGCGGAGATAATTTATGCCTCTCTTAGCTAATCCAAGGTCACGATCACCAGGAGCCAAGTCAGCTCCAGCTGCTCATCTCCGTGCTTCGCTCTGGGTGTGTAACGTCCCGGCTTCACCCCTCCACTGCTGTGCTCTGCACCGCTGCTCATGCCGGCAGGTGGGCAGAGCCCCAGAGCTTGGCAGGCATCTGCCATCCAGTGTGGGTTTCCATTGCTGCGCAGGTACAAAACTGTTTTCATCTGAAAGAAGTGTCCTCTGCACTTGTTCTTGACCTGGAAAAATCATTTCCACAGACCGATGAGGTGAAACAGTGGGGATGGATAGTTGAGCTGAATAACTGGGGACCTGCCAAGTCTTTTCCCCAGTTTTCTAGTTTTTTCTCTTGGTTGCAGAGCTTTCCAATCTGCAGAGAAATGGGAGTACATTGCAATTGCTAGATTCTTGCCTGTAACTTAAACCCATGTTCTGTTGGGCAAAGATGGGCAAGTATTCACTATTTCCCCAGCTGTATCACCTGCATCACTTAGCAGCATCTTAACATTCAAAGGACCAATTCATAACCATGATATTTTTTTTTTTGTATAAATGATACATACCTTTTGCTGATAAAATCCCATCAAGACACTGCTGAATTTCTGTAAGAACTGCATTCTCGGTAATACCAAACAATTCGGATTTTTGCTCAGAGTTTGAAGTCTTAGTAGCCGTGGCAGACAACTAGGCTTTTGTATCTGGCAAGGGATGTCAAGGGCAATAAGAAGGGCTTATTCAAGTACATCAGTAGAAAAAGGAAGACTAGGAAAAATGTGGCCCACTGCTGAATGAGGTAGGTGCCCTGGTGATGGAGGATGCAGAGAAGGTGGAGTTACTGAATACTTTCTTTCCTTTTGTGTTTGCTGCTAAGGCCAGCCCTCAGGAATCCCAGACCCTGGAGGTAAGAGAGAGAGGCTGGAAAAAGGAAGACTCTCCCTTGATCGAGGAGGATCGGGTTAGAGATCATTTAGGCAAACCTGATACCAGCAAATCCATGGACCCCAATGGGATGCACCCATGAGCGCTGAGGGAGCTGGCGGATGTTATTGTGAAGCCGCTCTCCATCATCTTTGAAAGGTCATGGAGAACAGGCGAGGTGCCTGAGGACTGGAGGAAAGCTTATGTCACATGAGTCTTCAAAAAAGGCACAAAGGAGGACCTGGGAAACTACACGCCCATCAGCTTCACCTCCATGCCTGGAAACGCGATAGAACAGCTCATCCTGGATGTCCTCTCTAAGCACGTGGAGGAAGAGAAGGTTATCAGGAGTGGTCAACATGGATTCACCAAGGGGAAATCATGCTTGACCAATCTGATAGCCTTCTATGATGGCATGACTGGCTGGGTGGATGAGGGGAGAGTAGTCGACGTTGTCTACCTCGACTTCAGCAAGGCTTTTGACACTGTCTCCCATAACATCCTCATGGGTAAGCTTAGGAAGTGTGGGTTAGATGAGTGGACAGTGAGGTGGATTAAGAACTGGCTGAATGGCAGAGCTCAGAGGGTTGTGATCAGCAGTGCAGTGTCTAGTTGGAGGCCTGTAACAAGTGGTGTTCCCCAGGGGTCAGTACTGGACCAAGTCTTGTTCAACATACTCATCAATAGCCTGGATGAGGGGACAGAGTGCACCCTCAGCAAGTTTGCTGATGACACAAAATTGGGAGGGGTGGCTGACACACCAGAAGGCTGTGTTGCTATACAGAGACACTTGGACAGGCTGGAGAGTTGGGCGGAGAGGAACCTAATGAAGTTCAACAAGGGCAAGTGTAGGGTCCTGCATCTAGGGAGGAATAACACCATGCACCGGTACAGCTTAGGGGTTGATCTGCTGGAAAGCAGCTCTGCAGAGAGGGACCTGGTAGTCCTGGTGGGTAACAAGTTGACCATGAGTCAGCAGTGTGCCCTTGTGGCCAAGAGGGCCAATGATATCCTGGGATGCATTAAAAAGAGTGTGGCCAGCAGGCCGAGGGAGGTTAGCCTCCCCCTCTACTCTGCCCTGGTGAGGCTGCATCTGGAGTGCTGTGTCCAGTTCTGGGCTCCCCAGTTCAAGAAAGACAGGGAACTGCTGGAGAGAGTCCAGCGGAGGGCTACAAAGATGATCAAGGGACTGGAGCACCTCTCTTACGAGGAAAGGCTGAGGGACCTGGGTCTGTTTAGCCTGGAGAAGAGAAGGCTGGGGTGGGATCTCATCAATGCTTATAAATATCTAAAAAGAGGGTGTCAAGAAGATGGGGCCAGACTCCTTTCAGTGGTGCCTGGGGACAGGAAAAAGGGCAACAAGCACAAACTGGAACACAGGGAATTCCATCTCAACATGAGGAAATACTTCTTTACTTTGAGGGTGACAGAACAGGCTGCCCAGAGAGGCTGTGGAGTCTCATCTGGAAATATTCAAAACTCGCCTGGGTGCATTACTGTCCAACCTGCTCTAGCGGAACCTGCCTTGGCAGGGGGGTTGGACTAGATGATCTCCAAGGGTCCCTTCCAACCCCTGCCATTCTGTGATTCGGTGATTTTGTGATCTGGCTACAATACTATAAAATAATTATGCAGAGAATTCATCCTATTAAAGAATACGTGTGAGAGTTTTTTACAATGTGTTTGCTAGGTAGCTTGGGATGTGCATGGGCTGTACCTGGCTTTCTCCTCTGGAGAGACCTGGATTTAATTCTGTCTTAGTCTAGATTGCATATGGGAAGGAATCTGGCTCTGTCACCACTCTCATTACTACATATTTTTTCCATATGGCAAAGCTAACATATGGTTAGTGGAAATTAGGGTATTTCTATTGCCCAAGTCCAGGACTGGATTAGAATGGATGGTGTTGTCCAGGACAGAGACATATGGACAGATGCTTTAGGAGCATCTTATTTAGCATTCATCAGGTCTATACAGCATAACAGTCAATTCTACTAACTCGTAGTCTCAAAAGTGCAAAGCTTCTTCACAGATTAATTTAAACTGGATTTTTCAGGGGAGCCTAAACAGATTAAGTATCAATTCCATTACATTTTAATGGGAACTGGACACTTTTCTCTATTAGGTTCTTTTGAAAATCTATCACTTAAAGATCAATCAGTGGAATAATTGAAATTGGTCCATATCTTAGTTGCAAACAATTAGTTGAAGTTTGGAGCTTTTTTCAAGTGTCTAAATCACTCTTAAATTATTTGAAAAAAGGCTCTGTGTGTGCTGACCTGGTGGATGAGTTTCACAGCCTCTGCTCTCATTCAGACATAACTGCTAGAGAGAATTAAAACCCCAAATAAACTAAATCCCAGCAGGACAGAAGGTTGTTTCTCTTTCATTTTCCTTGAGGACAATGATTGCAAAATTCTGTTTTTGATAGAAATTCTCAAACCAGGCAAACCACCCCATCACTGATGGACAGGATAGTCCATGTCTCCTCTTTTCCTTTACTGTGTGAAAGCCTGGGACCTGTAGTTCTGTAGGGCTGCTGGGCAGCTGTCTTTTGTCCATGGCCAGCTCTTTTCAAGGTTTCTAAGCTGGCCAAGTCTTGCTTTTTTTTCTCCCTCTGACCTTTCCTTTGCAAACATCTATGTGCACATGCAGTTTTGCTGTTGCAAAGGAAGACTGAAAAAAAGTATTTCCTCTCCTGTCTGTAAATAAGCAAAGGGGAAAAAAATCTGCCTATAGTAACAATTCCAGAGTGGCTTTATTTTCCTTTGAAGCATGTGATGGATGAAGCTGGTCAGTCATCCAGAAGCTAGTTAAAGATGTTATGCAGGATGAGGACTCCAAATCAAAAATAAATTATCCTCCAGCTGCTTCTGAGTTCTCCAGCATGTCCTATCACAAGGATGCTCCTTGTACAAATGTTTCTATGGGCAACATGTGCTGTTCTCATAGCTACTTATTGGCTCTTTGCATTGTAAGCTCAGTGTTTCTGCCAGTCAGGTTAACGCTTAGTTATGGAGAATTTCCTTTCCTACGGGGGCAGTGCAGTGGGTAGCCTGTCCCTTTGGGGAGCATATTTTTCACTTGTAAAACACTCCAACTCTGTCACATTAAGCACAGCTACAAGTGTATTTTAATGAAATATGTTTTGCTTGTGAACTATTGAAATTATTTAGTCATTTGTTCACATTAGCTGATGAACTGACTTTCAACGTGGAAATCCATACATACGTGGTTTTTTGATTTGCTGTTCGTAAATGTTTCTTCGATATTGATGTTTAAAATAAAATTAATACTAATATTGGTTGAAGGTGATAACGATTGGATTACTCCTGTTACAAAAAGAAATTAACTGTGTATAATCAGTTGAAGTTAAAACAGAGTAGTACGTGTTAATTTAATATTGCTACCAATTTTTAATCATACCACACCTTTCCAAATTGCTGTTTTCAATGACTCTTGATTCCAAACCTCAACATTTTTACTTGTTTATCTCTTGATCTAGTGTATTGTATTATCTTGTGATCTTGTATTTTTGCTTTCTGAGGTTGTGGTTCCATAGTTTTCCTTATTTTTCCAACTCCAAATCTGAGAGTGAATGCTTTTCAGCTAATTATAAGAAGCTAATTCTAAAATGCACATTTTTAAAAGTATTTTTTTAAATTTATAGTTTATATATCACAAGAGTAAAGGGGGCTTAAAGCAAAACATATGCAGGAGATAGGTTGTTCGTTTGCCATACCTGTGACTCCTTAGCAGCATGTGTTGCTGATTTTCATTTTGCTCACCAATTTACTCAATGACTTAAATGGGTGGCTGCAGGCTGTGTCCCTTGAGTAGGGTAGAAATAGAAGAAAAAAGGGGTTAGTTGTTGTGTGTGGGGTACAGTTGAACTACAAAGTCTTCTTTGTGGTCTTTCTAGCTGTGAAGCTGTACAGTTTGTTAAGAAGAAAATTTGATGTTTTGTTGGCTGGGAGTTGCTGATGTGGAACTTTGCCCTGTAACCAGAGGTATCTCTGTAGCCCCTCTACCAGCAAGGAGCTCTGACCCCAGAGGTTTGATATGGGCCTTGGGGTTTCTGAAAAATCTTCTGGTTGAAGAAACAGTGTTTTAACCATGCTTGGCTCCGCAGGTATGTGCGAGTGAGGTTTGTCAAAAATGACTTGTGGAATGGTGGTGTAGGACTTTTGCGAAGTAAGGTTCACATCTGACTTCTAAAATGATCCATTTCTGTGGTAATAAGGGTTGCTCTCCAGCATGTTTGGAGGAAGAAGGCCTTGACTACCAACATCATGATTTTTCTCTGCAAAGTTACTCTGTTGCTTTATATAGCTAAGGGTGCCTAAGGGAAGTTTTAAAGAGATCAGCTCTGACATAAAGTTGCTTGTGTTGGAGTTGGGAGGAGCAGGTAAGCCTAATAGAAGCCATTTTGGAAAGTCTTACTGTATTGGGGAGCACTATGGGAGCAGAAACATTGTGAAATACCTGGTGCCTAGAGTGGCAGTGGGCAAGCCTGCTCTGAACTTCTGGGAGATTCCTGTATATGTATGTATATACATATTTATGTATCTACATGGCTGATCTGTGTATGTAACTTTGTGTTAGAGAGAGCATGGTCCTCTGAGGAGGAACTTTACTTTGAGGGTGGCAGAGCACTGCCACAGGTTGCCTGGAGGGGTTGTGGAGTCTCCCACACTGAAGACATTCAAAACCTGCTTGGATGCTGTCCTGTGTGACCTGCCGTAGGTGACCCTGCTCTGGACAGGGGGTTGGACTAGATGATCTCTGAAGGTCCCTTCCAACCCTGACTATTCTGTAGCTGCTGGTTTGAGTCTGGGATGAGCGGCTGCCTCTGGAGATGGAGCGAGGACAAAGCATTTCATAAAGATTGGCATGGCCCTGGTTATATCCCCAGGGATCTACCTGTTGCATCTCCATCTGCTCTTAGAGGGGTCTTTCTGCAGTAAGCTAGAAGAAATCCCTGGGTGAACAGACACTCACTGTTAATGCTGCAGGGGTATGTTGGTGGGTAAAACTCACTTGTGTTGGAAAGTAGGAGCGTGTAGAGGTGTGCCCACAATCAGAGGGTTCATGTGTAGCACTGATCTCTTTGTGCCTGTTAACTGTAGTGTGTGGCTATGTGAGATGGGATCGGAGATGTCTGTATTGCCTGCAGAGGTGTTCATGTGTATAACTTAATGGACTTCAGGGCAGTGAAACCAGATGGAACAGCATGGCACGTGGCAGAAGGATTGGTGTCTGCTGCCACTACCAGACAGTGGGTTTGGCCACAAGCCCCTTCACTCCCATGCAGCAGTATGGACTCAACCAGAGTATAGTGTGTGTTGGTGCATGGCAGTTTGCATCAGATCAATGTATATGTGTATATAGTCTGTTCAGTGCATGTGTGTTAGTGCACATACTCATTTCAGCAGAGCAGTGCATCATACAGATGTGTGTAGGGACTCCAGCGTTGCACAGAACTGCTGCTGCAGTGCTGATGTGTGAACGTGTGCTGGGGTATTGCTGATGAGCAAATCTGCATTTTCCTAACTCGGATTCCCTGATTAACTCTATTAGCCTTGAACCTCTTTCTCCCTCCCCCCTCCCATTTTCCCTTGTACAATGCAGGCAGTCCTTCATCATGGCACTAAGAATTATTTTCTTGTTTTAAATCTCAGTTTGAAAATGTCAAAGTTCAGATTTTGGAGAGAGAAGTCTGGGTGCTAAAAGCAAGAATGTTCTTTTTAATTAGAGTTATGCCCTCGAGCAGTGAGAAACCATTATGTTTTTATTCTTCCTCTGTACTTGTTCCAAAACCTTTTACATGATCAGACTAAAAGGTAAGTGCAGATGAGTAAGCAGCTAAAGGAGTAAAGGAGAGTCATGATAAAAATAGGGAGAACTGCAAGTCTAGCTATTTTATATTTATGAAATAACTGACATTTTAGGCTATGCTTCTGTTCCTAGAGACAAGATATTCGAAAAGACCATTTCCCTACCGGAACATTATGCTTTAGGTTGCGTGTGTGAAGCTAAGCGCTGTTTGTATGACAACTCTCTTAGCATTTTCAGTAACTTGATATGATAGGTGACACAATGTTTCAGCCAGGGAGGCTGAAGAAGATGTAGCTCTCCATTACTAAGGCCTGATATAGCTGTGTGTGCACCAGTGGGTGTGATGCCCCTGTGGGTGTCCAGAGCTTCTCCCCCTTGCAGCACAACCAGAGAGAAATCATTTACTTCTTCTCTTTGTTTACTGCTGAGCCGGCTTTAAACCTTAAATCATAATGAATTTTGGGAATGAAAGACATCATGTTACTGGAATACAAAAAAAAAAAAAGAGACACTTGGGAAGGGGAGAAATGGGTATTTTAATCAAAAAACCCAAAACCCCCAAAACACCAGTGCTTTTTTTTCTTAAACCTTAGCAGAGTCTTTGTTTACTTGTTTTTTTGGTGGATGCTGTGGCACTCACACACTAGTGACAGAGTCCTTCTGGTGAATGAATGATGAATGTATTTGTGTTTACAGATTGTGCCATGGGTCTGTATCCCTTCTGGCACTGGAGATGCATGTGACTGACCTGGAGATGTCAAGACTATGTTGTGCTTGAAGCTCCCCAGCTGTAGCTGAGGGTGGCAAACACCAGGCGTCACTTGCCTGAGCCTGTGTACTAAAGCCCAATTCATGTCCCACAGTTGTGCAGCTTCTTCCTAAATTGTCTGCTCTCTGCCTGAGTGCTGTGAGCACAGCTCTGGGGAAGTACCAGTCTGAGAAAACTGACTGAGCTTTCCCCCATATTTGTCAAATCTAACTACTCACGCATCCTCTGTGTAAGCTGTTTGCCCCTAGAAGTGCCCGTACGAGTGCACACAATAGACCCCCCCAACACATGCATGTGCAGGTACATTCCTGCATAAATTATATTTGTATATTAGATGAAAGACATGTCAGCCAACGTGTGAAACTGACAGGCAGGAAACTTTGAAATAACAGAGAAGGAAAAAAAATTCTCACCTTTTCTGGCTTATGTTTTTCCTGATAAATATTCTTGCTGTGAGTGTTATAAAGGAGTATGTTACTTGATGCAAGATACAAAAATAGGAAGGTGTTATCACGGAGAGGAAGGCACTTCATTTACCCTGTTTCATCTGTGCCACAAGGTTGTTCTCTGTCTGGGAGAGTGGGGAGAAAGGCCTTAATTTCAAAGGTACCTGGAGCTTTATTTTCTTAAGGCATGTGTTTTAACATGGGCCAGTGCATGGCTCCACGTTGGGCTGCCTTGTGGGGCTTGTAACCCTCAGGCTCGGAGTGTTACATTATTAACTGTTAAATTATTCTGCAAATCCTGCAATAAAAGAGCAGGTGAAACCTGCAGCTGTGTGTTTATCTTTTGGTGCATTGGGTGGTGAGCACTCAAATTTGGGGCTAGATACCCTTGAATATAGTTTAAATGCATGGCAGAGTCAGTTGACCCGAAAGCCAAGCGTTGCCTGCGTGGGCAGCCTGGGGGCTGCGACACCTGAGCGCAGGAGGAGCTGCGTGGCCGGCCCATGGCACGTTGGAGACCCAACTGGGACAGATGCCTCTGGGCAACACTCGTGCGCAGTGTAATGTAAACTGGGGGAATTCTTGCCGGAGTACTTATTTGCAGAGGCAAACTGGAAGCTGCCGGCTGATTCCAGCTGTAAAGAAATCCCACTTTTGGGGAATATCCTCTCAGCATTAAGGAGAACTGCAGGTAGTCCTCAGTGAATGGAGACTGCCTTCACCCTGACCTTCAGGCTTTCTCTGTGCCCGTGGGAGCATGGTGTTGGTGCACGGCTGGGATGGACCCAGCCCTGGCAGCGCTGCTGGACGCTTTGGCTTTGCTGCTGCTACAGCAAACAGCTGAGGGGAGGTTTCTGGGTTATGGTAGCTGCTTTTCCAGCAGCCACCAAACTAAATCATCTCATTAGGGGGATGCCTGGAAAAGATTCATCATGGCTGTAGTTATGCTTTGGACCTGTTGTTTGAACAGCAGCTGCAACTTGTATCCAGAAGCCTGCATGTGTCTGAGACCAGATTTCCTCTTATGGGTGAGAAATCAGGAGGATAAAAGGGACCATGAGGAGGGTGATTTAATGGAGCAGTGATAACATCCAACTAAAGAAAACAGACTTCTGTGTTTTGTTTTTTTTTCTCTTGCTTCTGCTGTTTCATTAAAACTGTTTTATTTACTTTAAAGCTTTTGTATTTATTCCCACCACAAGGGATGGAGCGAGGGAGGGCAGAGAAATCAGAAAGAAACACTTTGATAGCAGTTGCTGTCTGTCTAGATGCCAGCTTTCTTCAGGGAAAATCTAAACTGGCATGCTAGCTTGTTGAGTCTTGAATAATAAATAATGAGGTGCAAGGTGGACAGATGGGTGATGGATGAGTTTTGTAAGGCTTAAAGGGAGGAGAATTTCCTTTTCTTTTACTGACTTTTTTTTTTTAAAGCTGGATTCAAACAAAAGGTAACTAGATTATCAGCTGGAAAAATCCACATCCTTCTGTTTAAATGGAGTTTCATTTCAACTAGGTTGAAGAAAACAGCTTGCATGGAACTGAGTCTCCAGGCACAGCAGTGTTGGTTATCCCCGAGCTGTCCCAGTCGGCTGGGTTTTTATTATTCCCCAGGTATTAAAACACGAAGCAAAGGGTCTTAACACAAGGTGTTCTCCTTTAGTGACACTATCTTCATTTCCTCTGTCTGCTCTCCTTAATAATGAACCATTTGAGTCTGGAAATATGTCTTGGGCTGCGTATGGTAGTGCAATAATAAGTGGAAATGTGCATCTGTTTATTTTAACAGGGACCATCTTTTGTGAAGGTGTTGATTGTTGGTTCGTGTCTTCCAGCGTGTTGGCAGTCACCTCTGTTCTCTGCTGTATAGTGTAGACGTCAGGATTTTATGGCCTGGGTTTTTGGATTCCCCATTTTTGAAGTGATTGAAGATTATTCCTGGCAAATGAATCCATGAAGGGCTGGGTATTTTCTGTGACATCGACATGACTAAAAAGACATCATGTTGTACCTGTGAGGGGCTGAGTGCGTGTCCCTGCATCCCTCCACCAGCTGAGTTTCCCAGCTGCTCCCTGCCAGGACATGGGGCAGCTGTGGTATGCCAGGAGCAGTTGAGTTGAGAGGAGGATGCAGCAGGATGAAGCTCCTCTCTCCCTGTTGTTCAGCTGGGAGATGTTAAAACTCTGTCCTGGCTCTTTTCCACTGGGCAGCAGTGCTGGAGTGTTCACGGTTTCCCTGGGGGATTACAGGAGTCAAAGACAGGTTAAATGAATGGAATTTGATGGCTTAAATAGGAGCTCGAACTGCATGATCAAAGTCCCTCTAATGCTGCTGCCAACTTGTCCTCTCCACTCTCTTCTAAGTCAAGTCAATCCCTTTCCCCAGGCAGTAACTTCAGTTCTCACCAGTAGATGCAGCTGGCTGCCTCCTTAAAACTTCTCCCCTGAGACTCAGCCCTGGCCTTTGGGGTGAGCTGCAGCCCAGGGCTCGGCTCCTTTCATCTGTGCTCTTGCTCACATGCTTGCGAGCCAGTCCCGCTGCATCGGCACCAGAAAGCACGAGCCACCTGGGAAATGAGGATGAGTCTCTGGAAGGGTTTTCTCTTAACAATGTCTTTTTGCAGCCCCCCTGCCACCAAGCTTGGAGTGCTTACTGAAGCACACTTAATTACAACAGGGGTGCTTGATCGAACTCTGTATTGGCACAGGTTGACCTGGTGGTGAGAGACCCTGACTTGTCCTCTCCCTGTGCTGGTGACCCCTGCCAATTCCATCCCTGGGGTTGTCAGAGTATCGAAACCCTTGGAGTCCGGGTGACTTCTCTGAAATGCCATGTCTCATGCGAATTGCATTAAAAGAACTTTAATCTTTCAATTAAAAAGCCAACTATAGAAGAGGCTGTCTCAGCTGCTCTGCCTTGATAAGAAGGGAAAGCTTTACAACTCGCTGTCAAGTCATAACTCCTTCACGCACACAGGTCTGCTCTGCCAAAAGCAGGCAGAAATGCAGAAAGAAAACCTCCCATCAGTTTCATCTCTTTATTGAAAACTATCTTGTCTGACAGTCTTTTGAAGATAGACGTCTCCCACCTGTAGAACTCACCTAGGACTGGCAGCATCCCATCACTGTTGCCTGAGGTCTTTCCTGCGCTCCCTCGCTGAGTCTTGCAGTCTGAGATTCCTTCTCTGCTCCTGCCTATTGAAATATGAAAAATAAAATAAAAACCAGACCTTAAGAGCACAGGTCTGACTGTTAATCCTAAACACATTGTTGTTAGGCATCAAAAGCTTAATCATCCACTACTTATTCACTGCGGGGAGAACATGATGTTTAAGTTGATGGCAACAGAAGAATTCCTACAAGTGTTTCTCCACTTGTAAACATTTAGGATGAAGGGAAGTAGCTGCCTTAGGTTAAAATAAAAAACTTGCTGTGGACTCCTGGGTTACTGATCAGGAATGTCTATTGTTTGAGCAATGCTTCTAATCAGCTGAAATAGCAAGTGCTGTGTCAGAGGATTATTCTAGGAAATGAGTATTACATTTGATTAGAACATTGATTTCGCACTTATTAAATCCTAGCCAAAGAAGGTGTCAAAGAATATTATTTCTGTCCAAAAGTGTTTTGTTACAGGCAGCATTTGTGCTTGCTAAGCCTTCTCTTAAGCTGGTGGTTATCCTTTAAGAACAGTGTTCATTGACTGAAGTGAGGGCACTGGTGACACTTTGCTGAAAAGAGGGAAGCCCAGACTCTTAAAACAGCTTTTTTTTTTTTTTGCTTCCTGGGGGTGCCTGTGCACAGGTACGCGTACCCATCTGCCTTTAAGGGGGGGTGATGCTCCAGGTGCCAGGCTGCCTAGTGGCATGGGTTGCATTTATTTCAGTGCTTTGGGGCTTTGGAAAACTTTCATAATTGTTTACTCAGTGAGTTTGTTTAATAAATGGGAGGGAGTAAGGACCTGACTCCAAGATCTTAGCATGTCTGCCTTCAAGCACAGGAGGCTCGTGCTGTGTTTGAGCTTTGTGGCCTGAGCCAGACTTAGGAGGTGGGGGGGGAAGCAGTGCTCCCAGAGGAACAGGGTGTCTGGTAGAAAGAAAATATCAAGTAATACAAGTTTAAATAAACAGCTAGTCACTGTTTCTTCAATATTATTTGTAGAAATGGAAGATGGTTACTGTTGAGTTTATTTAACAGTCAGAAGAGGCTGTTGTGAGTTTCCTTTCCAGCACCCCTGTGAATGTCACTCAGTGTCTCCTAATTCCCTGCACCACCAAATGAATCATAACTTCAGCTTGGGCTAAGGTGTTTCTGCTGGGAAGATACTCAATCTTGCATACGAAGTAAACCTGTGAATAGGTTCTGAATCTGTAAAGGGCAGTATCTGTGTGAACATACATGTTGCGTAGTGGGTGATGGGTAGGCATGAATGTTGACAAATGCATTAGAAGACTCAGTGATTGAGTACATGTTTATTCTGAAACCCCACCAAATGACCATGATAATGACACTGTGATCACTGTGTTGTGTAAAGTTCAGTTCTACTAGAGATACCTGCTGAAGGCTATGATCAGGGTACCAGACACCACCTGGACATCAGTACCAGCCCAGGTGTGTGCTCTTTGCCCATGGCAAGTGGAAGGTGATGCAATTTCATATCTAGTGATGATATAAAGGAGGGTTAGGAGATGTTGACTGTCCTAACCATAATGCATATCTTATTAGCCCACTGCCTATGATCTGGCTGGTTCACAGCAACCTGTGAAATCCTGGACGCTAAGAGGTTAATTAACTGCCTCCTAAAGACTATGTGCTGAAAGAAGGGGGCACCAGAAACCTGGGATGTGGTGGTCATTTTCAGATTCCGCTAATCTATAAGCATTAATCTATTATACCAATTAAATGCTTAGAGAAGGTGAAGCACTATGTAAGTGCCAGGTGTTGTGGGAAGCCTGGGTCACTGCAATGCCAAAGGTGCCATCTGATGGATGGGAGATTAAACAGAGGTCTCCACTACAACTGCTCATTAATGATTCCGTAGCATTTTTCATGACAGAAATCTTCCCTGGGAATTGAAGGTGAACTCCTGATCAAAATCTGAGCTTTTTTTTTTTTCTTTCAGCTTCTGGTCAGTAAAAATTGGATGCAATGCTGAAAACCAGTATGAGCTATGAAAAACACTAACCTGAAGGTAACAGATGGTAAAAGAATAATGATGGACCCAGTCAACAATAATTTCCTGTCCTAAATTTCTTCTGGCTGTGGCACTATGCTGCAAGCTGAAAGGCTGAGCTAATTTCCGGACTGGACCACAGTCTTTCTGTATGATGTGAGATCAGATCATACAGGTCCGTGCTCCTCCTTTTTGGATGCCTGGCTTGATTCCCCTGAGATGATCTTGAGCTGATTGTTCTTCCAGTGCTTGCACTGACTGTGTTTGGGGCTGGATGTGGTCCTCAGGCTTTGTAGGGGGCTTGTAGCTCTTCATGCCAGCAGCCAGCTCAGTGGTGCTGAGCAATGCCCAAGTGCTCTGGAGGTCAGATCCTGTGCGATTTGGCCGGTACCAGGCAGATGATAGCCTGAGCCAAATCCTCCTCTAGGCCTAGAATAGTCCTTAGCCAGAGAGAAAGACTTCCAGCTAAACCAGTGCGTAGTCCCTAAAAGTGGAGGCATCCAGAGTTAATGCTTTTTTTTTTTGTAGGCTGGAAAGGGAATGAACACCCCCCCCACACTCCTTTACAGAAGCACGATGTGGCCAAGTTTGTTAACATTTATTAGGTAATGATGAGCTGTACTATTGAAATGCCTGTAAATAAGCAAACCATCTACAGATGGCTGCTTAATAGGTTCTGCTACCAGGTTGTAATACCTGACCCCACGTGCAGATGTTGCGTTCCTCGAGCAGCTGTGCCGTGCAGGTCTACTTCCTGCTGAGGAAACCTTCCCTACCTTCTCCAGCTGAATTTCAGCTTCTTGAAGTCTACGTGCTTCCTCCCCCCCTACCCTAACCCTGTTCCCAAGGTATTATCATTTCCACAGTTTGTTGTTTGGAAAAGCAGGCTGTGGTGCCTGTCATCCTTTGTGTGTGCTTTGTCTTTGTGCCAGCTCGCATCCCGAGGAACTGCAAAGTGGCACCCGCGCTCTCTGTCTCACAGCAGGCATGTTTTGCATTTACTGACACATGGGGAGTGACTGACTAATACTAACATGAAAACAATTCTGACAGAACAAGGGCTTGATGCAGGGGGGGAGAAAAATCCAGGAAAACAGAGCGTGTTCAGCATATGCTATTGCTCTCACCAGTTCAATAAATATTTATTGTATTTCTTATAATTGAATTTCTCCAGTGTAAACCTAAGTGGAAGAGTGTAAGGAGAAGTTTAGGCAGATGGTCTTTTTTTTTTGTTTGTTTGCTTTTTTAAAAAATAAAACAAGATCTCCCACCCAAGCACACCAGCAGAGGTTTCTCACAATACAAATGAGAAAATATTCCAAAAGAGATTTCTCCCAGCATGCAGATAAGGGGGGTGGGGGCGGGGGGGAGGACCAACAATAGAAAAAGCAGAGGAAACGCAGCCCTCGCGGCATTCTCTCTGCGTTGATTTGGGACTTGGGGTGTGCATGTGTGTGCGAAACTTCATCCAGCAAATCTTGATATTAGATAAAGCCTTTAATCATCAGAGCTTTTAGGCACTTAAAAAACCCCCAAACTCTGTGGTTAGGAAAAGACAGTAACTCAGGACATAGTAACAAGCGGTCTGAATCTATTAAAGGTGAGATGATAGAAAAGATACCTGATCTGGTGGGAATAAATCTAAAAACCCATAGGTCTCATATTGGCTGGGTATTCTGTTGGATAGCTTTTCCCTGGTCACCTCTCCTTCATTTCTGCAGCTGACTGTTGGACCTGATTTTCTTTTTTTGGTCTACCCGTTCTGCTTGCCTTGGTTGAGCTGTTAAAGCCCTGCTCCTTGGATTTAACAAGAGTCTTCAGGCTGTTTG
This sequence comes from Ibidorhyncha struthersii, assembly GCA_013398815.1. Classification (NCBI taxonomy): domain Eukaryota; kingdom Metazoa; phylum Chordata; class Aves; order Charadriiformes; family Charadriidae; genus Ibidorhyncha; species Ibidorhyncha struthersii. The sequence continues at coordinate 1,129,682 of VZSZ01003079.1, read as the reverse complement.
GAATTTGTCATTTTTAATGCTGCTTTTTGGCAGAAGCATCCATGTTCTGTGACATTTCCCTTTAATTTAGAGCCACTTTGGAGCATCTGTAAATGGTCATGAGATAGGAATTTTAATTGTCTTAATTATATTTCTATCTTTCCCAACCCCCTCTCTCCAATGGAGCTTTTACGTTGCACCAGAGAGGCTTTTCTTCCCCCCGATACATTTTTCAGATACTGTCATCCAGAGACATTCATCAAAGAATAACTTCTACTAGAAACCAAAAATCCATTAATGAAGCTGGAACTATTTGCATAGTAGAAATTATGCTTAATAACCTTTAAGGGGAAAACTCATGTGATTGATGTAGAATACAATTATAGTTAATGGTCAGGGTGAAGGGGTGTTAAAGCCTATTGTTTTTCAGATCCACTCTTCCATTTCTGGCACGCTGGGGCCAGTGCTCCTCTGCAGGGCACAGGAACCACAGGAGGGATCTGTTCCCAGTAACCCAGCTGAAGGGCATCATCTGGGGTGCATGTTACACCCGAAAGCTGTCCTGCTGAGGGGAGAGGCACCTAAGATGCAGCAGAGAGCAGGGCTAGTTTGTAGCAGCAAAGCTTTTCACCAAGGCCTGTAGAAATCCAATAGCACTTCTTGGGTTCTGCTGGGAAAAAGCCATCTGTAGCGACCGCTGCATTAGGAAAGGGTTGAAAAATGAGGTTTCCTTCAGACCTGAGTATCTAACCACCAGGCCGCTTTTGCCTCCCTCCATGTGAAGGGCTCAGGGAGCATCTAGGAGGAAAATGTTGCCTATAGTGGCCATGGATATGATAGGCGCTTTTTTTTTTTCTTGGAAAGTTCAGGCATTTCACGTGTCTCGCAAAGATGGGTTAGTGGAGCAAGCAGGCATACAGCCCAGAAGGTCACTGGAAAGAGGAAACGTGCAAAGTTGGCACAGATGCTGATCATGTGCCCTGCAGGGGAGCTGCCTGGAGCAAATCAGGGCTAACTCCATTAAAAGAAATGATTTTGCACCAGCGTGGAGGAGATAGCTGGGAATTGGACCTGTGCGTCTGTCTTCTGCCCCTGTGATTCAGAAGGGAGCCTGGCTTGCTCTCCCACTGCTGCCCCAATCCCAAGGGGATCCCACTGGAGAGGGTCAGCTAATCCAGTTCAGCTCCCAGCTGGGGAAGGGTAGGACCCAGCACATAGCCAGGAGATGAGGGGATAGCTCAGTGGGTCTCTGTAACTTGACTACATCTGTGTGCCTGTTTAATCAAGTGAGTGGGTTGCACTCTGGATTCATAGCAGATTTTGATCTGTGCAGGAGTAGGTGGTATTTCTGCAATTTGGAGCTTCTTGCATCCAGTACATACTGTTAGTGTTAGTTCTGTGGTGTCAGGATCCAAGAAGGGTTAGTGCTGAGTCCTTCAACAGAGTCCTATAAGGTACTATCTCAGGACAAGTAATTATGTTACTACAGAGCTGCCCTTTTCTTGTCTCTCTGCTTTCTGCTCTTGGGCACTGCCCATTGCATTTTCATTCTCCAGCACTCGCGTCCTGGCCTTTGGCCAAGCAAGCAAACAAACAATATTCTAATTCAACATAGAGGTAAAGGTACAGTAGCATCTCCTGTGTTCGAGGTGAAGGGCTGAGCTCTGGGGAAGCAGGTGGATGTTTCAGAGCCTGTGTGTACTAGAAGTAAAACACAGTGAGGAGAAAACCAAACTTGTGTAGAAGAATCTGAACTGTTTAGGGGTCCTCTATGTTTGGTAGAGCTCGCCGCTTAATTCTCTCTGTTTCTGGCTGAGAAATATCAGTCCTAAATTCCCGGTATTTTAAATACGCAAAGCAGCAAGCAAGCCATGAGGATTGCTATGTCCTCTCAGCAGGGCTGAAAAGCAAAGTCCTTTTTCTCACATAGGGCCAAAAAGGGAGCAGAAGACACCTGCGCGTCACCACCTGCCCATGATGTGCCGGGGGCTGCTCGGTGTAAGGCACAGTGCTGCCAAGGAGGGGCCCAGGGGCCCAGCAGCACATTTCTCCCCATGGTTGCAGCGTTGCACCAAAGGTGCTGCGTAGGAGGATGCTGAAGTTCTGTATTCCTCTAAGGATTTCTGGATTACAGAGTTTGTTTTTCTGTTTTTAAAGGGATCAAAGTTTCTAAGCTGATTTTCATTCAGATGTCTAACTGATAGTGGTGACAGCAGAGGAAATCAAAGGAGGGAATTATTGTCTGTGCATCTCAGTCATTCTTGTGGCTGCCTTTATCTGCAAGAACATTTTTGTTCCTTAAAGCCACACTTAACATAAACATAAAACCTTTTTGGCAGGTGGGCTCTGTGCTGGTACTTGGATTTTTCGATTTCTCTGTGACAGATGGAGTCTTTGTCCCTTTCAGATCTGGGGCTTTGCACTTGCATTCTGTTTTCAACTGCCTTTTTATTTATTACTCATCAAAGGGAAACAACATAAAGGAAGCAAGGAAAAAAGAATATTTAGTATTTTTTGAGCAAAATGGGACTTAAATGAAGACCTTCCATCAATACTTCATGAGCTTCGGGTCATCTTAATATATTTTTGTAAGCTGATTTTCTTCAACCAGAGCATGATTTGCTATTGCATGTAGGCTTGCAATTTAGAGTTGTGAGATTCTGTGTACCAAAGAGTTTGCCCCGAGAAATTATATTTGGTAATGATAGAGGACAATGGCTTTGCATCTTTGTAGATGGTGACCACCATATTTAAAACTCAAGTAGTGCCAGTCCTTATCTCCCCGTAGTATAATCTGATAAAATAACCTGGTACAGACTAGCCCAAGTATATAAGTGTTTCAAAGAGAAAGGGCTCCTTGCTGCATGGCCTGTTTGCCACAGTATGCTCTTTAGTTGTGCCTGTAATTGGACTGCAAACACTCTCTGTGACGGACTTGCCAACCTTAGATGAATGTGAGGCCTGGAGGGGCCACTTGACATCCAGACTCTTCGTAACTGCAAATTCAGGCTTGAAGTTTAGGGCATGGCCTGGCCTTCTGTGGGAGGCAGCTGCGGAGAAGCAGGCGATGCCTGTAGCTCTGGTTGAATCAAAAGGTGCGAAAAAGGCAGGGCACAGCTCTTCCCCCTGCTCTGCCTCCTTCTCTGCAGCAGACCTGATTTCAGATTCCAGGCATCCCTGCACCTGATGCCTCTATGGTGTGAGTGGGAGTTCAGCAAGTAAGTTATAGAGCAGCCTTGTCCAGGAGGCAGAGCGAGCCCAGCATACTTGCTTTGGACAAGAAAACAGCCTCTCCCTCCCCAGGTACCTTGCCATGTTGTTTTTGTTAGCCACCCACTCAAAAAATAAATAAAACTTAAAAATTTGCTGGCCGGTTCAGCCAGGAGTGCAGATCTCTCCAACAAAGCAAATCAGCTCACCTGCTGAAAGCTACGAGATGGAAGATAAGAAACAAGATGCTTAAATCAGGATCCTATTCAGAACTAAGCCTGTGCATGATTATTCTTTGTCTTACCAGTCCTCGAGGATGTTTAGAGGACATTAATGACTCGTCTTTCACTCAGAGAGATCCCAGAGCAAATCGCAGATTGTACACAGTATGATAAATCTATTCTGCAGTCAAAGGCATGCCTGGACCAGTTGGAGGCATGTTTCATTTGTATTACAGTAGCATAAAAAAAATAATAATCTGTCAAGCTTCCACTTTGCACTGTACTTGAGCTAATCCATGAGCCTGGTGCAGGCTACTGCCCTTCACCCCGTGCCGCTGGGGCCGGGTAGCCTATGTGGAGCTGTAGGTACACCCACACAATGGGTTTAGATCCATGCTAGGTGCATGCATGCAAGCTGAAGGTGTGTTTGTGATGCTGGGCTGCCTGTGGGCCCGTTGTTCCAACCAGCACTGAGATGCAGTCACCTCTGGGGTGAAATGTACAGGTTAGCTTCTCAATCAAACTGATTAAGATCAGTGGCAAATAAATTTGCATTTGGTAGAGATTAGGCAAGAAAATTAGAATTGCTCACATAGCAGTTACTCTCTGGAGTTAAAATTCTTCCTTTTGCAGAAACTGTCCTGGAAATAACTGATGATGGCTTCAGTCTTGAGCCTTCTCTAAAATCCTATTCTTACTTCTCTCCTCATTCACCTCCAATCCGATCAATAGCAGAGAGTGGGTTATAAAGTGATGCTGGTGAAGTGACTCTTTGGTTAGTGGAGAAGCTCTTTCTCTGAGAACCAGCAGCATCCTTTTTCATGGAGTCCAAATTTGAGTTTTGTTGACAGTCTCCAGTTGTAGTACTGATCCAGCCAGATGGCTTAGCCTATGAGGTCTGGTAGGATCAAAGGCAGAGACAGCGAAAGGAACAAGTGGATTGAGTATTACAGTTTCCACAAAACAAATCTCACAGCCATGGATAATTGAATAGATCTTCTCTGTGCTTATTCCAGTTTTGTGAGCTCGAGAGACACACTTTAAAGTGCTTCATTTTACCCCCAATTAACTTTAATTCATCTTGTCTTGAGCTCTTGAGAATGGAAACCCTGCCAGATTGGTTGTCTGAAGCCCTTTTTTTAAAAAAAGGCAAAAATGTGAGGTTCACCCTGATTGCACCAAATTCTTTAAAATAAGAGCATTCGAGTGAACTATTAAATCTTCACCTCTATGGAAATAAGGCTCTATGTGCAAAGTGGAGAGCCTGACAAGTGATTATTACTTTCTGTGCAATGTAATGACTTTGAAGTACCACAGGAAAAGGAAAAAAAAAAAAACCAAAAAACCACACCCCAAACCAATCACTAACTCATTCACTTGGTAGGGTCTAATGAGTTAAATGCTCCTACCAGAAAATCAATGCTCTGGGGGTAAGCCACTGTCATAGCATTTTGTAGGATGTATTACATATGACTGCAGTGCTGGTTTGCCACAAAGGCTTGCTTTGGAATGACAAAAGTGGAAGGAAGCATCTGTGGCCATTACTGTGGGTCTGAACATGGCCTAAGTGATGCCATTTTGCACAGAGATTCCGTTTTGTGTAAATGAATAGTTTGCATACTGCTTTTTCTTATTCCCCCACCTTTCAACAGACAGAGATGCCACTTTGGTCAGACCTTTGACTGCTGTAGTGAGCTTCTGTAGGCAAGTAAAGGTGAAACATAAAATGAGGGCAGGAATAATGCTGAGGAAAAACAAGACAGAAGGAAGAGCAGGTGCAGAGTTTCTCAGGAAACGAGTTACAATAGACAGAAACCAGTTGGATTTGGATTCTTTCAACACATGGACATTTAAATATAGTCAACTAAGCAGTAATGCAGTTTGGGAGTACAACTGCAGTAAAATGAGAGACGGAGCATAAGCAAGGTGGAAACTGGAGAACCATTGAGCAAGTTACAGAAGTCCCACTTGTCTTTGACTGAAATCCTTGCCAGCAAACTTGTGAGTGAAAAGTTATTCTCGTTGCTTTGTTACTCTATTTAATCTGGCAATAAAGTCTCCCGTATAACAAGAACACTTCTTATTACTGCCTGACCACCTAAAATTGCAGTGCAACAAGAGAACACCTAATAGCCAGTGTTATCCCCATGGAAGGAAATGATCCATTAGCAAAATGCTATAAACTGGCAGGCAGGAGAGCAGCTAAGCATTTTGACCCTATTAGCCTGGAGATAGGAAACCTAGTAATCCTAAATGTGATTGCCTCAGAGATAAGTTTAATTATTGAAAATGCTAGAACTGCAGAAAGCCTACAAAAATCCATCTTTCTTTGGGACTAAAAGGAAGCAATGTGGTAGTCTAGCAGCTAGAAAAGGGGACAAAGAGCCCCATAATTAGTCCACTTCATCCTTGTGTAATACTAACATGTAAAATATACCAACTATCTCCAAGAGTTTATGGCATGCCCTCTTGAATAAGTATTTCTACTGCATCTTTGTTTCCTTTTAGAGTTTTTCCCTACCATTTGGATGATGCCCTTAGTTCTAAAGCTGTGGGTGCACAGAGGTATGTTGTGTTGCAGCCTTCCAGTCAGAAGGGTCCAGAGAATGTGTGGTCATGAAGAGCCCACACTCATGAAGAGCACAGAGAGGTTAATTTCATGAGCATAAGAACTCCATAGCGCTATTAATTGTGGCTATCACAGGAAATCATAGAAGTTATGTTGTGTAAGGTGGGAAAACTCTTGGAAACAAAAAGATTTTTCTATAGAAAGTTTTAATATCAAACATAATAACTATGAATTCAATCAACCATGCAATTGGGGAAGTAAATTGCTGATGATATGAGCTCTTTGTGGCATGCATGTTTGAGGGGCTGCTCTGGGCCATTCCTTCAACAGAGTCATAGAATCATTATGGCTGGAAAAGACCTTTAACATCATCAAGTCCAACTGTTATCTAACTCTACCAGGCCTATCTACTTCTAAACCATGTCCCTGAGCACCATATCTAGACGGCTTTTAAATGCATCCAAGGATGGTGATTCAACCACTTCCTGGGGCAGGCTGTTCCAGTCTTTGATAACCCTTTCAGTGTAGAATTTTTTCCTAATAACTAACCTAAACCTGCCCTGGCACAACTTGGTGCCATTTCTTCTTGTTCTATCACTTGTAACTTGTGAGAAGAGACCAACACCCACCTCTATATAACCTCCTTTCAGGTATCTGTAGAGAGCAATAAGGTCTCCCCTCAGCCTCCTTTTCTCCAGGCTAAATAACCCCAGTTTCCTCAGCTGCTCCTCATAAGACTTATTCTCAAGACCCTTCACCAGCTTTGTTGCCCTTCTCTAGACCCTCTCCAGCACCTCAGTGTCCTTCTTGTACTGTGGCACCCAAAACTGAACACAGTACTTGAGGTGTGGCCTCACCAGTGCCGAGTACAGTGGGACAATTACTTTATTCCCGCTAGCCACGCTATATCTGATGTTGGCCAAGTGCTGTTGACCACCTTGGTCAGCTGAGCACACTGCTAACTCATGTTCAGCTGGCTTTCAACCAATGCCCCCAGGTCCTTTTCTGCTGGGCAGCTTTCCAGCCACTCTTCCCCGAGCCTGTAGTGTTGCATGGGGTTGTTGTGGCCCAAGTGCAGGACTCAGCATTTGGCCCTGTTGAAACTCATATTATTGGCCTCATCCCACTGATCCAGCCTATCCAGGTCCCTCTGAAGAGCCCTTCTACCCTCAAACAGATCAACACTCCCACCTACTTGGTGTTATCTGCAAACACACTGAGGGTGCTCTCAATCTCCATGTTAAGATCATTAATAAAGATATTAAACAGGAGTGGCCCCAACACTGAGCCCTGTGGAACACCACTTGTGACTGGAAATAGTTAATACTTCTGGGAATGAAAGTCTAAGACGGGAACTCATGCTGCAGCTGGGATCTGGAGACAATAGTATCAAGTGACAGACAGTTAGATTGTCCAAGTACTGTATCCTTGGATCTGTTTCAGTGCTTCAGGGGCAGTGGAGAGTAGCTCAACCGTATGACTATACAAATCAGAAACTGCTATGCCTATATCTAGTTGTAGACTTATGGAATATTTTTTTCCATAACACTAACTCTCTTCTGTTTATCTGTGAAAGCAGAAGTAGCAGTATTCCAGGTTATCATTAATGTAGGTCCTTGTTGATGGTAGCTGATCAGTAGCTGTTGGCTACTTTTATTTACAGTGCTACTTGCGTTGCTTGAAGTTGTTATAAGAAATTCCTCCATCAACAGGGGAAATGCAAAGACAGACAAAAGCTTAGCTAGGCATAAGCCCAAACAGCGACACATCTTATATACATTTGAGTGAATGACTGCCTCTAGCCTGTGACTGTTTAAGCATCTGTATCTATGGAATAGTTGAAGTTACCTCAGTGAAGTGTTAATAATTTCCACCATGTCTCTGAAGTCAAAAGACTAACCTGAAGAGAAGTCTCATGCTAGGAGCTACCTAGGGGTAGAAAGGAATGGTTGACATCAAGTGGAGCCAAAGGTAAAGGTGATGATTCCTGCCTTTTTTCTGGGCTTTCTCAGGAATAAAATTAAGAATTAAAATTCAGAGGTCAGCTGCATCAGATAATGTCCTGTTCAATGCCAGCTGTACTGTGGTGTGTTTTGGGAAATAACAGTCTCTTCTGGAAGGGTTTGACACATTCAGTATGGGTCCCATGTGTTTGGTTGCTAGTATGAAGAGAGATGGTTATTAGCTTTCTGAAGCTACCTGTTGTGTGAAACGGTGAGAGCCCTGAGTGGAGATTTTTGTATCTATCATGGTATATCAGTGCATCGACCCAGGGAAGCAGCTCAGCAGAAGTTCCACAGATGTGTCCTCAGAGCCCTGTTAGTTTAATGCTTAAAACCGTTCCAGCTAACCTGTGTGAAACAAAGCGAGGACTGTATCTGCAGGTGGGGGGAACTCGGGCAACCCAAGCCCTGAGCAGTCTTCCCTCCCTGGGGGAAGAAGTTGGGGGAGAAAACATTGTGATCCTGGAAGCCTCATCTGCAGTATCAGGTGCTGGAAGTAACACCAGCTCCTCTACTTAGCTGGAAGCCAATGAGGACCTTGCAGTTGTTATTTCAAATGTGGTCAGATGGGCAGGAAAAATAGGTACGGTTGCGCATGTTAGCTGACCCAAATGGTTTACAAAACAATCTCCATGATTGAAGAGAAAAAAATGTGCTTTTTAACATCTCAATAGCAGAGTATATCGATCATGTGAAAAAAAAACTACCCGAACTGCTAATTGAAACAGCAGTTGATTAGCAGTGGGTGCAGCACCCGCTGTTGTGGCAAGGAAACTAGTTGTTAAGGAATCACTTGGAAAGGACTGGTATTGTTGATGAGCTTAAGGAAGAGCTATGCCCTTATGTCACTGCAGGAGATGGACCGGTGAACTGAGACTAAAAGAGGAGGCAGGTGACCCCCACCAATGGTGGAAAGGCATCAGCCTCCACTGGGTGGCTTGCTTTATTGTTCCCAGGCTTCAGCATGCCGTCACACAGGGCTCCTTCAAAAAGCCTCCAGCAAGTCTGAGACTTCAAAAGACCAGATGTGAGAATTTCATTTTAATGCACTGACACTAAGCCCAGGGTCATTGGTAATATCTTGAAGAAGTAACAAGCGATTGTGTAAATATATGTCCCCCAGCCGTCTGCTTCTGTTAGACAGTGCTGGGTATTTTATCACAAATTAATCATGCATTCTGACAGTAGCTGGAGCGGCATTTTCTGCTAAACTTATCCCTTTAATTAAATGTAGATGCTCCATCTTCAGGCTGACAGTCTCAGGACACCTGTTTAATTTTTTAATTGGGGCCAATGGTTTGCCTGTTCATTGTGCTTTTCCTTTTTGCGTCTTCTCATCCCCACACATGTTCGCAAAACGTACCAAGCAGAGCTACAGATATTGAACAGGACAGGCTGGGCTGACAGCTAAGGTCACTTTGGTGAAGAACTGGAGCACTTGTGTGCTTGAACTGAGAAGGCTGCTGCGTCTGTTCAATGCAGATTGACAGAAGTGTCCAAGGGACAACCTTTCTTTTCTATAGGAAACGTTTAATTACTGCTTTGCATTCAGTGGAAATGCTCACAAGTTTCTGTACTCAGATCTCCCTGAATCATGATGTGTCTGATCACAATTTTCTTTCTCTTCCAGCCTGCTTGAAATGTGTTTAAGAGAGATTTTTGTGGGGGATTTGGAGCATTAAAATGGCCCTTTTGATCCTTTTAGAATCCCAAAACAACGAGTGGGTGAGCTGCTCTTTTCTTGTGAGAATCTAGTTGTATCTGCCCTTGCTGTGCATAATTTCAAAAGGCTGGTTTGGAAATATTGTCTTGTTTAGTGATTATGTTCTGAACTGAGTGTTTAGTGCTTCCTTTGTTCAAAAGGAGGATTTGTCTCTTTCTTTTCTTTGGATTCATACCGCTTTCCTGAAGTCAAGAAAGATATTTTTATTATTTTCAGGTAATACACCTTGCATTTCCAGTGCCTTTCCAGCTAAGAATCTTTGAAGACCTCACAAATTGTAATTAAGCTATACATCACACAAGGCCTGGTTTTCTGCAGGGCTGCCTTGCTTGCCACATGAGATGGCTGCTGGTAGCATCCCTTTGTGGAAGAGACTGAGGGGTCTTCATAGCCTTCCAGCGCTCTGAAGACACAGTTCTTAGTAAAACTCTTTTCTGGGTGCTTCAGTTCAGTAAGGAAGAAAAACGGAGTTCTTTCTGCTTGTTTTGCACCTGTGTCTACAGAGCAATTTGCAAGGTAACAGCTGTCAGATGGCTTCTTCTGGAAATGAGGCCTGGAATAATATCCCACTTATTCAATTGACTTCGCTCAGTGTATACCGGGGCTGTTAGTATGGTTAATTCACATCGCTGTACCTTACACCCCATTCACGCGGCTGATCTCTTCAGCTGCAGCAGGAAATCCTCCCTGGAACAAAGTGACTTCACTTTGCTGGCGTTTTGTATGATGTAAGCATTGTTCAGAATCCTTCCAGCTTGCCTCATTTGTGGCAGGCTGCCAGCTGCAACCCCATGCCGTGTTGCATCATATCTGGTTCACCTTCCCCAGTGTAAGGGTGCCCTGGATTGTCCCACAGGCACCTTAGTGTGATGCCACTTTTCTGTCCTGATGCTGGCACTACGATCGAGGTGTCTCTCTCCCTTTTAACTGAGATGAGTAATCATGAACAGTGGGAATACCTCTATTTTGTAGTCTTTTATGTGGGCTTCACTACCCTGTTGATGCACTTGGTGTTTGGCTTACCTGGACTGGACTCGTTGGTGCTGCAGGGTTTCAACAAAGTCAAAAGTCTGGGCCTGAAATCGTGCACGAAGGGTGCATTTCAGGCGCATACAGCCCATATCCTATCTCAGGTTGAAGAGGTAGGAAATATTGCTCTCAGAGGACAGGACTGGGTAGGGCTGTTGAAGAGGAGATGGATCAGGCTGCAGCGAGGGAGGGAATTCCAGGCACTTCATTGTTAGATGGATGTTGGAAAATGGAGGGTAAGGACCTCCCTGGGAGTTATTCTCAACTTCTGCTTAAATACAGCAAGTCTGACAATGGGCAAAAGGTCTCTCCCTCGCTGCTCCTGTCTCCTCCCTGTGGTCTTTTAAGTGGCACCCTTGGCAGCAAAGGGTTGCTATTGGCACAGCAGCATGGTGCCTGGAGACACGGCTTTCCCAGCCATGCTTAGGCTCTGCGTGCTTCCGGGGGGAGCAGACTTTGTGTTCAGTGTCTTACCATGTTCAGAAACTCATTTATTTACACCCAGCCTTTTTTTCTGGTTGGTTGGGGGTGGTTTGTTTTGTTTTGTTTTTTGCCAATAGAGGTTGTTTTAAAACAGTCATGTACTCAAGGATGTTTGGGCTTTTTCTTTTTGTTTTAATGCCCTTCCTTCCAGAAAGAGGTTTGACAAGAAAGAGGGAAACTTGGCTTCTTTCATAGAAACATGCATTAACGAATATCAGAGTGGGACACTAATCCTCTTTTTGTTTCCTTTCTGTATTTTTTTTGTTGGTTTTGGTTTGTTTTTTTTTTTCCCGCCAACATGCAGCACAGAGCAAACTCAGTGGGGGACAGAGAGGAGACAGAAAGAGGCGATTGATGTTTCCTACTTGACCGAGCAAAGCTGAGAGCACTGTGCTGAGTGAGAATATCTGAATATGAAGAGCTGGGAATGCAAATGAAGTGCTGAAGTTGAAATATAACCTACACCTCACAAGTTTTGGTGAAATACAAAACCTGACAAATGCTGGTACTTGCTTAAAGCGCTGATGACCACATCCAGGTGCTGTGCTGGCTGTCAGATCGCTTACAAGTCTCCAAAGCAAAGAAAACTCAAATAGTTCTAACTTGCATGCTCCTTAGGTATGGTTGTCTGGGTATTGCTCGTACACCATTCTCTCCAGGGTCGGACTTTGTGCTGGTGTAGACAAAACACAGCAATCAAAAGGATCCTTGCACTGGCTCTGGATCTGTCTACTCCGATTCAGACCACTGAACCGGTGCAGAGCACTGTATGAACAATGTACGGAGCTGCTCCCGAGTCTGGCACAGCGTGGCAGACTTTGATGTGGAGGTTCATACTAAAAACTTACTGTTTAAGAAATGTTTTCCCTTTTAGCCCTCTCTTCTGGGATTTGCCCAGAATTGGCTGGTGTCTGATAGCCTGATAGCATTTGTGAATGATTTGGTCACAGTCCAATCCTTAATAGCCATCTGTATTTCTCTGCGTCAGACTGCGAATCGGCTCAGTTGGTCTGATTAGCACAGCCCTAGAGAGGCCACCAGCTAAATATCACGGTGAGTAAACCTTAGCCTCCAGCTCTGGGCTGGGTCCATCATGCCAAGAGGTAAAGGGATGCTTTTTTTAGCCACTGATGATGTTGTTTGGTCAGAATCTCTGTTTCTGATCCAAAATGTTTTGGGCCAGGTTCAGATTCCTTTAACTCTGACTTCATAGTAACTTAATTTACCCACAGCCATACTAGTGAAAATAATTAAAGAGTAAAGGACTATTTGGTGTGAAGAAAGGTGGAAGAATTGGGCCTTTGATTAAAGCACTAAAAATAGCTAAATAGAGTTTCAAAGAAGATGTAATTACTTCTTTTATCTGCCCAGCTCTTATCATTTGTGAAAGTTACTGGATGTTTCTTGGTGTGTTTTCAGACCTGTGACTTGATTGCATATTGCAGAATCTTTTATGCGGCTCCTGAACATTGCAGCAATCTCCGCTTAAACAAATGTAACAATGGTAGTCAGGTACCTATTGCATTTGCTATTTTTGTCCTGTCAACTCATCCTTTCAAAAGACACAATTTGAAATCAGTTTCTTCCATATTTATTCTCCATCAGTGAACTCCCAGATCAGATTTACTCAGGTTTAAAGTCAAAACAAGGTTTCTGTACTTGCCAGTGCTGAATGCTCAGCCTGGCATCTAAAACTCAAGCTGTGTTCTTCCTGCCGTGCGCATTACCGTGTCAGCAGTCACGGCTCTGGAACCAGCTCTTCGCTGGCAATTTTGCTGGAGATGCAGGAGGTGGAAAAAATTTCGCTTGCTGGTCTACGCAAATTTTGTTTTTATCAGAAAAGTAAACATGCATTAAGCCAAACTTCTTTCTCTTTTGCAATGGGCTAACTCTGATGTTTTCGGAGCTGCTCCAAGATTGAGCAGGTGCTGTAGAGGGGGAGAGTGGGACTGTAGACTTGGGAACAGGCTTTGAAGGCAGCAATGGGTGGTACCACAGTGTCTTTTAACTGATGTTACCCTTCTGCTTAAAAGTAAACAAAAAAACTATACCTCCTTCAGTATATAGTCTTTATTGGTTCCTTATGCAGACCATTAAAGAGATAAATGCGTTTGCAGTAGCCTGCAGTACTGTCCAATATGCTGTGGTTGATATATAAATGACAGCTTGACAATTTCCTGTGTGTTTTCTCAGCAAGGCTCTTTTTAATTGTAAGAAGGTTTTCTCTTCTTCCATTAGTGTGATGTCATTATACTACAGCTCATGGAATTTTACACTAAATATTTCATGTTGGGAAGCAGGAGTGGTACTTTTTTATTTTTGCTTCTCATGGTTTTGATTAGGAATTCCACTGATCCCTGCCCAGAAGTGCCCTTACCAAAATGCAGCTAGGGAATTAGTAAGTAAAAAGTGCATGAAGACTTCTTGTCAAAGTTAGGACAGTAAGAATTCCTACAAGTTCTTAGTCTTCTCTGTCTGTCTCTCAGCCCTCTTAGCCTGAATAGAGAGGCAAATTAATATTCTATTCCAAAAGAAAATTTTGATTACTTCTTGCTGAGTTGGTTTTAGCTTGAATGCCCTGCTGTGTGCATGGGAAGTTTTTCGGGATATCGGAAGGAATAAACTGTGCTTGGGACATTAAGAAATGTTCCGTGGTCTCAGTTCATTACAGTATCTTTTTTTTTTTCTCTTCAAGTTTCAGTGTTTTGGATCCAGTTGGAAGACCTTTGGCAGAGGCAGGGTGACAGTTAGAAAGTCAATACTATTTTTTTGAAAATACAAAAAGTTAAGTCCAAATGTCAGCATAGTTTCCGTGTCTTCTTACAGTTGGGATAGTTGGGTAATCTACTTTCTTTTTTCCCTAAGGTTAAATCAAACTAAGCCTATTTATATCAAAGGAAAAATGTCCCCCCCTCAATTCCTTCCTCTGGGACTAGACTTGAAATATGCAATCTATGGAAGGCCAGCTGCCAGTGCAAAGAACGAGAGCAGAAATGTCTTTCCCTTAATGAATGAGTTTACTTGCCATTAATATTGTTAGTTGGTTTCATGACAAAATATTGCAGTGCAAAACAGAGAGCTGCTTTGTCCTCCATCCTGGAGCTGCTTATCAGCTTTGACATTACAAGCTACTTCATTGTACATTTTCAGAGGATTGTGAAATTTCTTAAAGCAAGTGGCAAAAGGTGATTTTTTTTGTTTCTTCAAGTCTTTGCATGCCAAAGTCTTGACAAGGTGAAGCCCTGTGTAGTGTATTTGTTGGCATATTTCCTTGCCCTTCTGAAAGTCTGTTTTGATTTTGTTGGTTTTCTGCTTTGTACCTTCAAGCAACAATTCAACTTTAACAATGCATGCGAAAAACTCTGCAAAGAGTTACTTTTATGTGATGGCTGGCTCAGAAACAACTCTTTTCTGTGACTTACATTCCTACTTCCAACTGCCAGCTGAGACATATAGCGCTTACTCCACTGGATAGCGGTTATACAAATTGTACTTGTGTGGGCAGCACCTGTCAAGTCCTCAACCTAAGTACTCAACTTGGAGCCCTTATGACTTTGTTCCTATGATTCGTTTTTATTCTTCCCCTCTGTAGTGTGTCATCATAACTTCTGGAGCCTACTGACTGCTATCAGCTAACCAAATCTGACAGAAAAATTGTAGTCTCAAAGATGAGTTTCTAAAATCTTTGTGGAAGATAGTTGATGAGGCCCTTCTATGACAGTCTCCTCTGCCCATATTGAAAATGGCAACATGAGCTTAGCTGTTCTTAGATGAGAGAAAACTTGCATGGGAGAGCTCTTGAGAAGGTCTGGCTGCAGGAGGGATTTTGGATGAGGGTTATACCGTCTTGGTTGCCCGCTTTGGTTAGAGATGAGGCATGAGTCTGCTGGGAATGAGGCTTTATCCTATGCTTGCAGAGGTCCCTGTGTTACCTGCAGGGTGCTGGGTTGAGCAGGGTGCATCCTTTTCTCTGTGCAGATTTAAGTTCAGCTGCTGAGGTCTTTCCGTGTTGGTGGTAGACTCTTTCAGACATATTGTGGGGCTTTAACTTCTTTCTTCTCTCTCCAAGTACCTCAGCCAAAGTTTCCCGTACGGGTCTTGTTAGAAGCAGCAGACAAAGGTTGACAGACCTGGAGGGTTGATTCAGCTGCCACTCAGCAAAGTCCTAATTCAATCTTTACTAAGCATTTACCTCTGTAGAATTGGGCTGGGAGCTGTGGGGTCGACAGACTCCTATGAGTTTCCCAGCCTCTAAAGCTGCTGCCTATACCCTAAGGGCATGTGGCTTGGAGCAAGGACTCATGAGCCAAAGGAGTTAAGCAGTGCCGAGGGAAGGGCAAGAGGAGAGCAGGAGGCTTTCCTAAATGTCTAAATTTTCCATTCAGAGTTTTTTCTCAACAGTTTGCCTGTCTTTCTCTTTACATTTAAACTTTAAAAGTATTGGGAAGTATTGGTTAGGGAAATGGTGTTGTTTTGGCTTTGGAAATGTGATTGAACTCTTCTGTAATCCTTAGCTGTTATGTCTCAATGACAATAACAGGAAATCTGGATGAAGACGTAATTAGATGCCAGGGTGAGAGGTGTTTGTCATGTCTTCTCTGTCCTACATCATCCCTCCTGATTACGAAAGCTATTACTGTCTTCCTCTCAAAATAAACCTTATTCCCTTCTCCCTGTCAGGCAAATCTCCATCTTCTCTGTGCTGAACTGTACCTAGATCAGCATCCTCCAAAGCCTTTGATTTTACAGGTGTTACAAAATCTGTAGCCTCTGCACTCTTTGGATATAATAAGAGAGATATCATGTGATGGCTCACCTGTTTGTGGCTGATATAACACAGATTTTCTTGCTATCTATCTTGGCATGCTCCTGCACGTTATTGGTTGCTCTAAGATTAAATCTGGTTTCACTTCATAAAGTGACTCTGAAACATGGACACAAACCAAAGCCAAAACAGATGCAGAGAGTTGATTGCACTATGTATATTTTTCACTTTGAGCAAATGAATTTGTAGCTTTCCTAATGATGTTTGGCTGGTGTCTGAGTGGGGCCGAGGTGGCAGATTGCCCAAAGTCTTGTGACTGATCTAGGACAAGCTGGGAGCCTCCACATCTGGGCGGGCGGTGGGGTGGGAGAGGGGAGAGGGACTTGGCAGGCACCATGTCCCACCTTCTTGTGTCCTTGGCTTCGGGAATTTTTCATTTCTTTAGCAGAGAAGCCCAGTCAGGCCCAGCATGTCATAAAACAAATCTGCTGCAGATTAAAATGGCATGCTTGTTTCTTAGCAGATCCCATTTAAATGGCAGCGTGAGCCTAGATATCATCTGCTGTGTGCACTCTTTGTTCTGAGCATGTACAGACGGGTGATTTGCATGGCCATCATTTCCAGAAGTGTCGTCTGCCTCAGACCAGATGTTCATCCTTCCTCCGCTGAGACTCTGCTCTGCTCTTTTCTTCTTGTTCCTTACTCTGGAAAAAAATCTCCTATAGACGTTATCATCAAGATTGAACCCATGCGGTCTCCCTTCGCGTGACATGCATCCAGCTAATATCAGTACAGTTAATTGTGCTGAACCCTCCCCATGACAACTGCTGCTGTTCTTGTCGCCAGTCCCTCTCAACATCCTTTTTTCAGGCCTTTGCATACCTAAGCATGAGATGGAGGTAAGCCCCACCCTACCATAACCTACTGCCCCCCAAATAAAGAAGCATTTAGTGAAGGCTCAATATGAAGTTTGGTGTCCTGCAGGAGATATCCTTTCCCACTGCCAAATCAGCGCGGAGGCTTGCAAAGATCAGCTGCCGATTGACTGGAAGGGGTGAGTCTTGCAGTAGCCCCAATAAAGCTGACGGGTGCGGTGCTATGTGATCAAAGCTAGACAATGGTATGACCATGCGGTCATGACCATACGGTCTTGAGGACAAGATTAAGATAAGGTCTATTTTATATCTTGACATAAGAAAAAAAAAAAAGGTTCCTGGCTATACAATATCTTATGTCTTTTTTTTTTTGTTTTTTTTGGCTATCCTGGTAGCATGAAGGCATCTCCAGTTTTTGTTTTGTTGCTTGGGTTACTTTTCCTGCATTTAATTCTGCCTCTGGAATTCTGAAGTCTTCTTGCAAAAGGTGAAACCAACAATCATTCACTGGGAAAAGACTCTGAGATCTTGAATTGTAAAAACAAGTACAATGTGTTCCCAGTAATAGGCATTTTTTGTCCTTTCTGTTCCTCTCTCCTACCTCCCCCTTATGCCCACCAAGTGTTTCTATGATGTAATCCTACAGTAGGATTACTTTAGTTTATGATGGTGTCTTTGAAGATTTATTGTTCTTTAAACATTCCTTGGATACTGCTTTTGAATTTGATTCATTTTTACAGATAGCAAGAATCCTGTCCATTGCTTTTGTGCCTCCCTTTCGGTAACATGAGTCAAATGATGCAACTAATTATGGAGAAATGAAACATCGCCCAGTGTTTATTAGGCCCTGACAGTGTGGTCTGTGCCTCACAAAACAGGAAATCACAGTCCCTGCTTCATTGCTCTCAAGAGCTGAGCGGAGCAGTGGATATTACATCCAAGCAAGCAATGCCTGGGATGAATCAGATCACCAAAGCTTGGTCTTAAAGTGGTACACAGCTTTCTGTTGCAATTTGTTGGTGAATTTGAAAAGTCTCACTGAAGCAATGTCTCTGCAAAGATGTGAATGGAAGAGTGGTCAGGCACGTAGGAAATAGTAGGCTTTTATGCACAGGTGGAAGGTGAGGCTTTCACAAGAGTGAGCAAAAGATAGAAGCTGGTTGGGAGTCTTGAAGGGAGCACAGGGAGTACAGGGGGAGGATGATTTCTTTGGGACATATGAGTGGGGAGCAAGAAACTTGGATTTAGAGTGGTAGGTGAAATGAAGCCAGTAGTAGGATTAAAAAATGGGATTAGCACAGCCCAATGCAGGAAAAGAGCAGAATGGCAGAGCAAGCGCATTGGGCAGATAGAAAACAAATGAGAAGCAGAAAGCACCAAAGATGGACCATGGATGGACAATGAATACAAATTAGATTGGACCTAGACCTCTGCAAACAAAACTCAAGGTTAGACTGAGCAAATAAGAATTGAGTAAAAGCAGATGGCAGGGTGGTTTGAGTCTCTGAAGATAAACATGAATGTTCAGTGCTTAGCAACTTTAGTATTCCCAAGAAAGCACTGAATAACTATCTTTCAAACTGTTTTTTCCTCTTTATTTTTGGAGCGCAAAACATTCCTGAGTTTACAGAGGTGGACTCAGACCTGACCTGGGAGGGTGGAGCTGGGACAGGATGGTCAGCACAGCTTAACATGCTGGGCAGAGTTTGCTGTTCCAGTGGTGCTAACAGCATGGGTTGGGTGTTCGAGTCCCCCTTAGCTCCCCTTTCCTCAGTACGCGGGTACCTGCCCTTAATGCTGGGTAAATAAAACAGGAGTAGAGGTAAATGGAGGGCCAGTGCAAAGGCTGCAACCTGTTTTGCAGGAACTTGGGTATAACTCCCGCATGGGGCTGGCAGCTGGGGCTGTACTTGACAGAGTGATGCCCGCTGAGATTATAGTTTCTTCTTTTCTATTTGCATTTTCTTAGAGGTTGATTTACATAATGTAATGCAGTAATAGGATGCTGACACGTGGCATGGTTGAATTAAACTCTGGAATGGCTTATTTGCATTAATGCCAATCAGTTGGTGCTGGCAACTGTGTTTTTTATTTAAAAAGGGAATCTCCCAGGTCTCCTTGCTACACCTGCCAGCTAATCAGCAGGAGATGTGACATCAGATTCCCTGTCTTGTCTTGCAGAGTCTCTGGAGTAAGACTCAGAGATGATAATGCTCAGGAGAGGCAGACACTGCAACACAGCTGGATGATTTCCCTGATCTGCTTCTTGATATGTTTTTTCAAATGGCTTCAGTGTCAATGAAGTGAGCTGATGCACATGCCAAATTCCTATTGAACACATCCTGCGCCTTGCTTCCTAGCACAAATTTCCACCCACCATTCAATTCTTTGTGCCATGTGTAATGATGCCCTCTCCTGACACGCAGTTCCCCGTAGTACTCACACGTTTCCTCTTTCTGAGGTGGTTTCATGGGTTTTTTGCATCCCTTGGGGCTGATGAAGACTGTGCTGAAGTTCCCTTTCCTTTTTGCCCAGTTGATGAACAGGTGATGATGTCCTGCTAGCGCCTCAAGGGAGAGCCTGTAGAGGTTGTTTTGTACATTGGTATGCACTGGACCAAAGATGATGAGCAGCATATTCAACTGTAGCTATGAAACTGGAAAGCAGGTCTGCCTGCCAAGCCTAGAAAGGATTTTCTCAAATAACTGGAGTGTTAGAGCTTTGGTTTGCACAGCTAAGAGTACCAGGTGAACTATGAATTAATGTGTAAAAAGCCTTGGGAAAGTTCACAACCGTGTACGTTGTTATGAAGTCAATAACACAGTGATGCCAGGTTTGTCTAGCTGAATACATTTTGTGTTCCTTAAATCCTCCTTTAAGTTTTACTTCTACTCCTCCAGTGTGATTTTTTTGTTGTTGCTGTTGTTTTTCTCTACTCCCTCATTCCCCAGTGCTGTAACCACACGTCTGTATTTTTTTTGCACACCGTAAGCTAAATAATAGGGACAAGTTTTATAGCTGCTGAGATTAAATGAGGCCTTCTGGAGTATTTCAAGAGGGACCAAGCCCATTGAGCAGACTGGAAAGGGCCCAGGCTTGCATATGGGCAGCAGGCTCTGTGAGCTGATGAGTCTGAGGGATTGCTCACCCCTCGCAGCAGGAGCGATGTATCAGCTGCCTGCAAATGGTTATAAAACAATCCACCACAGATTGGGGAAAGGTTACAAACATATGGAATCATTCATTTGGCTATCTTTGAGTTAGAAAAGAAAATAAAGCTGTGTATTTTACCCAAAATATATGTAGGATACAGTGTCATTTTTTGGAGGCCCGTTTTAGAGTCTGGTGCTAAGGAAGGATGTGTGTGCTAGGGGTGTTCTCGGTACAGGCAGGAGGCACTCTCAGATGAAGCTCCAGATAGTTTCTGCACCCCCAAAGTGACTGTGATGTGCTAAATAATCCGCTGCTCAGAAATTTTTTTTTTTTTCTCTGCACAGGAAAGACAGCAAAAAAAGAAGAGAAGATACAGTAGGTGACTATGGGAGAACAGTCACACTTTGAAATAATTTGCTAGCCAAGTACTCTGTCTTGAGTCCTGGATGGCTTGGGTTGGGATTCTCCATGGTAAATCTGCTGGGCTTTCTTCCCTAAGAAGTGGGACTGTAGCAGTCTGTGAGCCTCTGGAGGTGGCACTCCTTCCTCATGGGCTGAACTGCCATGATTCAGGATCGTGGGTGAGCGTTTTCTTTCTCATGAGCAGAACCATGAGTTCATAGTGCAATTCTGCCTTATTGCAAATAACGCATCACCCTGGTCTACTGAATGGAGCAGAACGAAACGTTGCTCACTGCCAGTTTTCCAGCTGCCTTTGCAGACCCAGTCTGATCCCAGGAGCTGTTTCTCAGCTCCCTGCCTGTGCCTCCTGCCTGTTCAGTTCCTGCCCAGCCTGCCAGGGTTTGCAGGTCTGGGCACTGCCTCAGCCCGCTGGACTTGTTTCATCAGAAGATGAGCATGTTGCCGTCATGTTTTTTAATGAAAGGATGATACTTGACCATGCAGACAACCTAACTTACCGTGGTGACCATTATCCTGATTATCTTTGCCTAGGTACACTTGTATGGTACTCTAGGGCTGCAGAACGTACAGAATTGCTGTTAGTGGGGATGTGTGTCCACTAAGATGTTAAAACACGACTAGATTTTAAGCCCGTGCTTTTGTCTTACAGTGGATGTATCAGCCTTGATGCCCTCTTCCATGAGGCTCTGCCTGCCTGCTGTAAGTTGCTGTGCCCTTTATACGTGGTACTTGGGATTTAGTTGGGGTTGACTGACACCTGCCAGTTCAGCATCAGGTCCGGCAGGAGAAACATGCTTTGAGAAGCTCACGTGAAGGGGCAGAGAAGAAAGGGGCGGAAAGCAGGCATCATTAAGGCCTGTCTGATCCTGATTTTTCTTACATGATTGTCTGGGATGGAGGAGGGAAGTGATCCAAGCAGTCCCTTCCAGTCCTTGGACAGTCCTTGCTAATTTGCAATTGCTTTTTACAATTGCTGCTATAAAATGGGTATTTACATAAACAGCTATGAGCTGGACCAAAACAATCATGAAAGAAGACGGACTGTGTTGGAAGCTGTTTCTGGTAGCACTGTCTGCAAACAAAACAAGATGTGCAGTACAAAACCTATTAACTCGATTTGCTATATTTATGCTTTGTGTATTCAAGAACAGCATGTTGCTATGGGCCATCGTGTAATCCAAATTGCCTTGTAGGGACTCAGAGCTTTAAACCATTCCAGAAGTTTCACAGCACTTTCTTCCCTCCAGAGGCCACCTGGCAGCACTGCAGATTTCCACATGTGATTTTCATCTGAGGTCTTCCCCAGCTGTATATAAATCATGGTAGCAAAATTATCTGAGAATGTTAGTAACTTTGAAAAAAGCCCTTTGGGGCTGGGATGTAAACAGGCCTTCCCTGATGGGATTCAATTTGTTTCATTGGAACTAAATTCCTCCCTTGGATCCACTATGCAGTTCTTAAATAAATGGTTTAACACCATTTTTGGGATGTTGTATAAATGCTCTTTCATGCCTGAGCTGCGCCGGGTCAGTTCGGCCTTGACAGGCTGATGCTGTATTTCAGGTACTGCACAGAAAGTACCTATTGATGTTTTGTCCGTGGCGGTGGCACACCAGCACCCGACAAAGTCTTGATGTAGTTACTCTGAGGAGGGGGGAAAGGTGGCTTGCCTGGCTGAAGATCCAAAACTTCTTTCACAGCAGGACTTTGGAGCCACGCACCACGCCTTGTGTACAGCTGACGTTAACGGGCACTAACATTTTAGCTAAAAATTAGGAAATTACAAAAGTGCTGCCTGTGTCGCACTTCCTCAGTCCTGCCTGTGTCGCACTTCCTCAGTCCTGCCAGATCTTCTCTATTTAAGAACAGCAACAAAAAAATCAATGATGAAAGAGCCTAAGCATGGCTCTTCTGCCTTGTGAGAAGATGACCCAGCGTGGAGAAAGGCAGCTAGGTTCCTCTTCTGTCTAGGTGCCTCTTCTGTCTGCTCCTTGCACGCTGTCTGATTTGCCTCCTCAGGTGTTTTAATGGGCCTCAGTGCCCATCTTGGAGCTGGGATTTCCCTCTGGAGGGACTAGGGGATAATGGTCATCAGTCCATCAGCATCAGGGATCCCTTTGTGCAGATCAGTGTGCTTTGAAGTTATTTGGGTACTTGCAGATTGAAATGAAGTCAGTGAAGAATGCAGGAGTAGAAGCAGTAACCTCTAAGGGGACTGCAATGCCATAGTAAAATACAACATTAATTAGCAACTTCTATCCACTGAAGTCCATAGGAGACTCTGTTGCTTTTGTGAAGCTTTGGAAGGTGCTCAAGTGGATTTCTTCC